>VZTM01019895.1:93037-122338 GCA_013400555.1 Jacana jacana | reverse complement strand
GAAGAGGAGGAGAGGAAGAAAGGAGGAGAGGAGGAGAGGAAGAGAGGAGGAGAGGAGGAGAGGGGAAGAGGAGGAGAGGGGGAGAGGAGGAGAGGAGCAGAGGTGAGCCCACAGCTCTGCTGCTTGTAGACAGAATGAAGTTTTCGCATTGAATCGCTGGTTGTACTGTGGCAGGTCCTGTCTGCTGGGTCCTACACCAGGTAGGATGGTGTGCTACACCAGGCTGGGCTGGGTGCCACAGCAGGATGTGTCCCTGTTCCAAAATTCATATGGCCTAACTAGACAAAGTGTTGGAGAAGGGATGAGCTTTGAGCCTGGCCAAATGGGCTGACCGATGTTCCCACGTGATCACATCATAGTGGTACAGAACAGGACCTGCCTTTGCATCTCCCCTGATCCAGCCTAAAACCTCCAGCACTGAGTGTTTGACCACATTTTGTCTTATGTGAGTTGGAAAAAAACAGGACCGTGTTCCTAAGCACCAGCAGTAGAGTCAGAGCAAAACAAAGCAAAGAGTGGTGCCCAGGGAAACCCAGCTAACGACCGGAGGGGTACAACAGAGCAGATGGCTTTGAGCAGATGTCCATTGCTGTCTGCTGAGGTTTATATCCTCTCCCAAGGACCTGTGTGGCTTGGCCAGAAGGACAAGCACTCCTTACACGTTCCCAGCCAGTGGACACAGCGCTAACAGGCCTTGTGCCTGGCCTGCAAATGCATCCCCTGGCATGTCCCTCTGCTCCCCAGTCACACCTCGCAGCCTGCCTTTTGTTCTGCGTGAATAACTCCCCTCCTGCATTGGCAAAACAGGCACACACAGACCATGACTGCGTGGGAGATGACGGGTGCTCGAGGATGGCACCACATTAGCCCGATGCTAAACCAACTGATCTCAACCCTCATCTCCTCCACTCTGCTTCCTACTTCTGCCAGGGCCTGAAATCTGCTAACTCATCTGACCACAGATTTCTATCGGGTGCAAGATGGCTTTGAAATCATTTGTTATCCGTCACTAACAGGTCAGGAAGACAGGAGCTGGGTTTTTTTTTCCCCTTTAAGCAGAAGAACATCGAGCTACAAGTGGAAAGAGACAATCCTATTTCAAACAGAAAAAAAGTAAGCGTGAGAAAGGGAGGACTGAATCCCTTTATGAATTTTCTTTCAGGTTGGCACCTCATCCGACTGGCTCGCGCGATCACGTTAGTTCCTTTCAACCTCAAAAGGTCAGTTCAGTTAAAGAAACTCCAGCTGAAGTCAGTTCCCTGCACATCAGTGCTCGGAGCAATAATCACTCCCTGATCAGAGCTTGTTTGCCATTATCTGCCTGCTGTTGGTCTATGATATATGAAGCAATTTTGGCTGCGACAGTTTCTGCTCTGTGTGCAAGCAGCTCCTTCCTGGTAAAAACTGTACAGGATTGGGTGGTTTGTTGTTTTTTGTTGGTTTTTTTTTCACTCTGTGCTTTCTTTTTTTTTTTTTTTCCTTCCAAAAGAGCAATATTTTAAACTAAAAGGAGTTTTCAAACTGTAGTCACCATCATTCATCTTTACAGTCTCGAGGTACGAACAATCTCTTCATTAGACCCTGAATTTTTCTCTATTACAGCACTATCTGAATGCATTTATTTCGTCATTTATTAGAAGTCACCTGACGGGGTGCAGGGGAGGAGAGAGCTAAATTAAAGCAAAAGGGCTGTGTGTGTATGCACGCTTTTATATTCTAAGTGGAGAAGTCTATAAAAATATCCAAACTTACTAACTACCACAGCTCTGTAACCCAGACAAATACGCAGTGGAAACATTCCACTTGCTGCAATGAGGGAGGGAGGGAGGGAACAGGAAAACAGGGGGCTGTCATCAAACCTCCTCTGCCAGGGCTGGAGCCAGGGCTGGAGAAGAGTGATTTCTTTCTAAATGTGGCAATCAGCATCAAATGCTTTGTTCGGGGATAGCACCGGCAGCTGCTTTGTCTGTCTAAGGACATGATTGTCTTGTTGGCTCTCCTCTGCTTTGAAAGAGCTGCAGGAAGAAGGGATTGAAGTGTAACAGGGACCGACGGGTTTGATCATGCCAAGCTTTTAGGATTCCCCAGGCTTGTCCTCTGCTTTATGTTCTGGTAATGCCTCAGGGGCATCTGATCAGAAGCTGAGTGTATAAATTCAACAGCCTTTCATGACACGCACCAAGACCATATGCATATGTAACGGGCAGACTGGACACCCCAGTAATCATGCACGTGCAGGTTAAACCCCTCTCCTGCATCTCAGGGAGCAGAAGTGGCTTACTCAGGTAAGAAAACAGAAGAGGGGAGATCCTGCATGGAAATACGAGGCACTACCGAGTCAATGTTTGGAATTTCAGACTGGTCCTTTATGGACAGGTCTTGTTTTGTTATTTTTTTCCCTTTTTTTTCCCCCACAAGCCAGCATCAGAGCAATCTGCTTGGCTGGGTGAGCTCGCTTTACAAATCCCTTCTCCCCCTTCTCCACACTCTTAGAATCATACCATCATTCCAGTCGGCACAGACCCTAAAGATTGAGTCCAACCATTCACCTGAAACCACCACCAAACCCCTCCTCTCCTCCATGCCTAGTCTTCACCCACGCTTCCTTCCCAGGCCTTTTGCACCTTGTATTTCTTCTCCTGGAGATAGCCTTACGTCAATGATGCCCATTTCCCCCTCCCAATGCATGAATTCAGAACTTCACAACTGTGTTGATGGAGCTGTACTCTAAAAAGGAGAGGGATCACACCAGGGGCTGTGTTTGATCAGGTTAAGACCACTGCCTTTATAACCCAGCATTGTCCTTGGAGCGTGTCTGATGAGTTAAAAAGCCTCTCTCCCATTTCTGCGCACGTCACAACATTATCCCCAAGTTAGTTCTGCCAGGAAGCCTGTGATGCTGCTAATTTCAGGGATGGAGCTGGTTCTGGGTTTATTTTGTTTCCCCCTTCTCACTTTTATTAAAAAAGACAAGTCTTTCCTACATATTCCAGAAGGCTGATGTGGGTCCTCAGAGGAGATTTGCAAACACTACACCAAAAAAAGGGACTATCTTCATCCAAATACTCTTAAAAATTTAACAAAACAACACAACAGCTCATAGCTCAACAGGAGCATTAAGTCTTTGGTGCTTAATTTCCACTGTGAATCTTTCCCTCAGAAGTGTGCTCATTGTAGCAACTGCATGCTGAAAATGCCAGACTGAAAAACAAATGCAGGCAGGCGTTTGGCCTATCCAGAAAGAGACCAGGACATAAAGCAGGATTATGATCCCAGAATGCAATGAAAAGAGATAAAAAATTCAGAAGAGATCAAAGTAATTTGGGAAGCAGATGAAACATTTACATGGGAATCATGGCTTATAAATGGAAACACGGCAAATGGTGTTAGCCTGCAGTATTGACACGGACAGATACGTCTCTCAAACTTATTTAGGTGAGTCCTGAGAGCTAAACCAGGGCCAACTAGAAGAGGAGAACTCAGCTGGTGTCCTGGTAGGTCACCTCAGGTCACCTCAGTGAATTGTGAATGGGCTGTCAGTAAGTAACCAAATAGTTAGGAAGTGCAGCAACCAAATCAGTACTTGTAGTTATTTGTTCTAGTTGGTCTTTGACTTGGACTAGATGGTCTTTCAAGGTCCCTTCCAATCCCTGATATCCTGTGATTCTTTAGGTGAATAGTCATCAGAAGGCCCTTTGTGGCCTAGAACTTGGCAGGTTAGGGTTAACATGCTAGGTTAGGGAGATTTTTAGCTAGAAATCCTTTGTGTGATAAGCATCCCAATCAGGGAATTGTCTAAGAGCTAAAGCAACCCTTCCCTGCCATGGCTCACGGATGCCACACTGGAGAGGGCGAGCTACAGTCTGGACTAGGAGAAAATAACATGATTTCATGGTGCAAATTAAGGAAACAGCTGTTCAAATTACATGGGTGAACAAAGGGTAAGCAGTTGGAGATGAAAACATTAATACAACTGTCTTTCAGCCCTTCCTTCAGGATCTCCGAGCAAATGGAAGGGTAGGAAGGTTCTTCTTCAGGTCAGAAAGTAATGCATGAAGAGAAAGAAATAGCTTGACCCTGAACCAGTGACCACAGTAAAGGAGGAACCTGGAGCCTTGCCTCTGTGTGGAAAGAGGAAAGGAAAGTAAAATGAACTCAGAGCAAAGAAACACAAGGCAGAAGAAACTGAAGTCCTTGGAGGAACTTTCCCAAGAGCAGCTCTGTGCTGGGGTCGTTGCTGCTCTAAGAAAACAAGGGCAGAAGGGCTGAGGGCCAGTTGCTGCGGGTTTCAGAGGTCCTCAGCACATTGCTCACTTTGGGCTGCAGTATCCAGGCACAGAAAGGGCCTGCTCAAAATGGATGGATGGAGGCTCTGCTGGCAGTCAGGGCTGAGCCTCTGAAACAAAGCCTTTTGACAAAGTCTTTAATTAGATTCGGTGCCTTATCGCCAGCGTGGACTCTTGAGGCGTTTCCCCACTTGAGTTAGAACCAGCCCCAGATGAGAGACAAAGGGGAAAAGAATATCCCAACCCCAAACCAATCTGTGATCAATTCTCATTTGCCTGGGACATGATACATTTTTTTGTCTCACCTGACACGGGCTCAGAGAAGCAGTTTTTTGAATGTCACAGCTCGTGACCTCCACCTCTCCTCTCTGCTTTCAGGATTCTCCCCTGCCCAGGCCAGGAAATGAAGCTGCCAATGAAGAAGGTGCAGCAGCCCTTGGGAGATGGGTTTCAGTTTAATGCCCAGCATGTTCAGCTTTGGATCTTCTATTGAAATAAAAAGAATTTGTTAAGCTGATGAGGGAAGGCTGCAGTAGAGAAACACAATAGCAGAGTGGGATTAGGCCTGGAGTAAGTGTCTGTATTTGGAGGATTAATGAGAAAACTGCAATGGATTTTACATGGTGAAAAGGATTCACTGAATGCTTTAGGTGAAATGAAATTAGTCCCACTCACGCTCTCTGAGCCCTCAAGCAAGAGAAGAGACTGGAACCTGCCCATCACGTGTATTAACCAGGTCCCCTCCAGCTGCTCTCCTTTATGGAAAATTCCAGTACAACACTGCTGGCCACTTATTTCCATTTACTATGGCAACCCATACTCCCTCTCTGGGCAGCAGCTCTCCTAATGGACCATGTGACCTATCTCTGGTCCAGCCAGCTACTGATATCTCTGCTGGCTATGTCAGCTGGACCCCATGTTTTTCACTCAGGCCAGCAGGACTGGTGTAGGTAAGGCCCCAGAGCCAGCAAGAGAACAAGGGTCTTCAGAAGCACTGGCCTGATGCACACTAGGAGAAGAATCCCAGACGTGAAAGACTCTTCTCCCCATTTCTACATCCTGCTCATATACTATGAGTTCCCTTGAGTGGCTTGGATTTGCTGTGGGCATGGGGCAAGTCTAACAAAGCCAACTCTGTGTCCTCTTAGGAGGCCAGGGACTCACGGGTCCCCTGAGGCGGAGAGTGAAGAGAAAAATTAGCCTGAGAAATTCTAGATGCTCAAAATACAGGAGAAGAGACTAGAAAGGACAGACACTGAAGTGAAGAGGGGAAAGGGAAGAAGGAACAAGAGTTCTTTAACACGTCAGTTTTTCAAGGGAAGGGTAGATGGAGTCAATAAACATATGGAGAGGTGAAATCTTCCCAGAGCAACACCGACACAGGAAGAGTTTCTAGAAAAAGGGCTTCCCAGCTCGCAGAGAGAAAGGAAAGAAGACCAGTAAAAGGGGGCTTGTTGGTGCTGGAGCATTTACGTTGTCTACAGCCGGCGCTCCTGGATACACAGAAGAGCTGTTAAGAGCAGCTTGGGCTGGCTCGTGCCTCCAGTGTGTTGCCTTCCAGTCCATCATTCTTTCTAATTAGGCACCTCTGACACACAATTAATCCTATTTGCCTTCAGGCTTTTTTATCTTTCCTTCTGCTTTTATCAGACAGGGAATTAGACTCTGTTAGTATGTAAAGTGCATTGCACGGACCTGGCTTTTCATGGGGATTTGGAGACTTTAAAGAAGGCAGTGTCTAACCCATGATCTTAAAAGTTTCTTATGAGTAATTAATTTCTTTCTCTTCTCTTCTTTCTCTAATCACAGTGCTCATTTCGCCTATGCTCACACCAGCAAAAAGGCCAAGATGTGAGAGTGAGGCAGAACCCAATTCAACGCTGCCATATCCTGTCTATCTGAGCTCTCAGTCTGCTCTCCTCAGCTCCTGCCACCCCTTCTCACCACCTAGCTCAGTCCCACTGTCCCCATCCTGATCCCACCCCCCAGCCCAGGCTGTACTTGCAAAGTCCACAGTCCCTCTAGTGCCTCTGGGACAACCCCGCAGTAGGTCCAGCTTTGGCTCTGCTTCTCCTCCCAGCAAATACTCTCTTGCTTCCATCTTCCCCACTGCTCCCCCCAGCACTGAAGTCCCCTCCAAACTGCCTTTCCCAAGTCCCGCTCTTGCTGTCCTGGGTGGTGTGCCCCAGTGAAGGCAGCCCAGAAGAGCCACCTTGTGAACCTTCAGCTGGGTCTCTGGCTTGGCTTGTGCTCTCTCTAGTCAAGATGCAACGTGATGGCTGATGCCTCTCGTCACCGGGAAGCTAATGAAATAATGTTAATGAAATACCCACTCTGCTCCATGCAGTGTGAGAGCAGGCAGCAGTGGCCACCACACTATTTATCACTGTCAAGATCCTCTGCAGCCTAAAACCAATTCCATACCCAAACCAAGGAGGTTTGGCTCTACCCAGAGTGTAATCTGCCTGTCATTTCTCATACATATTCCTTTGCGTTAAGTGATGAATTGCAGGGGCTGCCAAGGCTGAAGGGTTATGAACCACTGAGAAATGAAGTGCTCCGTACCCTGCACAGCTCACTTCAGTCAGTGCTGGTCCACATGACGTACTACTCCTCTCTTCACTCTTCCTCTGCTTAGAGACCACAGAGCTGAACTTTCGGGGCACAACTTCTCTCCGCTGGGAAAGGAGGTGGGGGACTGAGACTTCTGGTTGCCTCAGGCTTTTCTGCCCCTTTTCACACCCTGAAAGGACTGCTATCACCCACCTCCAAGCATGAGAAAGAGAAGAGGAAAAAAAGCAGTGCCGGTGTTGAACTCATGGCATGAGCTTTTTGGCAATGAGACAGAGTTAAATCTCACACCTTCCTGGGATTTCTGCATGAGGTGCCTTCCTTATAACTAAGAAGGAAGGAGAGCACTAAGGCAAGGTAAAGACGAACTGCAGGTAAGCTCTAGTGGCCACTGAACTCAGTACTTCTCATGGACTAGGTCAGAAGCAGAATAAAGCCTCAACACAGCCCAGTGCCCCTATTTTGTGAGCAGGGAATAGGGATTCTTTCCCTTCTCTTAGACAGCAAGTTCCCTCCCAAGCAAATGCATCCTTCCTGGCCCTTCTCTGCACCAGCCTAATACCTTTGCAAAGACATCTGCAGCCAAACCTTCAGCCATGGGTTTTTTTGCTGCTGTTGAGAATGGGGATGAGAAACCACACACGGGGTTAACAAGTGTTACACACTGATTGGGGAAATGGGGAAGCAGGAAAAGGTCCTACTGCTCACCCTCCCTCTTACCAGACAGCAAGATCTGTCTTCCCCAGCCAGCCCTGTTCCCAGCCCTCCTGGAGATCAGGCCTGTTAGTCCCCCTCTTTGTACTAATGTTTGTTTGATTCCTGTAAAACAATGATTAACAAGACACTTCTGACTTAGCAGGTACAGCAGAGAGCTGCCACCTTCTTCCCAAGCTTCCTAGGCTGCCTTTTATATATCAAACTGGAATGTAATTATCTTCACGGAGCAGGGGTGTAAATCAGGGTGTGTGTCAAGACGATTTCCTTCAGGGTTTTATTTTATTGCGTAATAATATTTGACACAGGGCTTAAAGGTGCTGTTACCTGCCTAATCGTGTGAAACAATTTCATGTGCAAACAGCTGGCAAGTGTGAGAACTACTATAAACCAGCTCCAGGGAATGCTCTGCTTCTCTCGGGTAGAAATCCTGATTGGAAAATACCCCCTGGCTCTGCAGCTTCCCCCATCAGAGGAAGCCAGGCTGGAGAAATTGCTTTGCTCTCCTGGTGCCACGCTCACACGCAGAGAAACCAGGCTGTTCTCACACGGTGGGTGCCTCTCTGCCCCATACCTCCCCCTCCTCCTTCCTCCCCCAGTGGGAAATCGGGGTCTCCATCTGTGTTAAGCCCCTCAGGCCGGAAGGGATGAAGTTAATTTGGAAGGGGGGGGCAACTGGATGTATTATCTAAAAGAGGGAACCATCTGTAACCAGGGATGCTTCTTCAGCCTAATCTCTCACAGTTAAATAATCTGGGAGGAGGGGCATTGTGGGAAAACACACTGAATTCTCCCTCTGAGCTGGCTCTTGAGTCAGGTGTGTTCAAAGCACCCCACAAACCAGGGTCTCCCCTCAAAGAAGGTGGTAAGCTGCTTTGAGCAGCAGCCTGCAACCTGCCTTGCTGCCTTCCTGGAGTCACAGCCACTGCCCACCAGCAGGACAGAGGGCAGCAAGGATTTTGGGGCACACTACATCAGTACCTAACACTTTTGGCTGTCACCCTGCTCGGGTATAGACTTTTGCATCCAGCCTCTCTCAATACCCAGCTTCTGGATTTGGTGTTTGTAGTCCTTGCACAACACACACACACACAGATAGTCCTTTGTCCCCCTTTGTCTTATCTCCTGAGGACTGCAGGGGCACAAGCAGGCAGTCCACAAGGGCTCATGCAAAACCCCTGGGTGCTGGGAGTCTGGTTGGGCTGAGCTGCTCCAGCCACATCCAAAGCCCTGCAGAGCTGATGCTCCTAGTCCATCCTTAGGAACCCTGCTTGGGCACGTGCTTTCCTGAATGGTAAAATACTTCAGTTGTAGACGTTCAGGAACAAGGAGACGAATCGAATCCAGATGTGAAACCAGTAGGCATAAATCAGAGTGGGTAGCTGTTCTTAACACAGGAGGGAAGCAGGCAAAGATGCACAGAGCTGAGCTCCTGCTCACCTTCCATGCAAGGTGGGCTTTTGGAAGCAGGGGGAGCAGAGCTTTGTGCCTCCTCTGCAGCAAAGCCATGTGTGTGTGTGCCAGGAGAAAAGCAAATGGAGTGCAGAGCAGAAAGGGAAGGTTTGAGCAGCCTTCCTCTGCTCATCCTCAGCACAAATGGAGGCCTCAGAATCTGCCTTAGGGAGAGGGCGAAGGAGCTAGAGGCAGAGATGGCAATCTTGGAACAATAGTGGTTATTTATAAAGCTTTTTTTTTGTGTGTGTGCATTGCAGATCATAGCCAAGAGGCATCTGCCTGAGGTCTGAATTAGTCAGAATGGGGTTGGGAGGGGAGGTGGGCAGCTGCTTGAAATCACCAGGCTCCAAGCCACTATTTTTCTCTCCTCGGGGTGGCTGGCATTGTCAATGATGGTTTAACCTACTTACGATAATAATCCCTCTAATAAAGGCATTTTTAAAATCCCATAGCCCGAATGGCTGCGTGGAGGGGTATGGGAGCTGCTGTGTGGGAAGGCTCTCTGTGTGGCTTGCCTTGCCAGTGAAGAGTGGAGAGCCAGCTATATGCTGTCATTTCTTTAACACTCTCCCAGACCACTACCCCCCACAAGGCAAGAGAATTCCTTTCCAGGAAGGGAGTTGGCAGGGACTGTCCCTTCCCCCCTGCCCCCCCCCAAAAAAAAAGATCTCCTCCCTGTGGATTAAGGCATTTCACATCTGGAGCACTATTAGATCATCTAGGTTTCTGATGCATTCTGAAAAATCAAATGCCTCTAATCCTGCCCACCATCTGGCCCAAACCCCTCGCCAGCTGGTAGGTTCCCTTTTGCACACCCAGCAATCTCTGTGCCAAGACCCGTGCCCCGGTGTCACAGCGACCGAACAATGGGTCTGAGGCAGGAGCTGCTGCTTCATGCCATGGTGGTGGCAAAGGTGGTGCCCTGGGGAAAGCTGCTCCTCAGGTTCATCAGCCTGACCCTCCCACCCCACCCCGAGGCAAGTCCCTGAGATTCCTGAGCAGAGATTCCTGAGCATGCAAAACCCATTCTGAGACTGGGAGCAGGAGGAGTGAGGTTGCATCAACACAGCAGCAGGACTGGTACGCTGCTTTGGGACCAAGCTGTACAAACATAAGGGTGGCTGAGGACCTTCAGCAGGTTTGTGGCGGTGCCATCCTGGGCAGAAAACCTAAAGCCTGCAAGTCTCCCAGCTGTCTGTATGGCACAGAGATCCTGTAGAGGCCACAGACAGAGCTGGCCTTGCCATTTTATCTGTGTTTTGCTTCCGCTCCTCAACACAAAGCCCTTGTCCTTCCCCCCTCCCTCAGCTTTCAAGATTTTCAAGACTTTTCCTTCTGCAGAACATGAATGTCCAGCAGCCTGTAGCTCACCGTCACACTTCCTAACCCCACTTAATGAGGTGCAGACCTTGCTGTTTCTCTGACTCCAGCTTTGATAGGGTCTTGGCTAAATCCTTCCCTGCTCACCCACTTGAGAATATGTGGATGCTGAACTCAGTTCGGTGCAGTGGCCAGCACATTGGCCAGCCAGGTGAGCAGGCATCAGAAGAAGTGGGCTGGAACCTGCTCTCCCAGAGCTTTTCCCCAGGCTGGAGAGACAAGAGCTTTTTGTGTATTTACCAGCTATCTGCTTCCTGAGTCACTGAGAACAGCATGACACGAGTTGTACTGGAGGTGCACTGAACAGCAGGACAGAAAGAGAGGACTGGCAGTGGATGGCAATGAAAGCTAGCAAGATGGTGTATGGCTACAGGCAGGTAGTCAGGGCAGGGACTGAGGTCTGTTTCCTCCATCTGCATGCATACATGAACTCCCTGTGCCTCAGCACGCCATTAAATGGGGTGTTGACACTGCTTCCCAAGTCTCACATACAGACTTCTCCCTAGGGTTGTCTCAATTGGCAAGGAGACCCTAAAGCACCAGGGTGGAGTTGCCATTTCCCGATGGATTTACCCCCTTTTATCTGAGTACACGCTGCTGGGGACTTTGCACGCTGTGGGTTGGGAAGGACAGGGCTCACACAGGAGCCAGGAGGCTGTGTGCTGGGTGAAACTTTTACACACATCGTGAAGGTGACAGGTTTTGGGCTGGGACACCAGAGAGATGAGATCCTCTCAGCAAAGAGACAATGATGGCAGGCCAGGGGCTCTGCCTGGTCTCCTCCCCAGACAGATCACTTCCATACTGAGTAGGAAACACTTGTCACAGACACTATGCTGATGGTGGAGAAGGACAGCCCAGCAGGTAGCACAAGACCTGGCAGACAGGGTCTTGGTGTGTGGTACCCATGTGGGATGGAGGACGACCTACTGGTTCAGAAAGGAGAGGAGAATTCTTCTTCTCCATGCCTGCTGAGGGATGCTGAAGTACAAAGAAACTATTTTCTTACTCTAGAAGGCCACTGAGGAAGAAGTATGGTTGCAGGCTATGTGGGTGGGAAACAGAAGCTCTGGACCAGTCCAGCTAATGCTGTCAGTCAGGGGATAGGAGAGAGGGCAGAGGGCAGTATGTGTGCATGATAAGCAGTCGCTTTATGAATGCTATGGAGCCTGCCCAGGCTAATGCAGGGGTTTTTACTCTAAACCATCCATGAAACATAGCTTGAAAATTGCATTTGCTATTGCTACCTCAGCTGCTACAATCAAAGCTGAAGAAATATGCAGCTCAGAGAGCTGTGAGAAGCAGCTAAAAATAAGGTAGGTCAAAAGGGAAGATGAGGGAGAGCAGAGCTGAGCAGCACAGTGACTGCTTCAGCAACAGAGAAGGGCAGCATGCCTGCAAGGGGTCTAGGAGGTGTAAAGTGGCTCCCCAGATCTGGGGAGCTGCGGGGGGCTAATCCCCTCCCTGCTCCATCGTCTTCAGCATCAAAGAGAAGAAGAGTTATCATCAGGTCCAAAATGAGAAGCAAAAGCAAATATGCCTTTACTTGCACGGTGAGAGAACAATTTGGGGGATCCTGTTAATCCCGTGTAAGATCGTATTAACACCAATAAAATACGGAGAGAGTTCTCTCTCTGTAAAAATGTCAACATTTATTAAGTGCTGTAGTACCAGCAGCTGGATCTCATCACTGTCTTCTTGTCTGGGGTTTTGGAGGGCGAGGGACCAGTGTTTGCTTTTAACATTATCTCGCAGAGACACGACTGTGTCGAGAAAGGGGGAGACACAATGACCCTAGAAACGTCTAGACCAGTGAAGGGACCTTTCCCATTCTGTTGTCACCTGAACTCCTGGCAGCCAGGAGGCTTTATATCCAGACTGTGCCCTCGGTTTTGCCACGTGTCTCGCCTCCTCGCTCCCTTCCTTTTCTTCCCTCCCCAGTCAATACTGCTGCTGCGTGCGCTGCTGAGCAATGGTGAGCTGCAGCTGCCCTCCAGGGAGCCCGTGCTCAGGGCCTGTCTCCTCTCTTGGTCTGTCTAAGGACCAAGGAGTTCACATACCTTGGCCCCCTGGAAGCACCGTGCCAAATGCAGGGTCTGTAGGGAGGGCCAAGGAGAACGAACCGCCTTAGAGACCAACTCTCTGGCCCCGTATCTGCAGGGAGAGCTGTCAGGTTCAGATCTGAAGCCAGCTGCTGTAAGACCGGTTGCAGGATGAATGAATGACCCCCAGATCTACCCTCTGTCTGGAGAGAGAGATAACAGACTTTTTTGTCACAGACCACACTGCCTGCCGTTCCATCTTTTCAATCCCTAGATTCCTTCTATTTATACAACCTCATTGGCTGCCGGGCAGATCTGAGGTATGAAAAAGAGAGTACCCTAAAGAAATCCAGCGAGTCCCTGCTATCTTAGACTCACAGCAGAACAAGATAAGAAGCTGAAGGAGCATCTATCACCTCACACGGAAGCCAAAGCATCTCCACAAAGAGCAGTGCACTGCTGGGCATGTGACAAGCAGCAGCCATGGTCACAGCCACCCTCTATGGAGACTTAGCGAAGGTGAAGTAAAACATCTGTGGCCAAGCAAGCATGTTGGATGTCTTTCACTCACTTTCCACTTGCTGGGCTACAGCTACAGCTTCCTCTACCTAAAATGGTCCAAATAACAGCAAACAGCCACAAGGATTTCTGAAAAATACAGCTGAAGCTATTCTGAAAAATACATGGTGGTCACACACCCCAGCACCTATGGGTGGATGATGTTGATCACCATCCACCTATGATGGATGGCGTTGATCTCCCTGTGCAACACTGAATTGCCTTTTTAGATGGGAGTTATCCATTTTGCTGCCATAGCAACCCAAAAAGTCACCTGGAGGACAGCCTGCCTGGGAGAGCAGGGATGGTTTTGGTATAGGATATGGGGGAGTCAGGGTTTCTGGGACTCAGGGCCCAGGGTGGTGGGTGTGAGACCCTATGGACTACAGCAGGGGCAGTGGGTTTCCCCGTGCCTCTGACCCCAAGACTCACTCCTCATCAGAACAGAGTAATCTGCCCTGAAAAATGGGTGCTGGTGTCCAATGCCACAACCCAGCTGCTTCCTCAGCATCTTTTCTATGTGCCTCCCTCTTACACAAACACGTGTGGAGCTTAATAACACCGAGGCCCACTGTCCCTTTGTCAAATTTGGCTGAAGCCTGTCAAAGGGTTCAAGAGCTGCAGGAGGAACAGAAAAGCAATTGCTTTTTCTCATGTATACCATGGGTGCTGCGATCCCATAAGCTCCCTTCCCTTGGAAAACCAGGCTAACACTGGTATGCTTCAACCGCTTCAATTCCTCTCTGTGCTTTGAAAGCCAGAAAGTTTAGCGAAAAAACCCTGCTCTTTTCAATGCAAAGGGCTTCAATTTAGCTAAATTGTTATTTTCCAACCAAAAAATCCCCAGACAGCTGTATTCAGCAGCTCAGAGAAACCAGGGTTTCCTTCCTTCATTCTAACATTCACATGCAATACTGTACATTTTAAGCGTGTCTCTGCCTGTCCCTAAGCTGATGTTGGCTTCTCACTCCTACAAAGTGTTTTAAGTGCATTAGTTTTATTGAAAGGCACTGTCAAACCTGCATCTGTGTTTGCATCTAGGATTCCAGCTCTGAAAAGCACATTTTATTTTCAATCTGACCCACTGAACACTGATTGCAAGCAATGATTTCTTCTGCTTTCCCATCATCTCTGTGACGCCCTCCTTTTTTTTGTGTGTGGAGTTTATGGTCACTGACTCTGGATTGTGTCATTATTTGTCTTTGTTCTGTGTTTTAACCTTTGTTAGAGATTCAGCAACTGTGCAATTTCTGCTCAATGACCTATAATACCCTAATTTAATTGGCATTTTGATCTCGGATTCCTGGTGAACAGCCCATCATATGCAACGCTTCCATCCCTTTCTGTTTTCATCACTTCCCCACTCTTTCATTCTCTCCTACCCTTAAAAAGGTCTACAGTATTTTTCCTTCCCTCTTCAAACCCCATTCTGCTTCTACTTATGTTGCCTTTCACTCATTCTTTCTCTTTCTTTCTTCCAAATCAGCTTCCCCTTCCAGCCCTGCTTCTCTCTCAATCCCTGCACCATGTCAGGCCACCAAGAGAAGAAGGCAGCTGCTCATCCTCTCGGGATGAGTCTGATAAGGAAACTGCTCTTCTGCTGAGGCTGGAGATTTTTGCCTGAGCAAGAAGTGGTGGTGGATGAGATAACGGCCATACAGCTCTGGAGAGCACAGCTACCCATCTGCTGAGGAGCAGCAGCAAGTGCATGCGTGTGATCTTCACCATCACAAGAGGGAGTTGCTACTGCTCCTTTGCATGGTGTTACCAGAGAATGGGACGTGGGAGACAGACCAAGCAGCATTCTGGCCAGCTCCTGCACTGGAGGCTCTTCTTTGGATCACAGCTTGAACCTGCCACATCTTTCCAACTTCATTCAGGATCCTCTCCCAGCAGCCTGGAGGGAGCAAACTCAACCTTGCTGTACTCAGCTACTGCTTGGTCACAGAGTGCCCCTCAGGACAAAGAGCTGGAGCTCTCCAGTTCCTCTCCTGCATTTCCCAGGATCCCCAGTGGCTGAGATCAACCGTGATGTTCGGCAGCTTTTACGACATCAGGGCAATGATGTTTCGGAGTCTGAATGCTCAGAGTTCCTCCCAGTTTGCCTCCACCTATCCCCATTGGCTTTGACTCTGACGTACCCCTCTGTCAGGAGACCCAGGTTGGGAGTTGCTCACAGGGGAACATGCTCATATTTCCTCTGGCTTCTAGGGACATGAATATTGCAAGGCCTGGGAGACAGCAGCCCAACCAGGAGGGCTCTCTATGCTAATTTCCCTCTGTAACACAAAATGCCTAATAGCACCAGGCTCCTTGTCTCTGATGCAGAAAAGCCACAAGATGCTGGTCTTGCTCAGGCAGCGTGGAAAACACCTTAACCATGGAACAGCATCAGGCCAAGATGAGGAGATGGACAGAACCTCGGTCCCTTGCTTTTTCAGCTTGGCAAAAGCAAGAGGAACCAACGCTGTTCACCTTCTGCAACGTGGAGTGAGATCTCCTGTGCAATTCCTCCATAATTAGTTCGTGGCAGAGGGAAAAGAGCTCAATAAGTTAGAAATGGTGGAGTCCTCTAATCATGAGAGCTGTCTGCTTGCCTTTGGTTAGGTCTGTGCTCACTGGTCCTAAGGGCACACCAGCCCTTTTCATGCCCGTGCAGGGTTTGCCACCGGTCAGCTGGTTGGGAACCCTGTGTCTGTGTACCACTCTTGTTCCTCCCCGGCTGGCAGCCAGGCAGCCAGGAGCCTGAGGAGCCACACTTAGTCACGGTGCAAACCTGGGAATGCTCCAGTTCCACAGGAGCCACATTTAGTCCAATGTGGGCACAGCCAGGGAGAGGGCACAAGCAGAATCACTCCCATCACCCACGGTGGCATTGTAGAGGAGAACACCAAAGAGGAAGATAACACTGAAGGGAGGAAAATAAGGCCTGCTTTTCTCTCTCTCTCTCTCTCCAGTTTAGGACAAAAGGCAAACGGGAGGGAGCTGGCAATGGGAGGGAAGGGGGAAGCTTGGCGGGACTCCTCGTGCTGGCTCGGGGAAGGAGAGAGAAAGCGGAGGGGAAACCAAGACGCGGGTGTTCAACGGGGAGCCAGGGGCATTCGTTATCAAAATGGAAATTGTGTCTCTTTGTTGATGAAGGTGTATCTGCTTCCCATTGTCTCTCGTGCCAGCCCAGTGAAAGGCTCCTTTTGATGGCCCCGTGTTTGTGCACCGGCTATGAAATTGCTTTAGAAGACAAAGGGATGGCGTGCTTACTGGTAATGAAAAGGAGGTGAGGGCTACGTTTCTCTAACCCCGGCTCACCACATGAGTGCAATTTCCCCAGGAGCAGCTGTCAAAGGCTTGCAGAGAAAATTGGAAGGCTGAAACTGGACAGGGGGCCAGTGATGAACAGGGAGAGCTGCTGCTCTTTCGCAGGGCTAATGTGGCCATCTGCTCTGATTTAACGGGCCTGCTCCCGGTCCAAGTGTTTCGACGCCCTCCAGGCCACTCGTTCCCTCTTTCCCAGTACGCTGTCTTCCACCAGTAGTGAAGGACAGGGCAGGGGGGCACACCACTTCCTCCAATGTACTGCTATGTTAGGCCACTCTCCAGGCACTGAGATGGGACCTTCCCTGGCAGGGGAAAGGAGAGGAGGAATCCACAGTGGAAGAGCCTGAGGGCTATACATCTTTCCCCTTTCTACTTGCTCTACTGATCACCAGTGATCTTAGCTGAGGACTGCACCAGAGACAGAGATGCAGGTAAGGCAGCATCAAAAGCACAGGGATAACACCCTCAGGAAACACGACAGGCAGTGTAACACCCCCCCCAGCAAAGCCATCAAAGCTTCAGTACCCAAAGCACAGAACCCTCTCGGCTGAGCTCAGACAGCCGCTCCGTCAGGCAGCAGCAGCAGCAGCACCGCTCTCTGATCCAGCCCCTCTATGGTCGCTGCTGCATACTCATCCTCACAAATCCAGCTGACTGTGCTAAAACACGGGTTGCACAGGGACCAGTCCCTGTTTACCTGCTTCTCACACTCAGTTTCTTGCACTCATCTCCGAGCCCACCTGCGCTGCACGATGCTTACACTGCCCCTAGTCCCTCCACTGCCCGTCCTGCCTTTCCCCCTCTGCTCTGCTCTGCTCTCACACACAACCTGGAACCAGGTACGCCTCTGTGTGTGCACACACTCTCTCACCGCACACTTGCTCATTAACTAATAGCAGCCTTAATGGGAACGTGCTTCTTTCTTCACCTCTCCTTCCTCAGATGGGAAGTTTAATCGCGGAGTCGTGCTCAGCCAGCCTCGCTCCTTTATCTGTGCCATAAAGGAATGGTTTGTGGCAGATAGACGCCTCAGCCCGACTGTCAATTTCACAGGGGGCCTTATCAGCGCTCACACGCGGTGGAAGGCCCTGGGAAATCAGCCGTGGGATTCACGTGTCTAACAAGCGGGGTTAAACGCCTCACACGCACACCCCCCTCCCCGCTTTGCCCCTCGACTGCTCCTTCTTCCCCCATCCCTCCTTCTTCTCACCACTTACAACGCTGACAATGGCTTTAAAAGGCCAGCCTTGCCTGGCTTCTGGTAAAAGATGTTCACTTATTGTAGTCTCTTCTTTATTTGATTATTAGAACTGCCTGAGGTGATAGCATATCTTCTAGAACAAGTCCTTTAATCTGTTACCCGGTCTATTGGCAAGACCAAGGCGAGTGGCTGCAGCTTGTCTGTGGGTTCATGCCCCCTTTCAGGGGGAGGAGAGGCAGGAGGAGATGGGAGCACAGGTGGGGTTCAGTGGTGTAGCACCCCGTTGCACTCTCTTTTCCTCTAGCTCTTCCAGTCCTGTCTTGATGCATCCCCAGCACCACTGCTCTGGTCTAATGGGCCTCTCCTGTCCTGCGAGTCCCCTGTAATGGGAGTTCCCCTCGTGGCAGCACTCCTTCAGTCCTCACAATCAAGTGCTCATCTCCTGGTTATACTCCCTAATTCAGCACTTTGCTGGAAGTCACCACAGGTAACACGACTGCTGTCCAGCTGCAGGAGAAGATGGGACTGATTTCTCTCTCAGGCTGTCCACACAGCAACCAAGTCCATTTGTATTCAGAGAGCCAACCCTCTTGTGTTTGCACTGAGGGATGGGAGTTATTGCAGCAAGCTGTAGTTTCTGCTGGAAGCGCTGCCTGGTGCAGCCCCAGACTCACCAAAGCTGCATCCAGCCTTCTCCCTTCCCCATATAGCTGCCAACACCTGCAAAGCATCAGCCCCCTGCACCCCTCTCAGCAGCTTCTGCCACTCCTGGTGTGCCCTCCAGCCCAGCCACAAAGGCACAGGAATATTTTTGCAGTGACAGTAGCTTGTTACAGACTGCAGTGCCTGCCACATAAAAGTCACCAGCAACATAGAGGAGCGATTAATGATAATGCTTGACATTTTATACAGTGCCTTCCGATCTAAGTGTTGCAGGGCACTGAGCAGGCTGCATCAAAATAAAGCCCCTTGTTTCCTCCAGAGCAAGAAAAAGTAGCCTCCTGAGGAGTGTGAGATGAAAGCTGGCTTAATGGCATGTGGAAAATCTTGTCCAGGAACCTGGGTGGGCAGGCAGGTTCTTTCTGAACTGGAACAGGGCACACAAATCTTTCAAATATCTTTAAAAACCCTCACTTCCATGTCTAAAAATGACACAATTTCAGTGTTGTTTCTTTTTAAGACACAGGTGCCTTAAAAACTGCTGTCCTAGGGACCTTGGGGCAAGGCACAGGGCAGATTTACATTTGGCTGAGGGAAGAAATAGTCCAGAATATCTACTGCTGGACCTGCAACTGGGGTTCCAGGGACAAGGCAGAAGAGAGGTGGAAGCCTTCCAAGATCTGCTGAACTCCCTCCTCCTCTCTCTTTGCTGCTTACAGGCCTTTTGAAAAGAAAGCCCCATTCAGCACTGATTATTGTGACAGGACAAGACATCTGTGGCTTGAATTAAGGCAGGTTTCATCCATTCTGGGGAAAGTGCATATTGCCAAGGCTAATGTCTCCCACACTCAGTGATGTTTCTGAAACATCTTTATCACAACTGAGGACTGTCTCAGCTGACCCATAATTTAGTTTTCCTCCTTTCTGTCTTAGACATGCAGCTGGGAGGGACCTCAGGAGCACATCACATCCCTCTCTCTTTCACTGAAGCAGAATCATATATACCCAAAACGTCCTTGCCAGATGCTGGCTAAGCCCACCTCTTTAAGCCTCTGAGGGAGGAGAGTCAATGACCCTCCTGGATAACTTGTTCCCATCCCTCACTCCTCTGGCCTTTCCTTACACCTCACCTGAATTGTCTTGTTGCATTTTCCCCCTCCCATTCATTACAAATAAATAAGTAATGAACCAAGCAGTTTTCCTGCCCCCTTGCTCAATATGAACTTTTGACACAGGGAGCTGTAGGGAATGAACCCCACCCAAAGCTTATTTTTATTTTGTTCCCAAGAAGGAGGCTCTTGAGATTAAGGCCTGAGACCACAAGAAAATCGATTTGCACAAGTAAGGCATTTATGCAATATGTTGATTATAAACCAGCACTCCAGGATTTGTACTCCCACAATGAATGTGGTGCCTCAGGGCATTAAGCTCCTGACTCACATGTCAGTGTTACAGGCAGAGATGGCTGAATAATTCATCAATAATCCTACAAATTTGGCTTCCATTCCTGTCTGTGAGCTCTCTGCATGAAGCTGTCTCTCCCAGAATCTATTCATTAGGTGAGGTTACGCATAAAAATGGCAGAGAGACTCTGGGTGTGAAACCCTGCTCCTCGTGGAACTTTTGCATTTGCTTTGCTTTGAAGCAGAAATTAGTTGCAAAAATTCAGACCTCAAAACTAGAGCTGCTTTGGATTGGCTACACTGCTCACACGGAGGAGTATCTGCCTCCTGAGTAGCTGAACTCAACCCCTGGAATGAGTTTCCAGGGTGAATATCACATTTCATTTCCATTAATGTGCTATAATATTGCTTAAAATTCACTTCTCTCAGTCAGAATGATCTATCTATCTATCTATCTATCTATCTATCTATCTATCTATCTATCTATCTATCTTTCTATCTATCTTTCTATCTATCTAATTTTATTTCTAGAGCACCCATCACTTCACCATCTAATTATTAATTTGTCCACTAGACTGGACACACTAGACTCACACCAAAGGCATGTATGTACAGCCAGAGTAAATCAGCTGACAAATGCAAACGGGTATTGTCTGAAATCTGCTGGACAAGACACTTCCATACACCTGATCCCAGTTTTTCAGGCTCTTCTAAACTGCTGGAAAACATTCACAAACCCAGAAAAACGCAGCGGGGGCAACGGGGGTAGCCGTAAATGACGGTTTAGATTTGCTCAGGAGTGACAAAGTTCCACTGGAAATGGCAAAATCTGATGTAAGGAAGAAGAGTGTGATTATTATTTGCACTGCAGGGGAGTCTGGGAGCCCCCAGCCAAGTGTCAGGACACCGTGCCTACAAGCAGCCAGTGAAAAGACTGGAATGGCTTAGCAGCAGCTTTGCAGCAGGCAGGAGACAAGGCACAAAGAAAGGGATAGATCCCATCTTGAGAAACTGAAAAGAAACCAGTACAGAGAAGGGATTACTGGGATCATTTGGGGAATGACAAACCTTGAAGAGAAGGGGCTGGTGTTTTTGTCTAACAAAAAGTGGAGGCGGAAAGGGCATCTGATGTCTGTGTATAAAAACAGCAGAGGAAAAAGGAGGGAACTTCAGTCCTCCAGCCAAGGAGGGCAAAGAGAGGGAAAGCATCTGGGGTTACAATTAGGCCAGAAAGGAGGAGGAGGCTCTTTGTCATCAGGGCAACCAGACCCACTTGTATCAGGGTGGACAAGCAGAAACCAAACTGAAGGTGCTCACCGTGCTGGAGAAGACCACAGCCCATGGAAAGGACCAAAGTGACCTCTAGCAGAGGGGCACTCACAGCCAGCAGCCAGGACCGGTCCCCTTTACCCCAGCCCACGCTTCGCTTCGCCACGGGGGCTTGGACAGAACTAGTAGAAATCAGAGCAGATTCCACCATCAGTTTTCCCAGGGACCTGAATCCTTCCCTGGCTCCCAGGGAGGGAAAAGCCAAGCCCGTTGCTGTTGGCAAACCCTCCCTGAGTGAGTCATTCTCCCCTCACCCCGGTTCCCTGCTGTCCCCATCAGGTGACAATTCACGTGGGAGGATAAATATAAATAAAAGAGAAGGAAGGTGAAGCATTTTGATGACTCATGTAATATTCATTTTGAATTAATTTGTACACGGTTTTATAAAAAAGATACATTCCATAAGATTATTTTTGAGGGCTCTAATTTGCTGCTGGCAAGGAGCAGCGTTTGGGTCTTTTATGGGTATTAGTTCCATAGTGTATAGCAGGAGGCAGAGGAAGTTTAATTATGATTCACTGAGCCACATTGTGGGCATGTTTTAAAGCCACTTAATTAGTGTAGAAATATACAGCTGTAATTATCCTGAAATATGGCCTAATTAACCTATGGAAAACCCATACACGCTGCTCAGGAAACTTGGAAGCATTAATAGTCTATTAATACACCGGAGCTGACAGCCTATCACACTCACATTTGGGAACAGGAAGGCAGAAGCTCCTTATGTGTGATCTCCCATGGAGAAGAGCTACCTGTGGAAGGTGAGGTCTGACCTCCCCCTGTGCTGGGAAGGACTGTGGAAGGTCTGGTGCACCTCCTGCCACAACCTGTGTATGTGAGGTGGAGTGAAGTTGCTACAGTCCAGCTCTTCTACTGATCTGTTCTGGAATGGGCTGCCCAGGGAAGTGATGGAGTCTCCATCCCTGACTGTGTTTCAGAGTAGGTTAGATGGGGTGTTGAGGGATTTGGTGTAGGAGAGAACTCTGTAGAGTTGGGCTGATGGTTGGACTTGATGATCCCAAGGGTCTCTTCCAACCTAAATGATTCTATGATTCTGTCCTCCTCTTAAAACCCTGAAATGTCTCCTGTCCTGCATCCTCCCCTTTTACTCCAGCCCTCACCAGATATTTGTGGAGGCTCAGGAGACACACAGGGTATCCTCAGCCACTTCAGCTGGGCTCTGACATTTTCCCCTCTCCAGAACTAGCAACATTAAATGCTGCAATGGACCGTTCTCTCCTGGGTGAATTCCCACCCCTGGAGTGTACAGTATCAGGGAGACAGCTAAAGTGTGCCCAAAGCAAAAAGGGGATGGCAAAAGCTCTCATGTTTATTCCTGGGTGCTAAAGCTGCTAAAAACATGAAGAACCAATTATCCTTTCAAAGACCTCGACACCTTAGGGTTTCCTGAGCCACCCTGCAGACCCAAGAAATCAGGCCTGCATTTTGCCCTTGGAACACTGCATGTTACACAGCCAAACAGCAAGTAATTGCCTTGCCTATCGGCCCCATCACTTTACAGACGAGGAAACTGAGGCACACGCCCGGAACCTCAGCTCTCTGACTGTGCCTTCCTCATGCCCTGCTCTAACAATCAGATGGTGCTGCCTCTTAGCTGGGAAAACATCCTGATTTTAACAGAGCTTCGTCCTTCAGGAAGGGGCATTTACTTCCACTTGAGCTGAAGACGCAGCAGAAAGCCAACCTCGGAATTGGCAGGGAGGGGTGACGGGGGCTGACAAGAGTGAGGTGGAAAGCAAAGACAGGGAGGAAGCAGCTGGTGTGAGGTTCTTCTTTAGGCAGAGCACATAACCAAATATTCAAGCAGCATCTTCATCCTTTGGTGATCAAAGCAACAGAAATTGAATCCGGCTGTAATCATCCACAGGGTAGTTTGCTTAAAATTCCCCTAATTATGGAAGTGCAGAAAATTACTGCTCCATGATGCACTGAATAGGAAATTGAAGGCTCCCACAACCCAACTGCTGCCAGAGCAGCTTAAAGAGAAAAGACAAGGGATGCTCAGAGAAAAGGAGACAAAGAAATACACGTGAAAGTAGCAGGATGTGTGAGCAGGGGGCCAGGGAGAGGAAGACCAAGAAAGGAAGGTAATTGTCTCCCTCCCAGTGCCTGGGAGACACACCATTTTGGAGAGCTGTGAGCTAAAGAGAGCACTGAGAGAAATGGAGGCCTTGCTAAAGCCCTTCCACTTTGCCAGCGATTCTGCTGTGACACACCTGACACTGCACCACGAGCAGTATTTTACCCAGAGCTTCTGGTTGAGACTCAGAGAACTCTTCTGAGCACCACTCTGTCTGATATGCTGGGGGGGTGGCGTATCTCTGTATATAAATAATCTGAATTATTGCATTCCAGCATGTTCTTCCAGCAGCAGTTTCACACGATAGATGACAACAGGTACCACAGAGGGCTCAGCCACCCAGCTGAGTCACTTAGGGGCTGGGAGAGGGTTGTTTTGAATTAAGAAGAGACTTTTCTCATTAAAAAATACCGGTCTCTTATGGTGGGTCTCACACCTGCTCACAGAAAGCCCTCCCCTTACCCTCCTCAGCCGAGCTGCTGTGAAGGCTGAACCCCAGCTCAGTAAAGCAAAGCTGTCTCACACTGGACACACAGGCAGCTTTCTTTTTTTCCATGGGTGGCTGAACCTGTCCAACGCTCCTGATACCAAGTGACACCTCACAGGGGCATTCTGTGGTTCTTTTGTCCTCTTGAAGCAGGCAGCATCCTTCAGCATCTCTGGGGTGCCTCCTCTAGACAAACATTTGCTGCGCTGGGGTTCCCTAAGAGGGGCTCAGACCACACTTGTCTTGCTCCAGATGTTTCATACTGGGTGTGGGAGAGAAGCTGGCTCCGTTTCCCTCAGGAGCACACACAGTCTGTGAGAAGCTTTGCTTCCTTAATATCAGTGTCACTTCAAAAGCCCCATGTTCACGTAGAATGAATGAGATCCATGGCGTGTGCTTCCTGCCATCACAGGCAGCTGGTTTGGCTCCAGCTTCCTTCTCCCAGAACTGTGTGCTACAATACATCAAAAGCTGCTTACGGGAGCCAAATAATCCTCCAGAGAATACCACCCCCATTAGAAACCAGTGCTGGGGCAGGAAAACACCACAGACAAGTGTAATTCATCCCACCAGCGTGTTTCTACTCAAATAAATCCTCTAGTTCTTTTGAAATGAACAAGAACAGAAAATAACCAGTCACCAAAAGGTGTGTATTTTTGCAGCTCTTTATCTGCAGAGGCCTATAGCGACCATGACACGGTGCCCACAAGCAATCTTTGGCCAAGGGCTTAGTACCCCAGACCATAAGAGGGTTCAGGTGGGAAGTGACCCCTGGGTTATCTGGCCCAACCCTGCTCAAAGCAGGGCTACCTGTGAGTTCAGAGCAGATCACTCAGGACTTGATCTCTGATCCTGAAAACTTCCAAGGACAGAGACTGCACAGCCTGGGCAATGTTTCAGGGCAATGATGACTGCGGGTGGTTTACAGGCTTAGGGGCCATCGGTGGAAGAGGAGGAAACTGAGGCTTGGGGAGCAATATGGCAGAGCAACAGAGGGGCCTTTGTACTCCTTTGGTCTTAAACACTGGCTCCCCTTTGCTGTCACAGCCACTGGCTCCAGCAATAACATGAGAGAGTTGTCTGCCTTCCCAAGGCACCCTCAGAGGGTAGACAGCTTGCCAGCCAGGTCTCTAGGTCTCAGGTCTGTCTTTGCACACAGACCTGGCTTCTATTTGAATGGAGGTGTCTGCAGTACCTAGTAATAACACGGGACATTAGTCTGCTGACGACTTTGCATAACAAGAGGACAGCAATTAACACAATGATCCTTTCTTGTGTTTGAGCACGTTTGCATGGGTCATGAAGTCGGTGTAGCAAGATGATCCAAAGGGAGTTATTTATCGAGCTGTGAAGGGGCTGTGTTCCTGCAGAAGCAAGAACTCCAGTGTAAGGTAGTTGCTTACGGCCACCAGTGTCAGTCATTGCTGGCCTCCACTCAGGTGGCACCGAGGGGACACCAACAGGGCTTACACGTGCCTGCTGCCTTGGTATCATAGTGACCTAGTGCCCAGGGGAGGGCTGGCCTCCTCAGCTTGGAATACATCTGAGTCTACCAACACTCTCATGTCCTGTGTTCCCTTGCCTGGAAAAGCCAGATCTGTGCTTTTTGCAGAAATGGCTGGCCCTGCCAGTTGAGTTCAAAGGAACAGATCTATTTTGATGCCCCAGGATAAGAGAGGAGAGAAACTCGGGTGAATCAGAAGACCATGCATTAGGCTCTTGGCTGTGCTCCAGCAGGAATCAGCCCTCTTCCTGACCAAGTCCGAAGACCATGTCCTGGGCCACCATACCACCACCACCCATACCAAGCTCTCACCCATAGAGGCGTTCCCTTTCTTTCCCTTCTCTCTGCAAGTGCCACTATTGATTTCTCACGTCAGAGCAACTTGTAAGAGCCTCTCAAGCCTATGTCTGCCCAAACCAACGTTTACCCCAGTCATTATCTGTGCAAAGCTCTGCATGCCCAGGCACCCACGGGCAGCAGACCGCGTTTGATCAACTCCCATCTTCCTGCAAAGGGAACCGACGTCTCTCTGCTACTTTTGCCTCCACCTCTCCTGGTGAGGCTGTCATCACTGGCCAGTAACAAATGAGAGGGATTTAGGGTTGCTGTGTGGTACATTAATGGAGATGCACCTGAGAGTTTGCTGGCAAGTGCTCAGGAATCCCACTTTGATGGAGGAGAAGTGAGAGCCCGTACGACAGAAAGACACGCTCTTCCTTGGACAGCTTCATGACAGGCACAGCCCTCCCTGGTTAAACTCATTTTCTCCCTGGAGTGATAGGCTGTTGAAGTGGGTTCTTTCATTAGAGGTGTGTGGCAGTGAGCTTGTGTGGATGGAAGTGGACTTCTGCTCCCCTGCATTCCATAAATGCGGAGCGTAAAGCCCGGGTTTGGGGAGACAGCAAGCCAGGAGCTTGCAAGCATTTCACACTAACTTCTTTCCTATCAGACCTGAGGTCTTCTATTCTCTCTCCACCTTCAGCACTTTAGTAAAGCCCTGTGTTATTCCTGTCACTCAAAAAGACCATCCTTCCCGTTCCCCTTTCCCTGCAAGCATTACTACCAATTCTAAGCAAGACTCCCCCAAAATGCATTTTCAATCTCTGCAGCAGCATCTTTTCTATTTCAGCAGCTTTCTATTTCTTTAGCCTGGGTTTTCTTACCCCAGAAGCTGTGTATTTCACAGTCAACTTCCAGTATAGTTTGAACCCTGCTTTGCATAACTCTAAATCATTTCATTAATGAAAAAAAAACAAACCCAAGCCATTATAAAACAAATATACAAAACGGGAACAGCTAATCTTTCCCTTATATTGCAAGGATTAAATACACAGAAATCTCAGCAGAAAGTATTCTAGACACGCTGGGCTGCCATAGAATTTAGTAGGTGAACTGTTAATTTACATATTCCCCAAATGCAGTAGGGTGACACTTTTGAAATTAAAACCTGATGATACGAATGGCATTTAAAGTTCATTTAATATTATTTGTTAAAATTCCACTGACAAACCTGTCATATGTATTAGCAGATCCTATTACTAGAGGAAGAAAAAAAATGCAATTGAAATCAAAACCCACCCCAACACTGAAGAGTCTATTAAGGCAGTAGATGAGAATTTGCATTATCAAATCATCCTAACAGGAGATTTTATAAACGGAAATGTAAACTGTAGAGGGTTTTAAATGTTAATTTATACCAATAACTAGTTTTATAAACAGACTCTACAATGTTTCTGCTAGAGACAATAGGAAAATGTTTCCCTGGGGGATTGGGAGTACCCAAACAGCAGCAGCTGTATTTCTGAATAACAAATCTGTAACCACCTGGGATTAGGATGAAGAAACGTAATCAGATGGAGAGTGCAGTGCATGGTCTGTCGATGCAGTCCTTTTGTCACTGCCCCTGCTTTTTGCTATCTCTGTGACCCCGAGGATGGCCTTTTCCCCCCCAGTTTCTGACCTGTAGGTCTTGCTCCCCACAGGCCTGTATGGCACCACGTACAGAAAAAGCCCAGTCTGGGGCTCTCTTGGCTCTATGATAACACTCCCAACCCTTTAATGCTGCTGCAACAGCAAATTGTCTTTCCAATTCAATGCTTGACATGGGATCTCATCCATTGAAAGGAACCCTATCCTGCTGCTGGCTCTCCCAAAAAGTCCTCCTGGGTCTCTGCATCCTAGAAATCAAGCATATTGTGTATCCCTACTGCCAGGTAGCAACACAGAGATGGTGATCCCCAAGCTGACCCAGGAGATGCCTGCAGAGCACCAAAAGGGAAGCCATCCCTTGGCCTGTAGCTTGGAAAACGATTCCCACTGACTAAGAAGATGCAGAGGAGGACTGCATCTTCTGCACCGCTTCTGCACAAAGCAGAGTGTCCTGATTTAAATTCCAGGTGGCTCAGACACCATCTAAAAGAAGCTAGATATTTGGATTTCTTTTTGTTCGTTTGTTTGTATCCCCCTTACATAAATATGGAAGGAAAAGCATTGCAGGTGAAGTGGTGCATGGAAATTAATCTGGTTCATAGTCCTCATAAATATTAACAGTGTGGTAAATATGTAACCTTATTTCTTTTTCCCTCTGCTCTCATCTCTTCCAAGTTCTTTTCACCAGGGAAGGTTAAGTGGTTGGGGTGATTGTGTTGGGAAATGAGACCGTAGCAAAAGGGAAGGTTTCCATCCAGGACCAGTTCCTGCAGTGGTGTGATCAAAGCAGTGCTACCCATGTGAAAAGTGGTTCTGCACCATGATGGGGTTCTTCACCGTGTGGGTGCACACCATGGTCTGAGGAAGGTTCATCGGCCACATCAGCTCCATTGGTCACAGGGGTAAACTGAGGCACTAAGGGGTGATGGTGGTGACACATCCTGGTGCTCTGACTTCCAGAAGATGTTCTGCATCTGTCCTGAGGCATTTCAGAAAAAAACCTCCCAAGGGCCAGTCCAGTATTGGTCTGCTAAAAGATCATCACCCACCCCGTGCTACACGAGATATCCACCTCCCTGATCCTCCCTCTGTGTCCCACCCCTTGTGCCTCGAACTCGCTCTTTCAGACTCTCAGGGATTGGAAGGGACCTGGAAAGCTCCTCCAGTCCAATCCTCCTGCTGGAGCAGGAACACCTAGAGCAGGTCACACAGGAATGCCTCCAGGCGGGTTTGGAATCTCTCCAGACAAGAAGACTCCACACCCTCCCTGGGCAGCCCCTGCCAGGGTTCCCTCACTGTAAAGAAGTTTTTCCTCCTACTGAAGTGGAACCTCCTCTGTTCCAGCTTGCACCCATTGCCCCTTGTCCTGTCATTGGATGTCACTGAGAAGAGCCTGGCTCCATCCTCCTGACACTCACCCTTTACAGATTTATAACCATGAATGAGGTCACCCCTCAGTCTCCTCTTCTCCAAGCTCAAGAGACCCAGCTCCCTCAGCCTTTCCTCCCTATGGGAGATGCTCCACTCCCTTCATCATCTTGGTAGCCCTGCCCTGGACTCTCTCCAGCAGTTCCCTGTCCTTCTGGAACTGAGGGGCCCAGAACTGGACACCATATTCCAGATGGGGTCTCCCCAGGGCAGAGGAGAGGGGGAGGAGAACTTCTCTCCACCTACTAACTACCCCCCTTCTAATACACCCCAGGATGCCATTGGCCTTCTTGGCCATGAGGCCACAGTGCTGGCTCATGGGCATCCTGCTGCCCACCAGGACCCCCAGGTCCTTTTCCGCTATGCTGCTCTCTTTCTCTCCCTTTCTTTTATTGTAGAGACCATCCTTCTGCTCTCTCCCCTCCGAAGAATTTCACCAGACAAACAACTGAGTGAGGAATTAACAGACACCTTCATTTGCACTGTAATAAAGTGTGTGCATGTTCGGGAGAAACAGTGGAGGGAAACTTCATCTACAGATTAAAGCCACAGGCCTTGTCTCCAAGGAATTTGGTTAGAGCCCTGGAGGATAGCGACACATGCCTGGAGCTAGATGAGAGCTTTGTGCCAGAGGAGTGACTTGAGTGAAAAGGGCTCTGTGGCATGAAATGCAAAAGTGGGTTTACAGCACTAGGATTTATCTGTGACTCCAAGCACTCACAATATTACTAGTCTGACTGTTAGAAAAGCGAATGGATGGAACCATTAGGGCAAATAATCCCCCAGAGTCTGGCTGCAGCTATAAAAAGTGAGTATATATGGGCAGGGCTCCTAAGTGAACGGGGGAGATGGCGACAGGGAAGGGTCAGTGCAGGGAGGGGAGGGAGAGGAGGGGAGGGAAGGGAGAGGAGGGGAAAGGAGGGAAGGGAAGGGGAGGG
>VZTM01019895.1:16237-85704 GCA_013400555.1 Jacana jacana | reverse complement strand
TTTTTTTTTTTTTTTTACTAACAGAAATTCATCTCAAATTGAGGTAAGAAGTCAATGTCTCACCAATTTTCCCAAGATGATGAGTGTAAATACCGTTCAGATTGGGTCACGCCATACTTTACTCCAATAACTTCAGATTGTGCCATTTTGAGCTTGAGCCTCGGGGTATTTTAAAGCACACAAGTTTCAACTCCAAGTGAAATGGTAAATTTCACTTAAGACCCTTCCAGACTTTGTGCCTTGATTGTATGAGACTGGGGTGCCTTGATAATTTTCAAACCATGTTTTTCCACCCTGGAAGATTCATCATGAATGCTTCCAAATCCTGAATGGTTCTACTGCAACAAATCAACACTTTTTAGTGAAGGACAAAAAAGCATCTCAGTAAAAAAATTGCCACCGTGTCCCGCCTGTCAGAGCCAATCTCATGCTCACCATTCTCCTTCCAGTTCTCTTGTTCCCTCTTAATCACCCCTCATTCCTGACTGTAGTATGTGACAGCTTCCCACCCTTTGCTGCACAAACACACACTCTGCTGAGAGAGTGTATTTTGGAGACCTGGCATGGGAAGGGCAGAACAGCCAATGGTTGATTTAAAGGTTCAGCCTAAAGTTACAGGGACTTAACAGGGGGCCAGCACTGTGCCCTCATGGCCAAGAAGGCCAATGGCATCCTGGGGTGGATTAGAAACTGCAACTAACTGGGTGGTTAGTAGGTTCTCCTCCCCCTCTCTTCTGCCCTGGCGAGACCTCATCTGGAATATGGTGTCCAGTTCTGGGCCCCTCAGTTCCAGAAGGACAGGGAACTGCTGGGGAGAGTCCAGGACAGGGCTAGCAAGATGATGGAGTGGAGCATCTCCCAGAGGAGGAAAGGCTGAGGGAGCTGGGTCTCTTGAGCTTGGAGGAGACTGAGGGGTGACCTCATTCATGTTTATAAATATGGAAAGGGTGAGTGTAAGGAGGATGGAGCCAGGCTCTTCTCAGTGATATCCAGTGACAGGACAAGGGGCAATGGGTGCAAGCTGGAACAGAGGAGGTTCCACTTCAATATAAGGAACAACTTCTTCAGGGTGAGGGTGAGGGAACCCTGGCAGGGGCTGCCCAGGGAGGTTGTGGAGTCTCCTTCTCTGGAGAGATTCCAAACCTGCCTGGAGGCATTCCTGTGTGACCTGCTCTAGGTGTTTCTGCTCCAGCAGGGGGATTGGACTGGAGGAGCTTTCAATCCCTTTGATTCTGTGAACCTGTGATTTCACATACAACTTTAACTTCTGTAATGGCTGCAAGATCCGGTTCTTTCCCTCTGTGCTCCTGTCCAGAAAGAGTCCCTCCCCTTTGCACAGCCACAAGTGTCCCTCAGTGGCACATCCCCTCTCGCTTGCTGTCTTTTTTTACTGTTTCTGCCAGGAACTCTGCTCTGCCCAGGGACACGCTGAGGAGGGAAGAGGGGCTTTGTTGCCATGTCAGGATTTTTAATTTCCCCATGTGGCGATGGTATCATGGCCTCGACAGTGTACTACACACAGGCCTTATCTCTCTGCCTGTGGAAAAGCAGTATCAATTTTGTGGCGTTAAGGGCTGGAGCGAGAACAATGCGCTGCGCATTGTTAAACAAGCCACTGGCCCTGTGCTGTACAAGCAGAACAAGTGTAATTGGTGATGCAGACTTTCAGCATAATTACAGCTCCCTGGTAAGCACAAAACCCTTCCCTGTCCTCCCTCCCTCGCCTCGAGTGTCCCATATTGCAGCAGCCCTTGCTATTAGCCCCACACCTTCTTGCTAGAGGGAGACTTTGCAACCTCTGCACTTTAGTCAACCACGCGTCCAAGTTGAAGCCTGTGCCAAATTACAGATGTCATCCGTTCACAAGTCCTCCTGTGATGTCCCCTCCCTGCAGGATGTGTGCTAGTGAGCCAGCAACCCTCATCGTGTCAGTACGCTTTGGCATCTATGGAAGGACCCATGGGAAACAGGTCACCTATCTCCAATTCCACTAGCCAGGATGCACAGCTTGGGAGAGGTACAGGGCCCTCCATCTATCTCTGTTTTCTTCCTCTTCACTCGGTGGCACTGCACCCTCCAAGCCTCTGGGCAGTCCCCCTGCCTGCATGGATGTCAGCAGAGCCTCTGATCTGGCTTTGGCAGCAGAGTATTTGAAAGCGAAGCCTTGAAAACTGAACTCTGCTCTGACAAACAGCATTAGGCAGGAATTTATTAAATCTGTGCAGCTGGTGCCACCCCCATCACCTGTTTGATGCACGAAGGCCCCCAGCAGAGCAAAGCCCTTAAGCATATGTTGAGCTTCTAACAATTAAGTTGTCCTACTGAGTTCACTGGGCACCAGGCAGGTGGGAGCAGGGCCCTGGTGAGGACTGTCAATCTGAGCCGCCTCTTCGAGGACTATGTTTACTTAATGCTGGTATTAAAGAGTTTAGGGATAAAATCCTGCCAGGCAAAAGTCCAGTATGGACCAGATTTTATTCATTAAACAGCCCTCCAGCAGAAACATGGCATTTGCCACATCAGAGCCCCTCTGGTAGCCCTCAGATTGCGTTGGGGATACACTACTCCTGCACGAGTTGCAAACTGCCTTCACAAGAGAAAGCCCTAAAGCAGCCATGCTCTTGTCCATCTCCACCTTGGAGCCAAGCAGCCCTTCAAGTATCCTCACAGCGAGGTGACGAGACCTGACATACAATGAGTGAGTGCACAGGAGGACATGACCGTGACCATCAGTCAAACCACGGTACTACCATGGCATGGAGCTGTGAGCAGCAGCCTGATCTCGTTGAGGGGACAAAGAATGTTAGTGAGGAGAGCCTGGAAGAGTCTATAAGATTTGGTCTAGTGTTAACCCCTCACCATTGGAGATGCCACTGCAAACACCCATCCCACTGAGGAACCTATAGTACCACACTGTCACCCTGTCTTCAGCTAGTTGGAAGTGAGGAAGGGTCATTGCCTGGACCCTCGAGCCACCCTGTGTGTTCCCCCAGAGCTCTCCCACCAAGAGAGAGGCAGAACTGTCCCCACCCTCCCACCTGTATGTGCCCCTTTTTTTAAAAGGCAGACTGGAACGCTCTGAAGTCTAATTGCTTCTCTTAGCAGACAGATTCCCATAATGACTGTGGTGTTTTGAAACGCTGAATAGCAGCTGTGTATCGGTAATATCTCTGGAGCAAGGTCAACTACTCTGCAGTAAAACTCCATCCTGCCTTTCATATCCCATCAGCACAGTGAACTGGACTCCTCTCCGAATACTAAACAAGGCAGCAAACTCCAGAATGAGCTTCCTATGAGAGTGCTGGGCTCTGCTTTGTGAGCCAAGACTGGATGTACGTTCTGGATGCTGCAACTGCTGCTGCCACCTTCCCAGCTCCCTGCTCAGGGCTGTTTCCAGTCTCTGATGCAGCCAGGTCAGACAAGGCACTCTGTAGCAGCACTGATCAGTATGGCCAGGCAGTGACCCAAAGGTGTACAGGAACTGATGGCAAAGCCCACCTCCACACAGCTCTTCACCTTGGTCTTCCAAACCCGCACTCCCTCTCCATCCATGACACTTCCAAAGCCTTCCCAGACAGCATCAGCAGCCATGGCTCAACTAAAACAGCCTTTTTTTTTTGTCACCCTCCATTGCATAGAGAGTCTGTCTGTTCCCTGCCTGTGCTCACCATGGCAGACAGATGAATGAACACTGCAAGGGCTAGAGGTGATAACCCACTTTTTCACCAGGTGAAGGTTGATGCAGCAAAGAGGATGCTAGAGGAAAGGCCAGCTTTGCTGCTAGAGCTGTGTGCATAAGGCAACACTTCCTTTGCAGGTCCCCATAGTGCTGGATAGGAAAAAAAACAGTGTGAGGAGAGCCTGACCCAAGCGAGCAAACTTCTTTCCCCATTCACCACTGCGGAGGCTGGATGCGGCCGAAGCGTGCCTGCTCTGTCTGAGCCTGCCAAACCACCCTTTGCCTTGACAAGGGTACCTCTCATTTGTTTCTGCCTTCATCTCTCTTTAAAAAGGAAAGGAGGAATGGGGGAAAAAAAAAATCAGCTTCAGCAAGTTTTCATTTCCTCCTCCCCTCTTCTTAAACAGATACTCATAAAATCCGTGTCTGTTTTCCCGTGGTTAATTAGCAGAGCAGATAATAAGCTGGTTTCATGGAGTTAGCATGCATCAATGTCTCTGTTAACTGGGTTAATTACACAGTGGATGGGCATTTGTTTCCTGGGAAGACAGACTGATGATGAGAACGTGTCTTGGTTTCCCAGCAGACGCTGCAGTGCTTGGGAACTCACAGCACTGGCCGTGCCTGACGGGAGTATCTGCAGACTCCACCAGTGGGGTTCTTGGGACCTAGTGTACAGCGGGGAGCTGTTAAGGAGTCTGCCCAAGAAACTCACCTTCCATCTTCCATTCATGGACTGAAAAATAGGCTCCAAACACTGAGGACTCGTTCATGCTTCCTGCCAGTACCCATGGCAAGGATTGAGAGAGGATGAGAGAAAAGGAAGGACAGCTCTGCTCAGTGGCATTGAACCACCGAGCTCCCAGCAAGCACAGCACTTGCTCAGCAGAGCTGGTGGAATCCACTCTCCCCTTTCTGTGTCAGTAATTTGTCACACATGCTTCTGTAGATACTACCCACTGATCTGCAGCCAACAAGCCGAACCCCATCTCAGCTTTGCTCCATTCAGCCCGTCCTGCTGAGTCTCAGAGCAGGTCTCTGGGGCAGGGAGTGGTGCAACGGGACAAGGAGGGGAGCAAAGAAGTGTGAGTATAATTGCTCTCTCGAGTGGGAACACACTGGGCAACATACCCCTCATGGAGGTGGAGGTCTGCAGGTCTCTGTGAGCATTTCACCAAGACAGCTCCCAGCATAAGTCCCTCTCTGCCAGAAAACATCCACAAGCTCTGGGCACTGCTGGCAGCATGGGGAGAGCTGTGCCTGCAGGCTTGGAGCAGTCAGCACCTGCATGGCACAAACCACCTCCAGGTGTTTTGCAGAGTCGGAGCAGGTAGCTTGGAGGCATCATCACCAAAATCAAACCTGAGCCTTCCCAGCCACAACTCACCCACCCTGCCAGCTGCTCCCTGCAGTATTTTAGCATTCAGCCTCGCTTTTCCCATTATCTCTGACAGACGGGTAAAGCACATGACCCCCCAGCACCATCACGCAGCTCCTCCGTGTGGGCCAGTACTGGGGGGCGAGGGGGGTGTGCAGGGAGCTCACTGGTGCCATGCTGTTGCTATGCCAACCCCATCCCCACTCTGCTGCATCCTGCAGGGTGTCCGGCCTCCCTGGCTTGCTCTGGCAGGTTTTCCCCCCCCTTTACAGGAGATGGAGAAGGGTTAGAGCAATAACCTCTCTGACGAGGAGTGGGGAAGGAAAGACAGAAAGGCCCATATTTTCCCTTCAGAGGATGCATGTAGTTAATGCAGCTGGGGAAGAACTTTTCCCCCCTGGGACCCAGAGGCAAATTTAGGTGTGACCTAGAGGATGGAGCTGCAGAGGGACAGCTCTTCAGTGGGCAGAAATCCATTTCATTTCTCCAGCATCTGCCACAGTGTGCCTGTGTCCTGACCAAAGGAAGTGTGAATGCATGGCCAGCCTTCAAAGGGTTAAGAGCATCATCTTTTCTGTTGGCAGAAAAGAGGAAAGGAGAGATGAATTCACAGGCTAGAGAGCAATTTCAGAATCCACTCAAGCTTCATGCCACTCTGTGAAATCTCAGTGCACCCAACTAGATCAGAAATTGGTTTACATTCCCTTCTATGTGTTTATGAGTTCGTAAAAGCTGATTTATTTTATTCCATTGCTACTCCAGGATATTATAGCAAAGGCATCTATTGGGAGAAGAACTAGGATTCATTATAAAGTTGCTTAAACAAGGACCTTGCTATCAGAATTGCTGGATCGGACAGTGTTTTATTTTTATTGCACTGCAAGGGAATACCTTGGCAGCAGTGCTAACTTCAGCCCAGCACCTGATGGGGGATGGTGGAACTGGTGTCAGATGCAGTCAGCAGAAAAATTGCTTTTCACTTCTCAGAGGACCCAATTTCACCTGGAGGGTTTCATTTCTTACTGGATTCCATACTTGCTTGCACAGCGGCTGTGATTCCCCTCCCTATCACTGCTGGAGAAAAAGACACCAGGCTAAATGGATCCTGGGTCTGACCCAAACAGCTAGGCTTATTTTAACCAGAATGCGTGGGCACAAAGACACTGGCTTTCCTGTAGCACTTTGCATCCTCCCTAACCATGTGCCAGGCCTTGCACAGACCCAGAGGAGCAGCAACACTGGCGTGCACAGCCTGCAAACAGCTCCTCACTCTGAAAGGCCAAGGTTGGGTCTCCTGCGACCCAACGAGCTTCCACTGAAAACAGCACCCTCACCCCTCCTTTCGTTTCATCACTCTCCCCAGCCTCAACCTCTTGGCCTCTTCTCCGCTCCCCTCCTTCCCAAATACTTTCCTCATCGGTTTTGCTTTGCTCAATCAAGAGGTTCACAAGCACAGCCCAACTGTAAAACAATTTGAAAGCAATTTTGCAGCTGCCTCATGATAAGAGGCCGAGCCAGTATCAGGGATGTTTGCTTTAGATCCACAATGCACGGAAATAATTATCTCAGCTCAAGAAGAGAGGGAGAGAGGGAGAAAGAGAAAGAATAAAAACACATGCTGCACGTGCCCAGATGGTCTGGCTGGCTCCTGCCTGGATTTCTGAGTTGCCATCCAATCGTCTCGGATGCCTGGAGAAAGTTTTCCCTTAAAAAAACAGCTGCTGTCAATGACTCCTGTGTAGTCAACTCCATTTGACTACACAGATTTGCCCACTGTATAGATGTGGCCCAATAATTTGACACCAAACCAGCTTCACTCAGCTGATCCAAGCCGTGTAGTTTACCCTCTCAGATCAGAAGGAAATTAATTATAAAGTAACGGTATTACATACATCCATCTTTGTGAATCACTACTCTGATTAACCTCCTCACCTGTTATGTGTTTTTGTGAGCAGATCAGAGCTCTTTAAGGAGGGACTATGTCTGCTTCAGGCCTGTGCAGGCACAGGACAACTAGTCTCTGGTCTCAGCTAGCTTTGGTCGACGCTACAGTAATAGAACCGAGTCATTAAAAACTGCCAGGACATACTGAGAACTCAGATCTTCCCTCTGAAACTAAAGTAAAAATAACATTCTTCTCCCCCAAAGCTCAATCCAAATGCAGTCAAATTCTAAAACTTCAACTTTCTGATCCAGATCTGTAAATTGCCTGTCAAATCAAGCCAACAAATTGCAGCGCTGCCCTTCCTCTGCTAATTCTGTGCCAAGACCAGCATTCCTGCCTGAGCTGCAGAGGGAATCGAATGAATAAACAGTGTTTTGCCTTCAAAATCTGTACCTTTTCCTCCAAAGATGACAGCCAGATAATCACACACACACTTTTGATTTAATGGATGATTCTGGAGAAGATTAAAGCTGAAAGGAATAGGCCACATACGAGGAACTTTTAACTGCAGGTGGGAGGGATTTCCTAGGCAGCTTTACAGGGGCAGCCACACAGTCTGAAGGAGTTGTTTCACACCTGAAAAAAAAAGTGGTTTCTAATAGGAGGTACATCTCAACACCCTAGGGAAGCAAAAGAAGAAATTCCCTGGACCAAAGGCCAGAGGCCAGCTAAGGACCAAGCCCTTTAAGTCTCCACAACACAACAATCACAGCATAAGGCTAAGGCATGTCCCAAATGCCTGGATGCACGGCTCCAGAGGTACTGCCATACCTCAACACATCCTACTGCACAAGTACTTGCAGATCAGCTTTCAGATCAGGAATGTGCAAGAGGTACTCAGCCCGTGCCAGGGAGCATCTTCCTGCCACATAAAGAACAGCACAAGGGCTGCGTCCTCCTTCTCTTTCTGAATCTGAATTTCACAGGCATTCCCACTTAGGCAGTATTTACTTGTGCCTTGTCACTGCCCAGTTACTTCCAATAATCTCAGAGTCCTTCCCCAAGTGTGCAAAGCAGAGTACAAGAAGAGGAGGTGGTGTAGAATGCATTTAAGGATGAAATGCACCCCAGACACTGGTAGCACAGTCCCTTCAAAATCAGTGGGGTGATACCACACCGCTTGCATAAGAAACGTTGCCCTTTATAAGGATAAGAAGCGATTGCAATCTTAGAAATAAAATCCCTAAAAGAGTCTCAGCAGTCAGGAAAGACCCATGAGCTCTGAACCATCTCACACTGCTTCCTCAAAAACTCTTCCCCAGGAGCTGACTGGAGAATGGGCCGCCTTCATTTGTATGCAGCCCGTGGACTCCAGTCAAATACCTTGCACAGTCTTTCATTATTGCTGTTACACTCTGGGATGAATTCAAACAACTCCTGTTAGTGATTGTGAGCAGAAAGCCAGACAGAAAAGGAAAACCACATGCCTAGGGACAGACCTCCTCCCTCCCCAAGCTGGCTGACACCTCAAGTGGCCCCAGACAAGGCAACAACCTGTGCAGAACCCCGGTTACAGGCAGGACCAGCAGATTACCTGCACAGCCCTACAGGATGCCAACAGTCCTGACAGTGCCCTGTGGTGCTGGAAACTGATCCAAAGGAGAGAGCAATCCAGGCATATTCAGGATTCCTGAATGATCAAATCTGTCCCTACTCGTAATAACTCCAGAAATTATCACAGCTGCTTCAGAGCTGGACCTAAATCTGGAATTTTCTTTAGAAATGAGACGCCCTGACTACCTGAAATCATGGCTTACAAAAGGTCACCTTTAGACGGGGGGTATTATTCAGCTTCCTTCTTCAAGCAAAAAACCTGATTGAAGGAGTCCTGCTCCTTGCCTGTGGCTGGCAGTGCTCACTCAGTGACATGCTGAATGCAGTCCCACGTCGGGTGGGCGCTGCATCTGACACCTCCCTAATCTTCTTGTTGGGTCAAGTGGGTTCTGCAGCTTTTTGAAACTTCAAATCCCCAGAGAACAAACCCTCCTGAAAAGACAGAATAGGCCTAAACTTGCTCTCCAAGGGTCTGTTCCAAGCCCTGAGTTGAAATACAAGAAAGACAAAGTGTGCACCTATTAGCACTGCATCAATATCATTTAAAGCCCCATTCTGAGGACGGCCTGGCAGCCCTATTAATGCACCTAATTTCCCTGTGTCTCTGAATGGACATAAATAATTGTGTGCAGTGCTGGCCCTTCCCACTCCATCCTCCCCAGCCAGACAGATTATCTCTTGTTCTTTCCCTAGATTTGGCTTCAGGATGCAAACACCATTTATGGTCACTGATTGTTCAAAAGGCCAAGTGTATAATGTACCATAAAATGAGATTTTAATACGCAGTGGGAGATTAGAGCAGCTCTGTTTTGTTAAAGCAGACTGTGTTCCCACACTTCAACGATCCCCAGCTCCTGTAGCTTGCCACTGGGTTCAGGAGAACCTGGTGTAGGAAGAGCACATACTGACACAGCATGGACCTAGCTTAAATTATTCTGCCTCCTGCTATTGTTTTTACCACTTTGTCTTCAGATTTTTGGAGATAGAAGAGTCACAGGGGAGGATTCAGGTGGAGCCAGCAGGTTGGCTGGGAGATGCTCAGAGGAAGAGGATGGTCTGCAGTTAATGGGTGCAGTGTGGTACTTTGGTGCCTGGAGAGGAAGGCTCCAGGCAGCAGAGGTAGAACTGGAGACCATTGCTTTAGCCCTGCATGCTGCTTGCATGGGACTGCCCATGGGCGAGAGGTGGTTCAGGGATCTCCAGCAGAGATGTGCCACCAAACACCCTGTCTCCTGGCCTTCTCTGTGGAGGAGAGGCCCTGCTGGAAGGAGCAAGAGGAGGGGAAGCTGCACAACCAGAGATGGAAGGCTTGGCACCTTGCAGTTCTGGAATGTCATTCCCATGAAGCAAAGCTGAAGGATCAGTATTATTCTCCATGCAACCCAAATTAGCAAAGCCGAGTCTGGGGAACAGGATGCCAGCAAGGGAAAGAAAAATCTATCATGAATTAATCACAATAGGGCATCTTTCCTCAGACTTCTATAAAACTCCTGTGTGATAATTTAGTGGTGGGAATATCCTCTAATGAGCTTCAAGGAAACTGCAGTCGTCTTAATGGGCTTCTTAATGAAGAATCATTTAGGTTTTTATTAACACTGAGGAAAAACACATGGTGTTTGGTAGCTATTGGGAGCTGGGTGAACATGAATAATTGCTTCAAATGTTCAAACTCAAGTGCTCTAATGGGCCCCTGTTTGGTGCTTGAAGGGATACCACAACATTGGTCTTTCGGAAGCATATCCAGAAAGATGATTTTATTTTGGTTCCTAAACAGAATTTCCAGCCCATCAAGCTCTGTGGCAAGTGCCATCGGTACCATATGGTTCCCAGATGTTCTCACAACTAAAGAGAGTTTGGAGATCCAGTGGAAACTACCAGTGGATCTCAGCTTTGAATCCTGCACGTGGTTTGCTCAAGGTTCAGTCAACACTCACCGACAGCAATGCTTGCTAAGTCATTCCAGTCTCACATTCTGCTCCTACCTGTTATTTTCTATGTGAACCCTTTTAAAGTCCCAACACAACGCCTAGTCAAATGGAGGAAAGTCTCCAACTGCCTTCAAAGGTCTGTGGCCCAGTCTCATGGTCTGTAAAGTCCTTGTGATTTTTGTCACCCCTGATTTGACTCTGGATTCTCAACCTCCCTCACATCTGGTAGAAGCTGCTTGTTGACAAAAAGGGAAAATCACAACACACCAGTGGAGATGGACTAGGAGAAGAGGAGGGAACTTGTCATTTCTATCACAATTTACCTAGCTAACAGGCAATCTGGTCTGGGGGCATCACAAGTCTAATATCAGTAAAGAAGTTTGAGATACTAAAGCCAAGAGTTTCATGCTCTGCACAGCCCTGTGGGATTTGTTCATTGTGTCACACCATGGCAGCCCCCAGAAAGACTTGTGGCCAATCCTGCACGTAGACCCCAGTTTCAAGTGTCAGCAGCTCATGGGAAATCTGTCTTTATAGTTATGAGAAGGGCTTCAGATAGAGATAATTATATCCAAGATTACAACAGTCAAGCAGTTATACAAACAGGGATACTGCAAGAGGGAAAAAGAGGTGGTAAGACAGGGAATAGATGATTTTTTCTTTCCCTAGGCCTACATTTGCTGCAGGAATTCTCTCACAACTTTCTCTGACATTCCCCCAGCTCTGTTCTCTGTGTTCCCTGCTACTGGTGTAAACACCAGGCATCATCCCACCTCTGCACAGCCTAATGTCTTCCCCTCCACCAGCAAGCATGACTGGTGAGCGCTGCTACAATGGATGCTGAAGACACTCTCTGACCTCTGCTCTTTCTCCTGTGACACTGCTGCATCAATGAGGGCCTGGACTCCCGTTCCTCTGATCTGAAGGCTGTGCTGATGAAGCAAGGGAGCACAGGAAGTCCTGCAGCTGCTTCCCAACTCCCACGTCATAGAATAGAATCATAGAATCATTCAGGTTGGAAGAGACCCTTGGGATCATCAAGTCCAACCATCAGCCCTACTCTACGAGTTCTCCCCTACACCAGATCCCTCAACACCACATCCAATCTACTCTGAAACACAGTCAGGGATGGGGACTCCACCACCTCCCTGGGCAGCCCATTCCAGGCTCTGACCACTCTTGCTGGGAAGAATTTTTTCCTAATGTCCAGCCTAACCCGACCCTGCTGCAGCTTGAAGCCATTCCCTCTTGGCCTTTCAAGCAGTTGTAGAGTGATGAGGTCTCCCCTCAGCCTCCTTTTCTGCAAACTAAACAGTCCCAGCTCCCACATCACATCTAGATGGAGCAGAGCTCAGGAGAAATCAGAGCTGCCTTCCCCCTCACCTTTACCATTTATGCAGTCACTCTCTCTCTCCCCCTGTGAAGGCCACTCAGTTCTGCAGGTGGGCTGAATCATCCTCAGCACCTTTGTATTGCAGAAGTAAGGGGACAACTCTCCTAACGTGGCACCTGATAAATGAATCTGACCTCACCATCTGCCTCTGTTTCCCCAGAGTGGCTGCTCATACCACAAGCAGTAGGAGACAGGGATCCTCTTCTGTTGTGCTAGTGCTCTCCTTGACTGGTGCTGCCAGAAGCTCCAGCTCCTTTCCTGATACCATTAACAGCTGGGTCAACAGCCACATGCACTTGTTCTGGCCTTGGCCTCCCTGGGTGCACCAGTCTCTCCCTGACCCCAGTTAGAAGTTTTGCCTAATTATAAGCTCTGTAAGGGACATCTGAATTTGTCCCTAAGAGACCAACAGTTGGGAAAGACAGAAATAACCATGAAATTACTGTCTTAATCTATCTGCTGCTTACTGTGCAATCAGAAGGCCAGCAGTTACCATACAATTACAGAGTTAATTAAATGGGTCTGTGCCTTTAAACATACAACACAACCAGAAGGTACCTGCTGTGTGTTGGATTTCAGAGAAATAAACAAGACAAAAGAAGGGTGAACAGAAACAAGCTATTTTAGATTGATGGGGAGGGGGAAAATAAATGCTGTTCACCATTTTCTTCTCTCATGTTCCCCTATGCTAGATACCAGGACTTGAACTCTCGTTTAATTTACAAGATCTGTGCCTCAGTGCAGTAGAAACAGCAAGGGAGGGCTTTTGCCAAATTCAATAGAATTAGTCAATAATATTTCATTAATACACAGGCAGTATCACAAGCTTTTAAGTGTGGACACAGTAATCACAATTTATTTTCAACCTTGATTTACTGTCCTTGTACAGCTGGCAGTAAAATAAATGGTAACATTACCATTATAATTAATCTCTAACCTTGAAATTGTAGCAATGGCTGAGAAAAGGAAGCTCTCTTTATGGAGGAAGGTTCTGGGGAGCTATTACATGCAGGTGAATTTATTCCACTTTCAAAAAAAGACTAACAATTCTGTTAATGTATCAGCTTTGATTCACCAGCATCTTCCTGCAAGCAGGAATTGGGTTCCTCTCTTTCTAACAGAGTCAACACCAGGTTAAGAGTATCTTTACCAAAAAAGTTCCTGAGTGCTTTGGGCTTCATTTGAATGGCTCCTAATTTTTATCACCCATCTGAGGGTAGCAATTCCTGCAGTTTGTTTGGATTCTCCTTTGGGATAGCCCAACATGACCAGTATGATCTCATACACTCAGCTTATGTACCAATCACCTTAGGGTCACGAGTCAAATTTCTCCTTAAAAAAAGACCTCTGTGTTAAGGACTTTCTGATCTGGGGTCTGAAAGCCTTCACCCTGGAACCTGAATAAGAGACTGCAACTTTCCAGTGGCCTCTGAGCATTTCTGAGTCAAGCTGTGCAGTCACCAGCAAGTGATTGTCCATACTTTAGGATCTGCTACCTCTGTGGAATAAGTTGACCATTTTGTCAGTCAGGCAAAGACCTTGAGAGACTGAATTCCCTCTTACTAACAGAACAAAGCTGCAGTGAGAAAAAGGAGGCTCCTACCCTCACTGCCTGGTGTTTCTGCCTCCTCTTCTACTTCCAACGGGCTCTCAATTCCCCAGAGCTGTATCAGACTCTTCCTTCCTCCCAGTAGAGTTCCCTGGGCTTCTCCATAAAGCTTGTCACTCCTTGCAGAAGTTACTCCCTAAGGACAAGCAAATCACTTGCAAGTTCTCTACCTTCTACATTTCTTCATCTCCCTTGTCATAAGGGGTCTACAAGCTAGTACTTTCCAGCATTCACGTATCCCATTTCCAAACAGGCTTTAAGTTATTGTGAAAGTCTAAAACTTTCAGGTTCCCACCCCAGAGGAGCTGTGGATCTTGCATGGCTGAATAAACCACCCTTTTTGCCTGCTTCAAGGGCTCTCTTCCACTTCCCTGGCCTCCCCTCAACAAATTAACAATTATAATTTGGCAAAGGTAAATCCAGGAGATTTTTTCCAGCCACAGGACATCCATCTACTGCACTACAGCCAGTGGGTAAACTGCCTACTGCAATCAAGCATGTGTCTACTACAGAGAGGTCCAGCAGGCTGAGATTAGCACAGATCAAATGAAAGAAATCCAAAAAATCATACCTAATCTCCTATAAAAACGGGGTGAACAAATCATCAGCTGTCCAAGGCACACGGTAAGGTCTGTATCATGCTCTACACTGCAAAGAAAACACATAGTCCTGAGAGTCATAGTGTTTAGACCAGGCAACTAGACATTATTCAAAGTTCCACCCTCTCTACTGCTAATTATCCTGCACTCCCACACCTATAACTGAGATCCACCATGGAATTTCCTCTCTGACTGATCCTGCTTAGGTTTCCAAGGGAGATTTCCCCATCCATTGGGGTGTGATAGCTTGATTCATTTTTGGCTCGCTTCCCTGTCACACCTAAGTGATGGACAACGTGTCTGGAAGCCAGTACAGAATAATAACATTAACTCTTTGTCTAGCAAACAGACTAAACTTAAGAGAATGCTGCCAAAGAAACCCTGAGGAAGAGAAAGTGATGAAAATACAAATGATTAGAAAGAGATAAGAGGCAAAGAGTCTAAACCTGTCCAGGGAGAGAGGAAATGAAAGTGGGAAAGTGGTATTCAGTGGGTTTAAATCAACTCACTGATTATCACAGATTGACACCAGCTGAAGATATTGCCTCCCTGGGTTCTGCTGGGAGGAGCTCAGTCCTCTGCAGGCTGAATCCTATAAGCTTTTCCCAGCATTAAGACTGTGGAGCCTGAGCTTGTTCTGTTATAGTCTTGCACCGGTATCTGCTGGTCTCTAACACGGTCCCTTTGTAGCCCCCTCTTCAGAGGCAGCCCAAGAGGGAAGGGGCAAAATTTGGAAAGGACCAGATGATTGTTGGTCCTGTGCTCTCCCAGCACAGGTTGTAGTGCCACTGGTTGTAGTGCCAGTTTACACAACAGACACTAACTCTTCCCTCTTTCCCAAATTAACAGAGATGGTACAAAGTTGTCAGTGCAAGACCAGAGTGCTCAGGTTGCTTCACCCTGGCATTTTAACATCCTCTATCAAAACTCTTCCTCAGGATGATCCCACTGGTGGCCCTCATTCCAGGGCTTACCACTGTCACCCCTGCATCTAGGTCCCTGACACTAAGCATCCCCTCCTCCTCTGCTCAGTACAGTCCCTCCATCCTGCAGGATGGCTCAGGCATGAATATCATCAGGTTTGTCAAGATATATTTGTGTGCTCGTGTAGTTAAAAGTTCCCCTCAGACGTGGGCAGGTTCCCCCATCCTAGAAGGATAAATTTATGGAAGTGGAGAAAGTTGTTTTAAATTATTCAATATAAATGTAAATAGGAGAAAGGGTTCCTTTGAATAAATTGTGTTATTTATGCTCAGCCCTGGAAAAATGGGCAGCAGGTTAGGATCTGCCTACAAATCAAAGGTGTTTGTTTTCCTGGCAGTTGATGCAAATAAAATAAATATGCTTTACATTTTAGAAGGAAGCTTATGAAATATTAAAGCCAAATTCCCAGATCCCATCTCCTATTGAAATGGAGTGCTCTTGAGGGACACCAGAGGATATTGTGGTGGTAAAGCACAGGAAGGCTGAGGTGTGTGTGCAAGCCAGAGAGAAAGCAAAGCATGGACAGTTGTGTTTATACAAAGGAAGAGATGGCTAGAGGGATGGAGGGGTGAAAAAAGAAAGGGACATGTATAGCACGTCTATCTCCCAGTCGAACATAGCATGGAGGGAAAGGGTGCTGAGGGATATGGTGTAGGGGAGAACTTGTAGAGTAGGGCTGATGGTTGGACTTGATGATCCCAAGGGTCTCTTCCAACCTATATGATCCTATGATTCTGGCAGACCTTTTACTCAGGGGTGTTGCAGCAGTTGGAGCACTGGCTCCAAGGAGCCAGAAACTGCCCTACCTCATTTTTCCTGCTGACCATTAAAAACTTGTTAAAAAAAAAAAAAAAGCAAAGTGCTTCCAAGGTTGAGGCCTTTGAATAGGGGGGGACTATTTCATGCAGCAGACTCTTGCTGGGCTGTTTTAAGAGAACATCTCCTTCCACCCTTTTGTCTTTGTCCACCCTCCAGGTCCTCTCAGAGCAGACCTGGTAAGAGGGCTCTGCCTTGCTGTCATAGCCACCGCCCTGTGCTGAACTACTGTAAGAGGACAGCATGGAAAATGCAGAGTTTGTGATCACAGGGTGAATAACACCCTCGATGGTCGGGTCCCAGCCATACGCCACCACAACCTATTTCCTCCCCTCCTTTGCTCAAAGGCTGCCAGGGCACCATCCACCTTCTCCTAACACTTAATCAGAGAGCCTGTGTGAGCAGAGGTAATAGACTGCCTGTCAATTAAATCTGTGGCTAGTGACCAACAGGGTGGCAGTTGTCAGAGCTTGTGCAGGGGAAGGAGGGTAATTATCAGCTGTAGTAGGGAGCAGAAGCAATCACCTGGTTGGTGCTGTTTGATTAGCAGACTGCACTGCCTCTGGAGAGCAGGGCCATGAAAAATGCAGGAGAGTGGATGTGTGTGCAACTCAATAAACATCATTACTCCAACAGGAGAGGGGAAAGGCCTGTTTGTACAAGAGGCTGCAAGATGCCCTGCCAGAGCAGAGCAACCAGCAATGATTCAGAGAGCAGTGACAACTCAGGAGCATGGGGGGAAAGGCTCTAGGGAAACAAGCAGCCCTGGCTGTTTGAAGTATCCCATTGCGTTCTCCACCTCATTCCTGTAAGGGAGGGCTGGATTATAGGGGACAGCATACATGCATGGGGGGAAACATGCTTAGTATGCACTGATGTGCTCCACAGTGGCAGACACCAGGGCATGCATAGACTTCTCCTACACACAGCCAGCCAGGGGGTCTGTGCATGGAATCCACATGACTGTCTGTGTCTTTAGTGGCCCCTGAGAGGGCAAGCTGGCTGTCCCCAGCAGGCATCTGAAACCTGGGAGCAAGGAATAGATATTAGCCATGGCACTGCCCTGCAGCTGAGGCAGAAGGCCATGCACCCACTTCTCTAACACGCTTTCAGCAAACCACCCAGCTTCTATTTTGTCTGATTTATTTTCTTCCTTCCCTCTTGAGATAGGCAGCTGTCGTGGTTTAGGCCACGTCAGATATTTCTGGGGCTAAATAAGGAATACAGTAAGAGGCAAACAAAAATCAGGGCTTAAGCATCTGCCTTCCTAGGCTGGATGGGTTCAGGGAATCTGAAAAACTCCAGGCATTCCTTTGAAAGACAGACAGGTGATCAATTTCTTCATTGCAGCAAGAGCAGCGTGTCCCTTAGCAGGTCACCTTTCTGCCAGGACATCCTATTTCCAAAGTTTTAACATTTCTGAAACACTTCTTTTTTTTTTTTTTTTTTTTTAAATGAACACAGTTCTCATCTCTAGCACTGCCTGTTTCATGCTGAAGACAGCAGAAAGGATGGAAAGGAAAGGGAAAAAGAGTATTATTTAATTTCCGATTAGCGAGTCTGTCAGTCTAAATAGGGACCTGCAACTCGTATTGAACATTTTTATAACACATGGGACTTCTGCAGAATTTTAAGTAGGACTCCCAAAAAAAGACATCAGTTTGAACTCTTTGACTTGATGACTGATTGGGCCATTGCCTATGTCTGGAAGCTGTATTTGTATTTACCGACAGAGTTTGAGATTCCAGCAATGCAATCATTTGCTTGAGTTCCCCAGGCTATGGTGTATAATACGTGGCTGTAAACAGTAATGGATATAGAAGCATTACTGTGGAGTCTAACAGGCAAAGAAAACACACAGCAACCACTGGAGGTCCAGGAAGGACAGCACATCCCGGCAGGCCGTGCTGCTTACTTAGAATCATAGAATTGTCTAGGTTGGAAGGGACTTTTGAAATCATTTAGTCCAATCATTAACTCTGGTTATATAAAAAAAAGCCCAAACAAACCCCAAAACACCCAAAAAACCCCAACAACAACCCATCACTACTTGCAGAGGAGCAAGACAGGAAGGAGAGGACTCATCTGGAACTGTTGGCTGATCCCAATACCCCAAAGCACAGTGCTTACTTGCATGCAGGCTCTCTGGCCAGTGCTAGCCTGGTGGCAGCTCAGCAGGAGATGGGCAACAGTTCCATCAAGGTTCAGGAGCACTTCATCTGCAGAGACTGAGCACATTTGCCTCACTGGTTGGCCACATCTCAGTGCTGCACTGGCTGACCAGTGAGTACTGGCACAACCAGAGGCAGGTCTGGCATTACAGAAAGATAAACAGCCTTGCAAGCCAGAAGCACCACAATGAAAGCCAGCCCCAACATACACTTTAGACCCTAACCAGGTTGCTTCCCCAGCACAGCTGATCTACCCAGCTCTCATTTCCATGCTCCTCTTCTCCCCACTTGTGATCTGGCACTGGAGCAAAGGTTGCCCAGAATTTGCCCTAGGTTGTTATGAGGTGTCCCCTGATTCCTGGGGAAGAGAGCACATGCTTTTCACCATCCTCTATCATCCTTACAGTCTGCAGCCATAGCTCCCTGCCACGATGAGCACGCTCTGTAAATGCTGGGTTAACCTTAGTGGAAACAAAAGGCATCAAAAAAATTGCAACAGCATCTCACACCCTGCACTGACAGCAGCAAAGCACGTATTTCCACCCAGGGGGAAATGGCTTTTCCTCCTACACCCTTTTTTTTCTTTAGGTTGGAGGAACACCCTCAGCCATGCCTGCACCCCTGGGATATGCTGTAACACCCCAGTGCGTGGCTGGAGGCTGGATGTGGATCTCAAGGGCTCCTCCTGCCAGCTGGATGCTGGTGTTGCCACCAGCTCAGCACCAATTATTTATGAAAGGAAATAGAAACAAAACTGCTTGACATTTGAAAAGAAATCATTACCATGCACTTGTGGCGAATCAGAGCTGGAGTGCTTTAAAGTTCCGCCATCCCAGCGCTTAATTAGAGACCAGGCAGCTTATGTTTAGCTCTCATGAAAAATTTAACCCCCAGTTGCATTGTTTAATTCCTGCTAAACTCTGCTTCTGGCCCACCCCCTTCCACTTGAACAGCACAATGGGCCCATCTCCCCTGCCCAGAGACATCAACCCCAGCTGGAAGCAGCCTGGGAACTGCTCAGGGTGAGCATTTCAGCAGAGCTCCAGACTCCACAGGGATGGCTTGGTCATTCAACCCATTAGGACCAGGACCTTGATGAAGTCACCAGAGCCTTTCCCTTTCGCCCTGTGCCAGCAGACTTGGTGTGCCAGCTCTGTGGGGTCACCATCCATCTGTTTTGGCCAACCTTGGTCTGTTGTCTCCCTAGTTTTCAAGGGAGACACCTCCATGGCTGCTGAGCTGAAGACACTTTTCCCCCCCCTCTTCCTGAAAGGCCCTAGTGGCTGCATGGAGTAGCAATTGGAGCCCACTCCCCAGTTTGGGAGCCTTGTCTCAGCTGCTCTGCTCCCTCTGGATGACACCACTCCTCTGCATCTCCATCTCTCATCTATAAAACGGGTGTAGCAGGTGTAGTATGAAGATAGAGTAGCACAAACTGCTCAGATAATAGGATCTATATAAGCTTCCACAGTAAACCATCATTGTTGCTACAGCTGAATTTCCCTAATCTAGACAAGCCCCTGCTCTCCTGTCCTTCAACCAGCAGATTCATTTGCATTTAAAAAAAACCAAACCCTTCCAAGATGACATGGATTGGGCTGGTTTTCCCCCCCTCCATGCTTTACAAGATCTAAACATTGCATCTTTTTTTAAATATAGCCTCTGGGTAGGGATTCCTGAGGAACTGAGGAGCAGGCCATTTTTCAGAGAAATGATTTATACAGAGGATGCTATGGATGACCTGACGCTGACCTGTTTGAATTAATTCCAGCATTTGAGCTTCCATTTCTATTAAAACTCCATTTACCAGGGAAGTGAAAAGGTAATTATCGTCCACAGCTTTAAATCACTCTGCTGCTGAATTATTAAAAGGGAAGAATTAAAAATAATCAGGCTTTTTCATTATACTTCATAGAGAGGAAATTAAAGGTGTAAGAATGTATTTTTTTTTTTGCTTGAATTTAAGTATTCATTTCTGAGATTTATGTGGAAATTGAAATTATTCTCTCTGCGTGCCTACCTCATTCCCTTTATGAGAGACACACAGACACACACATGNAGGGGGGGGGGGGGGACAGAAAAAAGTAAAAACCCTCTTGTAGAATTAGAAGAGGAATAGAAGGAAGAAGGGATTCAACATGAAAAAAGTATAGAAGAGTGTTTTGCATTTTAATATCCTTTTTTTTTCTGCACAATTACACTTCTGAGTGATCCAGCAGAGGGAGATTAAGCTGCTACTAATTTCAGATATACAGTTGTAAAATGCTAGGTTAGTTCTTATCAGGGGAGGTAAAAAAAAAAAAATATATATATCTAACACTGCCAGGCAGTAGGAGATAGCCAATTGCTTCTGATGTCTGGAAACTCACAGGAGCAGGGACTGACACTGGATCAGAGCAGCCCAGTAATATGCCTCCTCCCAGGGAAAGGTAACAGTTGCTTTACACAAAACCACAGAGTTTTCCTTAATAAATCCTATGCCTCTTACCAAGTAGGCAATAGTTTGTACCTATGAAACTAAGATGGAGATAGTTGATCAAGTGGACAGATACACACAAGATCTGTCACACCTTCAAAACCAGGTAGCTTTTCATGGGTCTGTCAGTATTTCACTTCACACCTTGAAGCAGTGAGCTCCAAGGATAGATCACACCTACAAACTCAGCATGCTACAAGGGTGGTTGTAGCTACTCCTTTATGCCAGCCTAAACAGCACTTCGCCGTGCCCTAAAGCATAAAGACCTTTCTTAAAGGAGTTCTCTCCTGTGCAAGGAACAAACCTAAAAGCTGATAGATCAGGTCTCAAAGCATGAACACGCGTTTTTGGGGCTGGTGTAATCTTTGGGGAGATCAAGGAACATTCATCAAGGAACAAAAAAAGTAGCAGCCCAGAAGGAAAAAACCCTTTGTTCCATTACAGACTCAAAAGCAAGTCTCAAAACACTGGTCTCCCCCTGCAACTGTCCAGCTCACTTCAGGTATTTTCCTGAGACTCCCTTTCACCACTTGTGGGTGAGTCTTGCCAAGACCAGCATTACAGGTGCACTAAAATGCAAGCATATGCCCTGGAAAAGTCATGCCAGCTACAGTGTTAAAGAAGGCAAAAGGAAGTCAACAGCAAATCACGGAATCTCAGGGGGATTGGAAGGGACCTGGAAAGCTCCTCCAGTCCAATCCCCCTGCCAGAGCAGGAACACCTAGAGCAGGTCACACAGGAATGCATCCAGGAGGGTTTGGAATCTCTCCAAGAGAAGGAGACTCCACAACCTCCCTGGGCACTTCCAGGGTTCCCTCACCCTCAAGAAGTTTTTCCTCCTATTGAAGTGGAACCTCCTCTGTTCCAGCTTGCACCCATTGCCCCTTGTCCTGTCACTGGATATCACTGAGAAGAGCCTGGCTCCATCCTCCTGACACTCACCCTTTCCATATTTATAACCATGAATGAGGTCACCCCTCAGTCTCCTCTTCTCCAAGCTCAAGAGACCCAGCTCCCTCAGCCTTTCCTCCTCTGGGAGATGCTCCACTCCATCTTTGCAGCTCTGCCCTGGACTCTCCCCAGCAGTTCCCTGTCCTTCTGGAACTGAGGGGCCCAGAACTGGACACAGTATTCCAGATGGGGTCTCCCCAGGGCAGAGGAGAGGGGGAGGAGAACTTCTCTCCACCTACTAACCACCCCCTTCTAATACACCCCAAGATGCCATTGGCCTTCTTGGCCATGAGGGCACAGTGCTGGCTCATGGGCATCCTGCTGCCCACCAGGACCCCCAGGTCCCTTTCCCCTACGCTGCTCTCCAACAGGTCATTTCCCAACCTCTACTGGAACCTGGGGTTGTTCTTGCCCAGAAACCTGCCTGTGTTACACAACTGCCACAAGACCAAACCAGGCAATCTAGGCCAGTCAACATCTGTCCCTGGCAAAGCAATCAGAAAAGTTGATGTATGATTCAATTGATAAAAAATTAAAGGAGAGAAATATAATTAACATCAGTCAACACGGCTTTATGGAAAATGGGTCTTGTCAGACAAATCTGATTTCATTCTTTGATGAGATTACAAGTTTGGTTGATAAGGGTAACTGCAAAGATGTAATATATTTAGCTGTTGTAAGATGTTTGACTTTGTATCTCACAGCCTCCTGATTAAAAAATTAGCGCTATATGATATCAGTAAAGCATGTGTTAAATGGATTAAGAATCAGCTTTCTGGCAGTTCCTCAGAAAGGAGCTGTCAATGGAGGAGCATCACTGAGGAAGGGAGAGAGGCACAAGTGGCATCCAACATATTTCTAGGCTTGCACTCCATTTTCCTTGATAATCCGGATATGAAGAATTCAATCAATACTAGTGTTTGCAGAAAGCCCAAAGATCTAAGGGTAGGTATATGACAATAAAGGGGGAACACTGCTCTGGAAGGGAAGCTGGACCTATCCCACCTTTGCAGGACAAGGAACCATGTGTTTAGCTCCAGAGTGAGCAGGGGCAGAAGGCAATGAGTAACTCAGCAACTGGTGGTGACAGTCCCTGGCTGCACAAGGAGCAGCAGAGCAGAGAGGCAATTCCTCCACTGGCTATAGCACCAACAAGAGCAATTGAACACTGCTTCCCACCCTGCTCTTCAAAGCATGCTGCCAATCTGGAGCCTCACAAATGACCTGCCTGGGAAAACATGGAGGCCAGCAAGCATCTATATAGCAGGAATCACCGGGCTGGTGTCTGGACAACTGCTTTCTCCAGTGAAGACCAAAGGCAGATGCAAAGCGTGCTGAGAGCACTGATCCATTGCTCCCTGGAGGGTGACATAAAGAGCTCAATCCCTTTAGTTTATAAAACTAAGTGACTTGACTGGAACAGATAAAAACCTTTGTGGGGAGACAACAGCAGGTACTAAAGGCCTCATTAATCTGCCAAAACAAGACAGAAGAACAACCCAATGACTGCAAGATGAAGCTAAAGAAATTCAAATGAGAAATTAGGCCCAAATATCTGACTAAAATGTGATTAAATACCAGCAAACTGCTAGAGGAATAGTACAGCTTGAAGCTCCAGACACATTTAGTGGTTTATGGAAGGGTTGCTTTAACCAAAAGTTGATGTTCATTCCCTTTTGCTACAAAAGCAGCAGAATTACAAAAAGCTTCAAGTTCTCCTTTCATCCAATGCTGCTGTTTTCAAGCAAGATAAACAAGTGCCAAACCTTCCTTGCTGTCCACGTACCTCTGACCTCTCTCCAAGCTACACAACCCCAGCCCTGGGGAGGGAATTGAGAGCCAGACCCCAGGGCTAAAACCATCCTGAAGACATGCACCACACGCAGTGACCCTTCTCAGTTCCACTGAGTTTAACCCAAAACCAAGGTAACCCTGGCTATATTGCCCTTCTGCTCAGTGCCAATCTATAAAGGCTCCTGGTCTCCAGCAGTCTTACCTTTTTACCACACTCTGCACAGAACTTACACTACCAATCTCCTGGGCAATGAATTCATTATCCCTTTAACTGCCTGAAAAGAACTTACAGCCCTTATAATCATACTTTACATCTCTCTGGGGTTTTCCCTTTAAGGATCTCCAAGAACTGTGCAAATAACTATTATTCCTTATGTTCCCACACACGGCATTCTCTTCCATCATACGGATATGGAAATGGAGGCTGAGATAACATGATGTTCTCTGTATCATATATGGTGTCAGGGAAAAGAAGGCAGGCGGATTAGCTGCCAGCACTCTTCAGCTGATTGCACAGCCTCTCCAAGAAGCTGGAATGAACCTGCAAAAGCCTGCGAGTGGCTGAGACGTTCAAGGTACTCCACAAGAGAGATGAGGATCTGGGGGAGATGTTAACAATACAGGGCTGAAGAGTAAGCTCCATTTGACCAAGTTAGTTCTGCATTAAAAGTAAAACCAGGACACAACCGCCCTTTGAAGAGGTCTGTCTCCCCACTGACTGTAGCAGGAACCAGTGCCTAATATGCCTGAAGTCAACTAGCACAAATACTCACACAGCAGCACCTTATATTACTAATTTGACCTACGCATTGTCACTGCTGCCACCAACTCAACCTCCCTACCAAGTCTTACCTCTCTTACCCTCAAGGAGACCCAAAGCATACAGACATGCCAGGTACTGCCCCATATGCCACTTATCTGGACTGGTACATTAGGCTGGATGCATCCTTCACACCAAGGTGTAAGCTGTACATATACCTTTGCTTTTTAATACTGGGCTGGTATCATGCAGATGGAGACATCTTCCACACTTGCTCTGCTGCTTTCCACAATAACCATAAATCCATCAATTGGTAAGATATTTTGTTTTTAAAAAAAAACCCCAAACAGGTAGAGATGCCTTTCCATAAAGCAGAAACATAGTTTTGACACTGTTAGAAAGGAGCACTTTCATTTTTCATTTTAAGACCTGCCATGTCAGAACATGGCTTTTATACTATTATCTTTTCAAGGCACAATTGAAAAGAAATATTGCAGTTGGCCCAAACGAATGTTTCTTTCAGAAGAACTGTATTTCACAGGAAAAAGTAACATTGGATTCTAATTCAGTGGAGAGGGTAGGCACCCTTAGCCCCTGTTTGGATGGATATTGCAGGCAGGAATATACAGACAAGTTAGTAACGGGGGGGTAGGTAAATAAGAGAAGGATGGATAAATACAGAACTAGAAGTAACAGAGGTAACTGTTCCTCAGGGCTCAGTATTGGGGCCTTTCCTTTTTAATATCTGCATTAGTGATGTAGATAAGGACCTAGAAAACACTATTAGTAAGTTTGCAGATGACACTAAATTGGATGGGAGTGTTGATCTGCTTGAGAGCAGGGATGCTCTACAGAGGGACTTGGACAGACTAGATACATGGGCCAATGTTAATGGCATGGCCTTCAACGAGGCCAAGTGCCAGGTCCTGCACTTGGGCCACAACAACCCCATGCATCNAGAGAGGTTGGTGCTGGTCTCTTCTCACGGGCAATGAGCGACAGAAGGAGAGGGAATGGCTTCAAGCTGCAGCAGGGTAGGGTTAGGCTGGGCATGAGGAAAAAGTTTTTCACAGAGAGAGTGGTCAGTCAGTGGAATCAGCTGCCCAGGGAGGTGGTGGAGTCACCATCCCTGACTGTGTTTCAGAGTAGATTGGATGTGGTGTTGAGGGATCTGGTGTAGGGGAGAACTTGTAGAGTAGGGCTGATGGTTGGACTTGATGATCCCAAGGGTCTCTTCCAACCTAAATGATTCTATGATGCTCAGATGAACTTACAGCAACTGTGAGTGGAAGGCAGGGCACTCAGATCAAGCAGGTAGTTTCTTGAGGATGCTCACTTAGGCTTTAGGTTCTTAAGTGCAGTCACTGTTGGCACCAGCTGCCCTCAATGGAACCAGCACAAGCTCCTGTGCTGCTGCAACAGTTCTTCATTCCTCATCTGTCTGGTTTTTATCTCCACCAGCTGTTTTATTCTTCCCTGCTGTGTGCACTGGGTTGGTTTTGCCTTTACTCCCTCAGGGTTCCAGAAAACCATTCTCACTAGCATTTCTCTTCTGTGCTCCTGCTCCTTCCACCCCCACTACCACCTCCTGTTCTCCAGTCACTTCACACCACAGCCTGATTAGCGTAAATATTGCCACCAAACAAACTCTCTGAACACATACCTTTCCATTTACCTCCCCTCCCTTCCCACCATGTGAGTCTGTAATGAATTAGGAGAAAATGCTGCTGAGAGGTGTCAGAACAATTTCTATTAAACATAATTTTCTAATGAAAAGGTTATAAGTGACTGTGTCAGAGCTAATCAAAATTCAATCCCCCAGCCACTGCACAGCACAATCCTCTTCCAGCAAGTCTAACTTGCTGGTTGCAAGGCCCTGTACAGTATGTCAAAGCAGGGTCCCCGTGCCACAGCTTGTCTTTTTGCAGTGCCATCCTTTGTGGAGTTCAGCACCTCTAGCTCTAGGGGAGGGATGAAGTGGTGCAACAGTTGTTCCTCTCCTGGCTCCTCACCAGCTCTCCAGCACAAAGAGCAGGAACAGAGTTCACTCCTTAGCTATCCAGCAAGCCATCTTCTCTCAGGGACAACTTTTTCCTTGCCTCCAGCACTTCCCTTAATATATCCTTCTCTTTTCTTCCTGTCCCTCCTTCCCTTCCACAGTTCCTCTCTTCTGTCTTTCCCAAGCCACTAGAGAGGATTGCAGACAGGATTACTTATTGATTACAACAGGCCCCCATCCTAAAACCAGTCAGGGATGGTGGCTAATCCTGTTAATGAGTTGCTTTAGCTCCAGCAGCTGAGCTAACCCACATGCTACCTCATCAGCTCCAGCTTTCACCTCTCCCAGAGAGACACAGCTCCTCATCAGAGGTTTCAGACCAAGAGGTTGCCCTCAGCAATGGGGAAGAAGCCCTAAGGTATTTTGTTATTCCCTGAGCACTACAGAAGTGTCTCAGAGACACATCTCAGAGAGCCCCAATCATGCTACATACCATCAGGCAATACCTCCGGCATCCATTAGTTCCATGAAGGTTACATGTATGACAGAACAGGGGTAAAGAACTGGCTTCCACGAGCAAAACAGGGGCGACGCGTGTAAAACCCAAAACACTCACCAGCAAAACAGAAGTGTCAAAACACAGGAGACAGCTTGACATGAAGCTTCCTTCACTGCTGAGCTGCTCTGCTGGGCTTCCCTCTGGGTGTCTCGGGGCCCAGTCTCAGATCACAAAAGGCACGGACTGTGCTCACAGGCAGGGCATCTTCTCCAGCAAGCACATGGCAGCGTCTTCCCTGAGGCAAACAGAAATAGGGGTGGAATGACCCTTGGCTATTCATGAACATTAGGCCAAACTGAACTGCTCTCTCCAAATTAGGCTTTGTTGGAGGGCTAAAACCTCTCATTGATTCAGTCTCAGTCATTCATTCCCAAGGCTCACTGAAGTTAATAACACTTCCTTCACTACAAGTCACCTGCTGGGCTAGGAAGGGCTTTTAGCTGGTGTGAGAGAGCAGAGCACCCCAGCCCCATCACCAGCACCCCCAGGGAGGCAAGGTACCACTTCTGCTGCCTCTGACAGAGGATGTTTTCACAGAGTCCTCATTAACCTGCTGTTAGTCACTGCTCAGAGTCATTCAGTACTGCTCAAACTGAAAACCCATATCCTCCCCAGCACTCCTATTAACATAGGACATGAGAGGTGGGAAGGTCCACTTCCCTCTCCATCCCATCCCATTTGGGAAATGCTATTACAGCATCCAAGGAGCAGTCTGGAAAGGTGCTACCTGTTTCCTACCCAGCTTGCAAGTTTCCTTTCCAGCAAGGATGGCAGGGATATGTTCTTCCCTCTGTCTCAAGGCAAAAATTTATCTGCATGGCTAATGCATATTACAGTAGTCCCACCCAGCCTTTGCCTTAAAGTTTTTCATTATTTTGAACTGGTGCTACATTTTGTGCTGATGTAAAGAAACAGTGTAAATCAGGCATGAATGAGGTGGATTACTGCTTCAGGAGCCTCTGACTGCCCCACATTGGCAAGTTTAATTGCTTTCACAGGGACCAGGCCAAATCAGACTCAAATTCTGAGAATTGAGGCATACAAGCAGCCACACTGATTAAGCTCTCCCCCCACCCTGCTACGGCATCTGTGAGCAGGAAGCCTACCTACAAGGTCTGATGCTTTGTTTCTCCCCCTTGAATTTTTATAGCCAGTCCTCACACTCCAGGAGCAAGGCAATAGTCAAACTTGACTAAAAGCACCACAAGGCAATCCTACCTGCTTCCCTTTTCCTCTCCAAGAAGGGCCCTGTTGCTGTCAGCACATCCCTCTTGTCCTTCACTTGCAGGTGTTTATGCTCCTAGCCACAGCTTGGAGTAACACTGCTGCCAGTGATGCTCTGCCTTTCCTTCTAATGAGGCTTTCTTTCCCTGCAGAACACATGCTGGCTGGGTTTTTCCCTCCATTTCCTTATTAAGATAAAGCTGTCATCAAGCTTCCCTATTCCACTGGTTTGCTGGGACTTTCAAAGACTGAAACTGTATTAAATATTCAATCTGCTCCTTTGGACTGCATTTCAGAGCCTATATCCCTCCCTTTAATTGCTCCGTCAAGAATAGATGAAAGTTTGATACTGAGGCTTTGACTGGGGCCAACTCAAACACTTTGGGCTCTGCTAATTTATTTATTTAAAGATAAAATATCTGGATTATTCTGATTCAATTAGACCCTATGCAATTGCTAAAGGCCCCTCTTCCATTTGTTCTTTCAGTCATTCATGCATCCTTCCAATAATTCACTCTTTCCCCTGGTTATGCTGAATTATATGCATGCTCTTTCCTTTATCCTTTTCTTTCTATCTCGCTCCTGTCACCAAGTGTACATCTCAAACAGCTTTTCTAAAGCAACACTGCGCCATATACTCTCATGGGAAGGCAGATGGAGATTTCCATCCAAGGAGACACCTCCCCAGGGCACTGCTCCACAAGCAAGGTAGCAAAAAATCAGAATTTGGAGAGAACTTGGCTGGCAAAGAAGAAACAACCACAGTATCCTCTGCATAACTTCAAAAGCTGGCTCTTATTTATATGCACCCAACAGAAGCTTGTTAATCTGCACCCCATCTATTCATTACCTGGCCCACCTCTCCTAGCAGGCTGAGCTCTCAGCCATGTCTCCAGGGTCCTTCCCCTCTTTTTGACTCTCCTGAGCATCTTTGTTCTTGATCTGAATACTGCTTACTTCCCCCACAGGCAGACAGAGGCCAGCTTTGCCTATCTCCCCAGCATGAGGAGGCAGTTTTTCTTGCCTCCTTCAGCTCTCTCCTATTGCAGGCTGCAGCTGGAAGGAGACCATTTGGGGCTTTTTCCTTTGCTTTGTCCTTATCTACCCATAGCTGCATCTCAGCTGCTTTTCACTGAGGCCTGCAGTCTGTGGGTGAACACATCTGTGCTGAGACCAGGGGGACAAGGTCAGCCCCAATCACAGGGTGGCAAACAGCAGCTACTCCAGCTGCACTGTCCTCCTGGTTCCTTTGATGTAATTAACAGCTCATTGTTACTGTCTGCAATCACGTCTGTCTCTGCTTTAATCATCATCTCCCAGCAATGAGCATTCCTTCTCATTAGAGTCTTAAAAACCTCCATTATAAACATGTAAATGGGATGCAGCGAGGAGGGAAATATTTTACTACTCCAATTTCCTGTTGTGCCACTGCCAGCGATGTGATATTCTTACTAAGCATCACCAATCAGCACCAACATCTACAGGACCAGGCTCACACTGCACTTGCAACCACCTGACAATACACTAGTACCCAGTGGAGTCAAGGTTTCCAGCCTCCAGCAGAGAATGAAGTTTTGTTTTTCCTTTGAGAAAAGAGCGCAGATGAAACTCTAAGCTCTGAAAGCAAAGGAGAATCTGATCCACTTCCCCGAGACCCAGCTTTCAACTGGCAGCACACTCAAGGTACAACCAGCAAACCAGCCCATCTTCATCATAAAGTAAAATGTCAAATCTCTCTGGTAGCATCATTAAAGTCCTTTGACCTCTTCAGACATTTCTACATTGATACCAGCTGAGCTCTGGCCCAGGAGGCCTCATGATCTGCTGGTATATCCAAGGCCAAACACAGGCACTCATTGCATGAACCTGTTTGATTCTGCCAACTGCAGAGCTGTCCGAGTCCCCCTTCTTCCTTCCAGCAGCAACCAAAAGCTAGAGTCTCCCAAGCACTAGCTGTGCAAGAAGAGGTCTGTCCAAGCATTTTCTCCCCTTCAGAAAGGGCAAGTATCAACACTGAGCTCTCCTTCCCCTGTCCACACGCTCCTATCCAACAGCCATTTCACAAAAAAACCCTCTCTCCCCAGAAGCACTTCAGCAGCAACACACCAGCCAGGTACTACCCAAGCCCGCCCCTTTCAAATCGAAGTTTTCAACCCAGTAATATTTACAATGCAAATACCAGTTCTGTTTGCAGATATACCAGACTTAGGGGGAAGGGCACAGGGAAACTTACCATCCTTCTCATCTCCAAAGAGATGCTGGGAAGCACGTCAAGCCAGATGCTGGTCACAGAGGTGAGAGGCTCCATTCCGCTCTACGGCATTGCCTCACAGGTCAGGTCTCCCCATAAACCTCTTCTGCTCTTTAAAAAAAGGCCTCTTGCCAGGTAACCATCCTTTGGGCAATATGTGGCAAACACAGGAGCTGTGACACCTCTTTCACCTGTAACCTCCAGGCTGTGCTGCCCTGCTTTGTTATCAGGGGCCAGGCAAGGCCTGCCTCCCACAGCAGACACCATGGCTGGCTGCACATGCCCTGCAGGCTTCGCACAGGGCTGTCTAGCCTGCTCCTCTGGCAAAACTTCTGTGCTAGGCCCTCTCTTGCAGCATCCATGGGTAGTTTAAGCCTCAGGATTCAACATTCCTTTGCCTGAAGCCCAGGCTACAGTTTTTGTCCTTTTCCCTCTTCTGTTTTTCTTTGTCAGAGATTACAAGGCACACTTGATCTGATCTCTCCAGTCAGACTTTTTGCCTTATGCATACTAAGGCCTCTGCAAGCAGAGCCCACGGAATACATATCAAACATTTCTCACCCAAGGTGCCTAACAAACCCCTGAAGGCAGAAATTGCAGCCAAGGTGCAGAGCAGAGATAGCAGATCAGGCACCTACAGCGCTTTCAACTCCAATCTCCTTGTCCTACCTCCTGATAAAGCGTTGCTGAGGCTTCTTCCATCTCTCAGTTCCTCTCCAGCACGTGGATTTGGCACCCGTGTACTTTTTAATTTCATAAACCACCAGTCCTTCGCCTTCTCTTTTGCACCCCTGTGCTTTCTGGAGCTCTCTAAGCCAGGTGCAACCACCTGATAATTCCCAGTAACAGGTTTGCATCCGCTGGAGCAGAGTCTCTGGGCCAGAATGGAGCTGCAGCCCCAACTCAAGAGGCCACGCTGCTCATGGAAGAGTGGGACAGCCAGGAAAGTCACAGTCCCTCCAACTGCATACACATGCAGTTGCAGCTTGATCTCCCTGTAAGCAGAGGTGCAGCCTCTTTGGCTGCAGCTTTGCATGCCCAGCTCCATTTGCCCAGGGTGGCCACCTCTGAGTCCAGCTCCGGCACCAGCTGGAGATCCCCTGTGCTTCGCTTTGGTGAGACGAGCTGAAGGAAGATGGTTCTGTGGAGGGGGGGGGTCTGCAGGTTGGCAGGTGGAGCTCCCTCAGGGGGTGTAGCAGTCCCTCTTTCCTTCAGGCAGAGGAGCTGGCACTTCTTGGGCCTGTGTCCTCCTTCCTCGGTGGCAGCCAGCAGAGAAGCAAGAAGAGGCATCATGTGGAATGGCGAGGTAAGAGTGAGCGAGAAGAGAACAGGCCTGAGGAAAGGCGCTCTGGGCAAAGGCACCTCCTTCCCTGTCACCAGGGAGCAGCCATGTAAGAATATGGCAGGCACCTTTTGGATGCCCTGGCTGGCTTTGTGCTGGGCGACCTCCCTGTAACCAGTCTTTGCTTCTGCTGCTGTTGCCCTTTGGCCATCTTGCTCCTTTGGCTGCCTGGAGAGAGTGGCTACCCTGTAAGGAGGGTGAGGGCCACCGTCTCCGCACCTGAGGGGAAAATGGAGGTCGCTGGGGCCAAGCCCGCCCTGTAAGTTAGGCAGGGCTGTTTGGATGATCCCCTGACCCTCTGGCCCAGCAGCTTTATTTCTGCTGGCAGCCTGGCCATGGTGACCCCCAAGAATCGGGGTGTGTCACAGTATTTGTCCCCATAAAAGCCCTCTGTAAAAGCCCATGGTATGTTGAGGCTGTTGCGGCTTCCATGCCAGCTGTCCCCCTCACGGCCACCCTGTTGAGCAGGAAAAAGCCTTGTCCCTGCCTGCCTCCCCCCGCAGCTTTGTTTCTGCTGGTGGCCCAGCCATGGTGACCCCCGGGAATGGGGTGTCACAGTCCCCTCCAACTCCATGCCATGAGCCACCTTGTTTCGATGAGCCCAAAGGCTGCTCCTGCACCAAGGCCCACAGCGCACTCCATTGCGACGAAACTCACAGCCAGGCCGCTCCTCACCGCCGCAGCTCCCTGCACCCCATTCACCTCAGGAGTAACAGCACAAACTGGACCCGGGTGGGTCATTTATAGCCTCCCTGCAACTGAGGAAAGGGCACACCCTACTGGTTCCGCCCTTGCCCCACAGCTTTTTGCAATCAAGTCATTAACAGGAGAGAGAAGGGGGTTGTGTCCACTCAGTTAAAGGGGTAAAGGCAGGAAAGTTAAAAGAGGTTAAAATTGGGTTTAGGGGCAACCCCATCAGGTTTCATCCTCTTTAAGAAACGTGCTTGCTTTGCTCCTGAACCTTTGTGGGGTGGTTAGTAGGTGGAGAGAGGTTCTCCTCCCCCTCTCCTCCTCCCCGGTGAGACCCCATCTGGAATATGGTGTCCAGTTCTGGGCCCCTCAGTTCCAGAAGGACAGGGAACTGCTGGAGAGAGTCCAGGGCAGGGCTACCAAGATGATGAAGGGAGTGGAGCATCTCCCAGAGGAGGAAAGAGCTGGGTCTCTTGAGCTTGGAGAAGAGGAGACTGAGGGGTGACCTCATTCATGGTTATAAATATGGAAAGGGTGAGTGTCAGGAGGATGGAGCCAGGCTCTTCTCAGCGACATCCAACGACAGGACAAGGGGCAATGGGTGCAAGCTGGAACAGAGGAGGTTCCACTCCAATAGGAGGAAAAACCTCTTCAGGGTGAGGGTGAGGGAACCCTGGCAGGGGCTGCCCAGGGAGGTTGTGGAGTCTCCTTCTCTGGAAAGATTCCAAACCCGCCTGGAGGCGTTCCTGTTTGACCTGCTCTAGGTGTTCCTGCTCTGGCAGGGGGATTGGACTAGATGATCTATCAAGGTCCCTTCTAATCCCTGAAACTCCGTGATTCTGTGATTCTCTTGGAGACAAGACCTGAAAGCTTCTCTAACAGCCCTGAGTGCTTACCTTTGCTGCCCGAGCTGCCATCTGCTCTGACCAGGTCTAGGCTTTCCCTTGGCTAAGCTGCAGATGGACAGACAGGATAAAACACGGCAAATACCTTCTACAGCAGAAACACTCAAGTAGTAGCAGTTTGTCTCTGCACACAGATGCACAAATTGGGCTTCAATCCCACTCAACCTTGTACCAAGCCACTGCCACCCCTGATCACAGCACCCCTGTGAAGGGCAAAAGGGTACACTAACTGCTCTGGAGCCCGGACACTGGACTCACCTCCAGGGAATGGTTTGCAGTGAAGTGGAATTTATAGGCAAACACATCCTCCTGCCCAAAGACTGGCGGCAAAACTGTCTCATTCATCCCATTCCAAACACTGCTCAGTCAGAATTCAATACTTACACTTTCCTGTTTATATCCCCATCCTGTGGTCTTAAAGTATAACCAGCCTTTTCACAATGAGTTCCCATTGACTGCAGGAAAAAATCCATGCCTGCTTTTAAGCACAGGAAAGCCCTTCCTAGCTGTCTTCCCCAAACAACGTTCTTCCCTCCTCCATCAGAAATTGAAGCTTTGTGCAACATCATCGAGTACATCTCACTCCTCCTTGACACTCACAGGTCTGCTGAAAGGTTAATTTAAAAGCCGTAGAGGCCCGGTGTGTGGTGCTGGCAGAGCAGCAGCTCTCTCTTCCTCTGGGCTGAGCTCTGACTAGGGCAGGGGTTATGAGTTATGATCCAGCGTGAGGAGTATTTAATAGAAGGCAGAAGATTTGAACCAGTTGTAAAGATAAGGCATTGAGATTACAGTGCTAATAAGGGCTTTAAGGGAAGGGCTTGTTCTGAAAGAGTCATGAACGGCGGGGGAGTGAATGAGGGCAGAGTGGATGGAGGCATAGATGAGAGGGAATTAATACTGCTGAAGATGAAATTTGGCTTTCTGTTGTGGTTAAGGACTGGGATATGCCAAGACTACCATCAAAGTCTGGATGATTTTAGCCTTTGCTCTGTTGGACTAGCCAATATTCTAAGTTCCCCTTTGTTTCACTTCTTTGGGAGAAGATACATCTACGGATGCAGAGATTAAAATGGCTTTTTTTCTCCTTGTCAGTTTCGGTGCTGATTTTAATCGGGTCTTTTGTTTGTTTGTTGGGTGTGTGTGTGTTGGTTGTTTGCTTGCTTTTGTTTCTTTGGTGGTGGTGGTGGTGGGGTGTATTTGTTTTTGTTTCCCCTTTCACATCTCCATTTCTAAAGAAAAAGCAACAGCTCAGAGAGAAATTGGAGCTGCTCCCAGGACAAATGGGCCTGACTGGCTGTGCATAAAATTACCCCTGTCTCTTCACCTTGCTTTCTGCAATCCCTTTATTAACTAACTGAACCCGCAGTCCTTCTCTCTTTCCTAGCTCATTCATTCTCTTTCTCTCTCCCTCTCTCTACTCCTCAGCTAAGAGGTTCATTATCACCTGCTTGTGGACTAGTAAGGCACCCATGCCATCAAGGAGTGCAATTACACCTACAAACATCACTAGCCCCAGCTGGTGGCAGGAGGCCAGCCTGGACTTGAGGGAAACGTTGGATCTGGACCCCTGAGCTGCTTTCTCCAGTGCCACAGGGCCTGGGGTGGCAGAGAGGTGTGGGCAATTTATTGCTAGGATAAAGAGGGATCCTGCCCTGCTATGGCTCTGACAAGGGGAGGCAGGAAGAGGAAATGAACCCAAGTATGACGACGAAAGACTCAGCTAGCCCAGGATTTTACCTCTACCTGGGCCACGAGCCAGGGAGATAAGGCCACAAGCTGCTGGTAGGGGTTTAGCAAGCTCCTCGCTCCTGTCTTTTACAGCTACCAATGAACCCCACCTTCTCTGAGCCCTTCAGAGAGCCCCGCCATCACTTGTCCTCATGACTGGAAGATTAACAGCCAGCCTCCATAACTGTAAATGGACCAGTGTATTGGGCCTGGGCGTGTTTTGTTCTGGGGCAGGGCTGAGGTGTACCAGAAACCATGCTGGGGTGAGTACACCCAGCGAGCTGCCAGACTGCTCGGCGGTGGTGCTGTCAAGGCACTTCTCATTCAGCCCCTAAAAAAAAAGAAAGAGGATGCAAGCTCCAGCTGTCAATCAAAGCACACATCCAGGTTGAAGTTCTAGGAGGGTAATTAATTTCCATCCAACGACTGGAGGAGAAGTGTATTTGTTTAATGAACGCGTTAACAATTTGTTCTTCTGCTCAGTATGTGTTCTGGCATTTTATTAAGACTGGATTTTTTTTACTGGGGGTGGGGAACAAAGACTAATAAAATGTGTTAATGACAAATACCAACTGCGTGAAGAGAGGACATAAAAGGGACAGGATGATTTGTGGGCTAGATAGAAGGAGACTCTGAACACTTAGTCCACAAACTGGGATGAGGAAGAGGCGATACGCTCGCTTGGAAAAGGTGGTGGGTTTCTGGCACTTATTGATGTCTATCTGTGGTGTGACCATGTCTGAAGGAGTCCAGCCCTCTCCCACCTCACCAGTTCTGCAAGTCATCTTCTTCCTTGCACTCATGCTACCTCCAGATCCCCACAAACCTCACTGATGTGACTGTGACCCTGAGCAGTACCACTAAACCACCTGTGGACAGCTGGGACCCACCAGGGTTACCAGCACTGTGCCTTCATCCTGGGCACAGGATTATAAAGGAAAAGCTGCACAGGGCTCCACGCCCCAGTGCCCTACAAGCATTGCTGGCAGCAAGTGGGGGGTATGGCAGGGGTATCCACCTCCTTTCCATCCCGTCCCTTATGTCACAAACTCTTTATTTCCATGGGAGTCCACCCAGCAATGACTCCTTCAGCACGCAGCTGGCTTTCTAAGCTGTCTGCTTCCCTCCTCCCTGCTTGCTTGTGCATACGAGTATGATACTCCAGGACAGGTCTCTTGGCCACTAGACTACATCCAGAGTAAATTATAATCTTTTACTTTCTTCATATTTTGTAGCTGACACAACAATAAATAACTAAAATATCCCTGCCTTTGTTGCAGCAAATACTGTTTTACAGGAGATGTAGGCAGATATGACCCTCAATGTACTGCCCTTCCTTGTAGTTATTTTCTCTTCTCTCTGGTTTTTGGTGATGTTTTCTAGAAACATTTACACTTTTCCATAAATCACCTTAAAATCAGAAAAAGCTTTAAAAAGAAAATTGCATTTTTCTCTCATTGCAGAGTCCTAGCTTTCTTATTACTTTTTGATTTTTCTTTTTTTCTTAAAGTAAATAAACAACACAGTTTTTTTCACAGCACTCTCAAGAGATTATATTCTGGTCATTTCTCATGTTTTTGGGTTTGTTTTTTTCCCAGTGTTCAGTGACAATTATTACAAAAAAAGAACCATTTTTTTTTCCAGCCAAGACCTAGAATGGGAGCGAGTCACATAAACCACCGTTTCTAAAGGATGAAGCAATCTGGCTTGGAGCCACCAGAATTCCTGGGAGCCCCACTAACCTTGGGAGCCCCAGTAACCTTTGGAGCCCCAGTAACCTTGGGAGCCCCACTAACCTTTGGAGCCTCAGTAACCTTTGGAGCCCCAGTAACCTTGGGAGCCCCACTAACCTTGGGAGCCCCACTAACCTTTGGAGCCTCAGTAACCTTGGGAGCCCCAGTAACCTTGGGCACACTAAGCAGATTTGCAGTAGCTGAAAAGACCTTGTGGCTTTTACCTTCTGCATCCCCTGACACAATTTATATGCTTTCTTAACCTGTACCTGATACACACAGAAGCTACTACGAAAGTGTGCACCTAACACCTACCTTTCGAGCAGTTCTCGCTGTTTGGAGGTGTTACTAACTTCTTCAGTGCTTGTTTAGCCACATACTGGTCCGTACCATCAGCAGGATGTTGCTGCAGGTTGCTGAGCAGAGAGATCAGCCTCAGAAAAAGGAAGGCTTGGGGATCACTGCCCATGTGCTCTCTTTCCTATTACCTCAGCTGGCAGGACCCCTGGGGAAAGAGCTGAGGTTTCTCCTGCTGAGTCTGCAGGCAACGTGTCATTTTCTCAGCATAATCCAAAGCAGGATGAGGCCTAGAGAGACTAGCCCATATTTTCTGTCTGGTGGCAGCCCCAAGTCCTCACTAAGGGAAAGATTGTCCCTTTGGTATCTTCCCCTCATCTCTCATTTCCTTCTTTGCTCCTTCCATCTGTTCAGACATACAGGGGTTTTATTTTAACTGGAAGTTCTTCACTCCTAAAGGAAAGAGTCTGCCCCGTGATAAATGCAGCATGGCCCAGGCAACACCTCTGCTTTGATTAACATCTCCTGCAGGTTCCAAGTGTGTCCCCATCTGCCATAAGCTCCGTCTCCTCACAATGAAAACAGATCACCAGTTTGCATTTAATCACTCAGAACAGACACGAGCCATACAAAGCAGGAAGGCTAGTAAGGAGCAAAGCACTGCTCAGCAGCATTCTCTCATCACACTTTGTGCCTTGGGATCCACTGAGAATGTGGACAGAAGAGCCTCAGTGATAAAATACTATTTAATGAGCTTTTTGCTGCCTCATCTACACAGTGCCAAGCAGGGGGAGGCAGGGGTTGGAATAACAACAGGTCAGGACACAGCTTGTACACTTAAAAACCACTTGGTTTTCAAAGGAAGAAGCATCAAAAACTTTCTTGCCCCCTTGGCAACGTCAGCTCCCAAAGGAGACAGGAGAAAATGCCTTCTTAGATGACTGCAGGTTTCCACACTGTGAATTCAGATGAATCCAGTATGACCAGCAGAAGCAGGGAGGTAAATGTCCCCCTGTGCTCAGCACTGGGGAGGCCACCCCTTGAGTCTGGTGTCCAGTTCTGGGCACCTCAGCACAAGAGAGATCTGGAGGGGCTGGAGCGAGTGCAGAGGAGGGACACGGAGCTGGAGAAGGGCCTGGAGAATAAATCTTAGGAGGAACCATTGAGGGAGCTGGGACTGTTGAGTTGGAGGAAGAGGAGGCTGAGGGGAGCCCTCATCCCTCTCTACAACTGCTTGAAAGGACACTGGAGAGAGGTTGGTGCTGGTCTCTTCTCAGGGGCAGGTAGCAATAGAACAAGAGGGAATGGCTTCAAGCTGCAGCAGGGTAGGGTTAGGCTGGCCATGAGGCAAGAATTCTTCCCAGCAAGAGTGGTCAGAGCCTGGACTGGGCTGCCCAGGGAGGGGGTGGAGTCCCCATCCCTGACTGTGTTTCAGAGTCAATGAGATGTGGTGTTGAGGGATGTGGTGTAGGGGAGAACTTTGTAGAGTGGGGCTGATGGTTGGACTTGATGATCCCAAGGGTGTCTTCCAACCTGAATGATTCTATGATTCTATGAAAACAAAGGATGGTCATAAAGGACAGTGGCTGTTCATGTGTGGCTAGTTCTCTAGTTTCCCAGGGCAAGAGGAAGGTGTTCCTTTCAAAGTGGGAGAAGATGGCCAGCAAATGGGAGCTCTTAGTTTTTCACTGAAGGGTGGCCAGAGGTTGTCAAAAGAAGTTCATCTGGAAGCGTGCCCTGAAGACAAGCTCTGAAGTCTTTCTTGCTTTCTCTCACTCTGGTCTGAGTATCTAATGATCACCCTATTACCACCGGTGACAGGCTTGTGATAACACTGCCATTTCATTAGCCGGGCATTGTTCTGGAGATTGATGGCTGGCAAGCTAAGAAAAATTGCCTCTCCCTCTGCAGCTGCCTGTCCCATAAACAGCATTCATCACAGCGAGGAAGGGAGTGAAGGAAAGCATACAGGAGTAGGAACCAGATGCATTGGCATCTCACTGACGTCAAATGTCTACCTGCAAGCAGGTTTGAGGATCCAGGCGTTTCCCCTTCACTGCTCTGACACCAGGAAAATGTCTTGCAGAGCAAGGAAAGGAAAGGTGAGTGCCAGGACCACCCTCCCCAGCCTGAGCTCACAGAGCTGCCCGGAGGTCTCCACCTCCTCTCTGTGCTGGAGAATAATTATTAAAAAGAAAGATCCAAAGGAAAGCAAATATTGACATGAAGCAAGAAAGTAAATGCCATTTTGCTCCCGGGTGCTTGAAGAGAGGCAATGCAGAGCAGAAGGAAATAAGCATCAGGAAAAGTCTGAGAGAGACCTAGGTCCGCTCCCCAGCCCCTCTCAGCATCTACACACCCACTCAAGGATGAGTGCCTTGAGGCTTTCTGATGGAGAGAGCAAGACTGCAGATGCAAAGGGAGGCAGCAAAGGTAGAGAGCGGGCAGAGAAAGGGATAAAAGTAATGAGCAAAACACGTTTGCTGGGTTGTGTCTTTCTGGAGTGGCTTTTGCAAGTTCCTTCCCATATTGCTGATTGGTTCTCTAGGATGGATGAAGCCAACTGCCTGGTTTCCAGAAGGCTTCCTTCCACGCCAAGCACCTCCTTCCTCGCTTTCAACACCTCTGCTGAGCTGAGAGGAGGTCCACGTGGTTTCCTACAAGGTGCACGATCCTAGGAAACATGCATCATTTTGGCACTATTCATGAGGACGAGTTTTCCCGAGCCCCTCGTTTCCCCAGCAGTATGTTCTGCAACCAGAACGTTTCCTAGGTGCTTGGAGGAACGTGGTCTAGTCCCATGTGTCTGTGAGAAATAACCCCAGCTCATATTAAAGCCATAACCTAACCTGTCACTTCGGGAATATCGTCCCAGTTTTCTCTGGCCCTTTCCACACGTTTGGAGGCCGTTTCTGACGTGGGAGGCCTCCGAGAGCTCCCGATGGGATGAATAAAAACCACCTCGCAACTGTACACACAAAATTAAAGCCTCATTTGTGTCTGCTGAGCGAACAAACCACAGCTAATTAAATCCTGTAACAATAGGACATTATACAAATGAGTACCGCCTCCTTAAAAACCCAGCTGGGGACCAGTACAGTTATTCCTGCCGTGCCCCTCCGGAGTCGTGGGGTGACAAGTCTTTCATGACAAGGTTGTGCAGCCAAAGCAGGAGCTCCCTCGTGCCCTGACAGATGAGCCAAGGAAGATTTTGGTTTTTAAATGTATTTCTGCCAGGGCAAAAGCAGACAGAGACACACAAACAGCGTGAATGCTCTCCCGCTGGCTCCCTGGAGAGCACTCCAGTTCTCGTCGGTGGCTCCTGCTGCGTGCTGGGGGAGTTCCCTCGCTGCTCAGGACAGGCTCTGCCTGCAGCACCTCATGCCACACTGGGAAGGCTGGAGCCCCAGCGGCTGCACGGGGAGTCGAGGCACAGCCAGGCTGCAGCTGAGCATGGCCATGGGCCCTGTCCTGCCCTCTTGCCTTGTACAAAGTGCAGAAGCCTGACAGGGAGAGTTGATTGTTGTCTAACATCTGTGCCAGTGAGACCACACCAATCTCCAAGGCTTAAATCACCTCTTTTGCTATTGTGTAGGATCTCCTCACTAGCTCCATCCATCCTTACCACATGCATCATGGAGCAGGGTCGTGAGTTGTTCTTCTGCCCCTTTTTCACCCTTTTTTTTCCCCAGGCAGGAAGATGATGAGAACCATGAAGAGATCTGAATGACAAAACTTGGGCTGAGAAACAAATCTGCACCAGTGCTGACACCTGCATCCAAACCTGGTGCTCCACAACTGCCCCCAGCCCCGTGCCATTCACCTGGCTGGGCTGGCATCCTGCATGGGACCTTCTGAGTCTGGTGTCCAGTTCTGGGCACCTCAGCACAAGAGAGATCTGGAGGGGCTGGAGTGAGTACAGAGGAGGGACATGGAGCTGGAGAAGGGCCTGGAGAATAAATCTTAGGAGGAACCATTGAGGGAGCTGGGACTGTTGAGTTTGAGGAAGAGGAGGCTGAGGGGAGCCCTCATCCCTCTCTACAACTGCTTGAAAGGACACTGGAGAGAGGTTGGTGCTGGCCTCTTCTCACGGGCAGGTAGCAGTAGAACAAGAGGGAATGGCTTCAAGCTGCAGCAGGGTAGGGTTAGGCTGGCCATGAGGCAAGAATTCTTCCCAGCAAGAGTGGTCATAGCCTGGACTGGGCTGCCCAGGGAGGGGGTGGAGTCCCCATCCCTGACTGTGTTTCAGAGTCAATGAGATGTGGTGTTGAGGGATGTGGTGTAGGGGAGAACTTTGTAGAGTGGGGCTGATGGTTGGACTCGATGATCCCAAGGGTTTTTTCCAACCTGAATGATTCTATGATTCTGCTCCTGCCCAAAGACCTCTGCGGGAGCAGAGCAGCGGTGCTCGGAAAGGGAACCAGGTTTGCTGGGGACCAGATTACCAGGTGTCTCAAAACTGAGGCTCTGCTTCCCATCCTGTTTATTTTTTCAAGCTATTATCTGGTGTAACGTGCAAGATGTGTGATGTGCCTGCTGGCAGCACTGGCTTTGCAGTGAGCAGTATTTAAAAGCCTGCTGGTAGATTTGAAAAGGGCCTGCTTTATATTAAAAGGATGAGGTTCATTCAGCTGAGCTCGGTCTGAACTCCTCGAGCAGGAGGAGGACAAGGGCTCCTTCACTATCTACACCCATACAAGCTCAGCCTTTGTGATCTCTTTTGTAATATCAGTTAACTTTCATTTCTGAACAAAATAGTGTCTTCTAATGTAAAGTGGCAATTTTTTTCCCATTTTGGAAATGTTGAAGTGAGATGTGTCTTTCATTCTTTCCCACAGTTAAATCTGTTATCACTTTTTTTTTTGGGGTGAAAAATGACTTATTTATGAAAGCATTTTCTGCAAAGAATTTCAGTTTCATTAAAGCAGCTTTCTGATGAGGAAGCAGATAAACAGAGAATACCTGACCTTACCTAGTCCATATCTCCTCTTCCCTCATTAGTATTGAGGAGCTTTTCTGACACAGCCTGCCAGTCGCAGAGGCAGAAGGGCTGGATTTCTGTGTTAACCATAAGCCTGGACCAGGCATTTTGGGGGAGTCAACGACCAGGCAGGGAGACAGAACTCCAGCCTAGAACAGGCAGGAAGCAAATGAGAAGTTTTGCTCCTTTCACCCTGCCTCTCCTTTGCTGGCAGAGGTGGGAGCATCGCTCTCCTCATTTTGCAGTGGCTAGCATGAGGCTTTTTGATCCCTGGGGCTACAAGTGTCACTCCTTTCAAGCCTGTGCATTGAAAGAGCCTAGAACTGCAAAGAGAAAATTAAAAAGGAGGATGAGACTTCATCTGGTTGTGATGCAAAGTCAAACCAAGCCACTAATGCTCTCTAGTTTCTATCAGCCACTGCGACTTTGGCTATAGCCACATGAAACACGGTCCATGAGCACTGAAACCCAGTGAGGTTATTACTAGTGTACTTTCTTCATAGAAGTCCTGGAATATGCTGAGGCACAAGTGCTCTGCCTTCTAATGCTGCCCTTAACTATCCTTCTCTTAACACTTTCCCTAGGACCATTCCTAAAGCCAGAAGTTTGGCAGAAAAGGAGAGGAACAAAACTGAGGAACCAAGTGAAGACAGAAGACAACTGTGAGGGAGGTGAGGGAGGCAGAGGCTCAGATCTCAGAATTTACTCTCTCTCAGTTGGCTCAGGTTGGAAGGGACTATTCTGTGTAGTTTTGCATTGAGGACTCGGGGAGCGTTGGTGGGTTTTTTAAGGTTTTCATCCTGATTTTACACCAGTTCTGCAGTTTCCAGACTGGCTGGTTTGTGGCAGGATCCCATGTGGCTGTGCAGAACCCTGTCTCCTCCCCTACCTTCACTTGCTCCTGAGGCCAGCTAACTAACTCACCTGAAAGATTATTTATTAGGCAGTAAAAGCCACAAATAAAACACAGCTGCCTAATGAAGACAGGTTGGTACATCTGGCCCATTTTTAATTTTAATGTTGCATGTAATCTCCATTCTGGTCTGTGGACTTGTCAGTGGTTTTACAGCTTCTGATTATACGAGTGCAGTAGCCAGAGACAGCTCAGTGGAAGAGCTGGGAGAGCAGCATTAACAACTGCCCCTGGGGAATCCAGCCGAAGGAGCCAAGGATTTGTCTACACCGTCATTGCAATGACAGAAAGCAGAGGCTGAGCAAGCACTCTGCTGTGGTGTCCTTTTCACAGCCTACCCCTCTGCTTATTTATAGGTAGCCAAGTAGCTCTGGACCTTAAACACAAGGAAAGAGGACGCTTCTGCTTCACCATCCACGGAGAGAGAGAGACACACACTTTGCTGTGGTTTTCGGAAGAGCAACTGTTACAGAGGTAAAGGGGGTGCTAGGTATTTGCCATGGGGTACAGGGCAGAGGGGTAGCAGCAGACTTTAGGATCAAGCCAGCACCAAGTTTGCAATCTCAGCTTATCCACCATTGCCTGACTCCCATCCTCAAAGCTATCTCCACCAGTGAAGGGTCCCATCAATAACAAAGGAACCAGCCTCCTCTCCAGAGTGCTGTCCTGCCAATAAAGCCCTCCAGGCTCATTCACCTCCTTCCATTAGACGGGTTTGGTGCTAAACAGCTTACAGATTGGAGAGTAAATGTATTCAGAAGCTAAGGATTTTCTGACAGAAAGATGGATACAGACAAAGCAGTTTCCTCCCCAGCATGAACAGAGGCAAGCATAAAAGGGCATGCATGTAAAAGGGCAGTGCTGTTCTTGTTTGGAGTTCCATGACCTCAGCCGTTCTGCATGGCTTGCTCTCCTGCCTGCAGAAGGTCCGAGTGCTCTGCTTCCATTGTGCCATGAAGGCTGCTCTCCTCTCCTGCTCAACCAGCACACCAGCCTTTCTGCTGCCCTGCTGCAGTGGGCAGATGTCATTCCCCCCAGCAGGCAAGAGACCCCACTGAGGAATGCCTGCAGAGCATTGCAGAGAGGCTGTTGGGGTTAACAGCGCAGCGGGCTGAGGGAGCTGGGTGCTGCCTCACAGCTGGAGACTTGGGAAGGAAATATGAGCTTTGCTCCATGGGCAGTTTTGGCAACTTGGGATTAGGGCTGGAGCAGTGGACAGAGCAGCTCATGGAACTCCATTACTCTCCTAGGTGGTTGTGATGGTTGACAGGAGCAGTCTGAGCCCTTGAAAGGTTTGCATTCCTCATAGCCAAGGCAGGAGGAACTCCAGCTTTTTATGGATAGGAGAATTGGGACTGGAAGGAGTTATACAATTGACTTATAGGGAATATATGGCAGATCTCAGAGTTTTATCCAAGTCTCCCATCACTTTGCCCCTCCCAGGACTCAGAATAAGGTTTAATCAAAGCTCATATTTTTCCTTTACAATGGTGTAAATCAGGAGTGACTCCCCTGGAAGCATGTTGTCCTTACCTCATACCCTGGCCTCACAGGCAGGGATGAGTTGGGAAGGTGGCCAGAGAAGATACTTTAAACCCCTCAGTCCCCCAGCCCTGGGCTTGCAGGCTCTTTCCTGATGCTGGGCCTGAACTGGTACTGCAGTGCAAAGAGTGCTTGAATAAGGTCCACGGGCACAGACCCCCAGTGAGAAAAGAGTGGCCTCATTCCCCTGGCTCCCCTCCAGGGACCAGCATGTCAGCCACACAAGATGCTTCTTGCATGAAGTGCAGAAACTGCCACCAGCTGTGGAGCTGGTGAAAACTAGCCCAGCCATCAACAAATCTTTCTCTGGAGACGGCTGACTCAGATGCTGCTCTGCCTCCCAGGCGTCTCCTGTCGCGTAGGCCCTGTCACTTCCATGTCTCAGAATTAGCCAGGAGGGTTTTCTGCCATCTGACTTTGACCTTCTAAGGATGTTCAGCATCTTTCAGCATCTGGCCCATGAGGGATGTGACATGCTTCACAGATGTGCAGGATAGCAGGCCTTGCAGAGCAATAGAGACCTCATTCTCGCTCACCAGCTCTTTCCAGGTCCTGAAGACACACGGTCTGCCTGACTCCTACAGGTCCTGCAGGTCCCAGTAGGGACACTTGGGCAACGCACAACAGCGTACCCAGATCACAGTGATTCTTTTCTTGAAGGGAGAAAGTGCCACACCTTTCCCCCAACATGATACTCTCTAATCTTCATGCTAATCTTCCTGTAAGCCTCCAGTCTTGTCCTGCCTGTGGAGGGGTAGTGAAGAGGGTAGCTTTTGCCCTGTTGCTGCCACCTTGCAGGACAGAAACACCCCAAACCAGCCCTGCTTTTAGCTACTTGGTTGCCAGCGTGATGTTAGGAAGCATCCTGCTGCTGCTGCTACCCACTGCTCTGCAACCAGACCCCTGGCAGAAATCTCTGCGGGGTTACAGGCATTCAAATACAACACCTGGCAAAACTCCTGCTGCCCACAAAGGGGGACCTGCCTCTCCCAGGTGCTGTATCACTCAATTCTGAAGCGCTGCTTAGTTCAATCCCTTGACACACTTCTCTGTCTCCATCCACGGTGGAAACTTCTGTGCACTTCAGGGGGCTCACCAACCTGGGCTGCACTTTGGCTTTGTACCAATACCTGAAGCTACCCTGCTGGCTGAGCTTCCCAAGGGGCAAGGAAGAGGCTTGTCTGTCTTTACAGGTAATTAAATTCGGATTAAAACAAGATCTTACTGGAATCCAGCCTGGGGGAAATTGTAAAGGGCTTGCTGGAGGTGAAGCTCTACAACCAGAGCCCAGGCAGCACGGTGCCTTTTCTCTGTCTCCTGGAAGTTTCCCCAGCTACAAAATGAGGTATCAATGGGAAAACTGGTCTGGGCCCATGGCCTCTAAATTGCTTTGACACGCACCAGTACAGGCTGCTCACCCCCTGCAAAGCATAACCCCCCCGTCCCACCGCTGCCTTGCACACACTTCTGTCACCATCTCCTCCTCCAGCCTGCTGGGCATTTTCCATGGATTGTCCTTGTGACCAAGCAGACATCAGGGCTCCCGTTCCCAGACGGATTCCCACAGCACCCCCACCCATGCGCTTCCTGCCAGCTGCTGCATAATGGGCCTGAAAACACAGAACCAATATGCAAATCTGACATTTAATTTGGACACGAGGCTTTAATGAGGCTGTGGAGATTCCTGCCACTCGCTGCCTCCACATCCTGCAACCTGCAGTCACATTCCTTTAATAGAACACGTCCCCACTAGATGTGTGTGAGCGCACGCGCACCTGCACGTGCTCCCCAACGCGATCCACCCTTCGCAGAACAGTTGCTTCCAACTCCCTGCTCCGTCTGTGCCTCCTCCCAGGCTTCCTGGGGCCGTAGGGCAAACATGGGGACTGTGGTTCTGCAGTAGTCACAGCCGGTCCTTCCAAAAGCATCTCAGCTCAAAGCACACGCACAATTTCCCACCTCAATTTTTTGGACCACTTTTAAGATGGTGCTTTGGTTTGGTGCCCTTCGTTCTGCTGCAAGGCAAGCAGGGCCTATTTACTCTGAGTCAGAGGGCTGGGGGCATACAGTTCATGAGCTAATGTGCTATCTTGCTCTTGAAAAGATGGACCATGGACCAGGAATTGGCTCTGCCGAGAGCTGGGGTGATGAGGAAAGGGCACAGATCACACCTTGCAAGGCCTCCCCTCTCATCCCACGAGGCTTGCAAAGCATTTCCCTGCCAGAACAAACACTTCAATCAGGGAGAATATATCCACCCACCTGCCCCAGTGTCAAAGGTACCTTGCTGTTGGGATCAGGATCAGCTCTTCTCTTTACTAGCTCCGTATCAGCCTCCTCCCTGAGCTCCTGCCTGAGCAAAGGCAGCATGGGCTGCCTCTGCCAGGTGGGAAAGGAGGCAGAACACATCCTCCTCGATCCACTTTGACACAAGAGGCACCCCCGGAAACCAGAGCTGAACTGTAACAAATTGAACCACAATTAATCTGCCTCCTTGACTGCAGAGACCAGTGTATTGCCGAGAGCCCGAAATACACTGTGCACAGGATACATTCATCCTGAAGAAGGCAACTGGCAATGAGCTATCAGGCCCTCTGAAGAATTCTCAAAACTCCCAATGAAGAAGAAAACAAATAATCAAATAACAAAGCCCAAGCAAAACCCAGGAATTCCGGCATCCAGCAAGGAGATATTCTTTTGTGCCACCTGCCTGAATGCAAAGGCTTCCACCAGCTCCCAACACAGAAACTTCACAGTCTTTTTATTTGAAGAGGATTATGGAGCTGCCATTCAGTAAATGAAGTGCCACTCCAAACGGCTGCACTGTGGCCTGCCCTTGTTCAGACGGAGTGCCTTGCTGGGGCCGCAGAATCTGCAGGCAAAGGCTGCTCCTGGCCTTGGAGATCTGCAGAGCTAAGTAATGCCTGTGGGTGCATGCACAGGAGCCAGGAGCGGGGTGAAGAAGTAGGAGGAGAGCTTCTTTTCATCATTTCTGCTGCTCCTCTGGCAGGTACAGCTAGCGTTTTCTTGTTCAGCAGCCTCCTTTCCTCGCAGGTTGCAGCCACAGCAACTACACCACTCCTCTAGCAACTGAAATGCAGGTCCTGTTTTCTCTGCTTTCCTGGAAGGGGGCAGAAGGACAGAAGACTACAGGTCACTCCCCTTCTCTGCTTAAAAATGTTGCTCCCAGAACCAGTTATTGCTGCTGTTATCATGGCACCCTCTGCATGGGACTGATGACCCAGCATCACAGAAGACAAGGAAGGGGAGATGCAGGCCCCAGCTCTAACCGTGCCATGTTTAATTGCCAGGAATATGAGCTGGGGAGAGGCTGTACAGCTGGTGAAGAGACAGGGAGACCCAGGCTGGAAGGGGGAAATGCGATCTGGGTCAGGGCAGGAGACCAGTTGGAAGAGGCAGGTACATGGGACATGAGCTTTCTTCATCAGGAGCAGGCTCTGGGATGAAATATTAATGCCAGCATCCTGAGAAGGCAGCAAGCAGCGGTGTCTGTGCCACTTGGCCATGAATAAAAGATGGTCCTGAAAATGGGGAAGAGCAGCAAATTAATTAATCGAAGCAAAAGTCTCTCCACTCCCATTAAGGAACAAGCCTAGAATCCTCTCACATGCAGCTCATCTTGGGGAACATGCAAGGGCACAGAGAGGAGGACAGCAGAAGCAGAGTCTTCTCCCAGTAACCCAGGGTCTCCCACCACCCAGCAGTGCCTTCAAGCTTAAGTTCAGGTCACAGTGCAGGTATCTGTCATATGTTGCCTGCCAGCTTTGCGAGCTCAGCCTTTGTGAGACTGTCAGTGGGTCTCTCTGGACACAGGACTCCTGGGCTTCAGCACACACATCCCCCCAGCAAGGATGAAGGGCCAGTGAAGGAGGAATGGGAAGGAGCTGCTGCAGCTAAAACAGGACCAGATAAAGGGGTGAGGTGGGACCTGCAGCTGGGGACCCAGCCCAAACACCCAAAGTGGCTGGCGGGAGAAGGTAGAGGTGCCACAAAGCTGCTGTGTCACCCCGAGCAGGAGCCAACGCGTTACACCAAGAGGTGCTGAAAGAAGGCTGTGGACTCCTAACCCTCCACTCCAAGACCTGCACAGGCTGAAATAGTCCAGCTCTGAGCCAAACCCTGGGGCCCAGCCAGCAGCTCCCAGGTGAGCTAGTGGGAAGATGGAGCCCTCTCCTGGGAGCAGATGCTGGGGCAGGACTCAAAGCTGCTCCTGCCTGTAGGAGAAGACAATCCAGCTTCATTTTCTGGGTGCTGCTTGGTGACTGCCCAGCCCAAGACTGATCCCTTATGCCATGCTGGTTGACTGGAAGCAGAGCAGTGGGGGCTGCTGCAGATGGAGAGCCACTCGGCACCAAGAGAACGACTGATCTCCTCTTCTGAAGCTTGGCCCATGAATTATAGATTTTAAGCAATGTTTGTTTAAAATATTCAGCTTGCCACTTAAAAAAGAATACTCATACACACCAGGAATGGGGAGAAGGATGGGGGCTGGGGTCTGCATTCCCACTGGAGGAGGGGGAGGGAAGCAGACAGCAGAGAGGTGTTTCCTTGACTAATCAGCCAGCATCGCTCCTGGCGGATGTGCTGTCCCACTGGTGAGCCACCTCCACCGCGGCTTTGCCTGCTTCTCCCTCCACCACACAGCTCAGGCCCAGCAGAGGTCTCTAGAAGCAAGAGCCCCTGCTTTTTCCACCCCACATCCCAGCGTGAAGGTCATCCCACAGGCTTCCCTTTCGAGCCTGGAGGGCAGCACAGCGTTTGCAAATCCGAGCAAAGGCAGCTCAAGCGCTCTGGGGTGAGGAGGTAGGGAAGCAACCCCCTCCACACCCTCCCTCCTTTACCTAAAAGCACAGCTACGATTAGAAATTCAGCTGACGTGGCCAAGGGGCGAGTCTGTTAAAGGTGAGATGTGGGGAGCAGTAGCCGAGATGTTTCTCAGCGATGAGAAACGTGCCCCTTCATCTCCGCTCTGGGCTCACCCCAGTCACCAGAGCCTCTATTGCCGCCTGATGGTGAGGAAGAGGCAGGGCTCTGCTGCAGTGTAAAGGGATTTCTCCTCCAGGTTGCACTTCTTCCCTGGCTGAGGCAGGCTCTCGCTACGTTCCGGGATGGATTTCACATGGAAGAGTCCGCAGATAGTATCGGTGAAGAGAGGAGATGACTAAAAGCACACCTCAGCTCCCTCATATGCTCGGGCACGTCCTGCAGCTGGTACAGGCAGCAGAGGTTCAGTTGCAGAGAGATGTTTGGGAAGGCACACATCTCCTCCAAGTGAACCCAGGTCTGGACGTTGACCAGAGGAGAAAGACAAAGTTTGCCTTGAATAAAAGAAATGCAGGCCAGGGTCAGACAGAGTTAGTGGAAAGGGCTGCAGCTTCAAATCCTGGCTCCCCCACCTCTTCTGTGATTTCATCAGTGTCACAAAGCTGCAGCTTTGGGCTGGCTTTACCTCCCTTTCTCCTTAGCTGCAGAGGGGGAACAAAACATCCCGCTCCTGCGTGGCAGAGGCAGAGGAAGGGAGCAGAGCAAGCCCTGGAAAACAGCACACAAAACTGCTGGGCATCTCAGCACAGGAGAGATCTGGAGGGGCTGGAGCGAGGGCAGAGGAGGGACACGGAGCTGGGACATCAATCTTCTGAGGAACAATTGAGGGAGCTGGGACTGTTGAGTTGGAGGAAGAGGAGGCTGAGGGGAGACCTCATCCCTCTCTACAAATGCTTGAAAGGACATTGGAGAGAGGTTGGTGCTGGTCTCTTCTCTCAGGGGCAGGAAGCAATAGAACAAGAGGGAATGGCTGGAAGCTGCAGCAGGGTAGGGTTAGGCTGGCCATGAGGCAAGAATTCTTTCCAGCAAGAGTGGTCAGAGCCTGGACTGGGCTGCCCAGGGAGGTGGTGGAGTCCCCATCCCTGACTGTGTTTCAGAGTAGATTGGATGTGGTGTTGGGGGATGTGGTGTAGGGGAGAAGGTTGTAGTGTAGGGCTGATGGTTGGACTCGATGATCCCAAGGGTCTCTTCCAACCTAAATGGCTCTATGATGATATGAACTGCAGAGACTGATGGTCCCCTTGAGCTTCCATACAGCTGAAGGGTGTTCCTAGCCCACAGGGGCCTAAATTTGGCTCCCCTCCTGCCTGTCTCCCAGCTGGCCAGCCACAACCCCTTTGCCAGCAAATTGCAAAAACCTGTGGTTGGCTGGTGTCTCCCAGGGGGAATCAGGGGTGTTCTGGCTGGAACGCTTTTGCCAGTAGCCAGCTCTGACCTGCTCAATCCCAAAACAGGGAGTCATGAACCCTGGTTTCCTCACGAGCAATTAAAATGCACGGATAAGGCAAGAACTGATGCTGAATAAAACTCTCCTGTGAATCTCTCGGAGTGTCCAGTAAAGGCATGAAAAGTGCCCACATCAGAGAGTCAACAAGCACCTGCTGATCATTTTCACTAGGCTCTATGCCTGTCCCAGCACCTCAGCCAGGCCAGGGATGTGGACCAGACAAGGAATGTGAATGGTAGCCCTGCTCCTGAAGCCTATGTGGCCACCAGCTGAGGGTGGGCTCCCTTTAGCTTCTCAACAGTGCTGAAAGACCTAACACCCCCTGGCCAAGCCTGAGCCCAGCTCCTCTCCATGACCCCAGCAGAGACATGTTACTTGCTGTCGTGTCCCCCCCCCCCAGGAGACAGTGATCATTCTGGCAAGCTCCATACTCTATTTTTAATAAATTGGCCCCAAACTCCATTTCCCTGGATAAATATAGCACCAACCCCTCTGCCAAGCCGTTTTTCTCTTGGTTAACACATTCATCCAAGCTGCTCCATTTGTCTTTCCTCCACAGACTCGTATTCTTCTGGATTCATTTTGTCAAACAAATTGCACAAGCTGGACTGCCCATTTACCCAGTGCTGTTTGATTACAGGGGTTATTTATGAAAGAGCAAGACATATGGCATTAAGCTTCTTAATAATAATAATAATGAGAGAAAGGAAGGGGGAAAGCACTAGAAAAGAGGAGGGGGGGGAAATGTTTTGGGTTTGTTTTTTTTTTTTTTATTATTATTACAGACAAAAAGCTCCTGCCACGGGTGATAAATTCCAGACACTTTTCCCAGTTGCTCTTGTGCTGCTGGCATGATGAATGGCACCAGGCACCGACACACAGCTCGGAAGGGAAGCAGGAACGTGGCCATAGGCTGCAAGGCAAGGAGGGAAATGCTGGAGCACACACACTTGGAGGTGTTCAGGGGCCAGCAGTCACCAGGCAGCTCCCTTCCCAGGAGGGCTAACACTGGTTGCAATCATTTGGACAGGAACCCAGCCCTGCCTACTATCAGCACCCATATCTGGAGTCCCTCACATCACAGGCCTGGAGGAACCTCAGAGGCAGTGTGAGGACAGGTGACATGGCCATCCAGCACCTTACCAGTTCCCTGCTGCCACTGCTCCTCCCAAAGCCCAGCTGCCATGGTCAAGTGATTACTGGAGAATCCTGTGTTTGAGGAGCAAGTTATCCTCTGTCTCTGTGGTTGCAAAGCAGAGCCTGAAGAAAGAAAAAAAAAAAAAAAGGGAAGGGACCTCAAATTATTTTAATTACTTACTACTGGGCACTTAAATCTTGTAAAAGCTGCGTTTGCAGTCCAGCCAGAATCCAGACCAGGTCATCTCATTCTCCTGCATTGTTCCCATACTGAATAGCCCTCATATATGCAGCTAGTTTTTCTACCACAGCCTGTATAATTTCCAGGTGGCACTCAGACAGCTCAAGATAGCTAATTTCTGCATAATTAAACTGGTTTTGAATCTGCTTCCTCCTCTTCTCTCTGATTTAGTCACTTAGTCCTGAGAAGTTTGGGACCATTCTACTCACAAGTGGAGCCCAATCAGGTCTCTGAACTCATCTCCTTCTGACCTGGCCATCCTGGCTTTAATGAGACCTTACTGCAATTCAATCAAAACTTTTGTTAAAGGAAGAAGCTTGATTAAGGGCTTGGGAGAACTTGAAAACAGAGTCACTGCTGCAAGAGGAAGGTAATTAACTTTTTTTTAACCAGTGGGCACTTTGGAGAAGAGAGTCAGCAGCAAACTCCTTCCCACAGATACACAGTGGAGCTCTGCCACATCACTGGGGAAGGTGCTGTGAACTGGACTTGGTACACACCAGCCTGCAGAGTTGCTGCATTATCACAGAGTCTCAGGAATTGGAAGTGACCTGGAAAGCTCCTCCAGTCCAACCCCCCTTTGGAGCAGGAACACCCAGAGCAGGTCACACAGGAACACCTCCAGGCGGGTTTGGAATCTCTCCAGAGAAGGAGACTCCACAACCTCCCTGGGCAGCCCCTGCCAGGGTTCCCTCACCCTGAAGAAGTTGTTCCTCATATTGAAGTGGAACCTCCTCTGTTCCAGTTTGCACCCATTGCCCCTTGTCCTAACTTTGGACAACACTGAGAAGAGCCTGGCTCCATCCTCCTGACACTCGCCCTTTCCATAGTTATCAACATGAATGAGGTCACCCCTCAGCCTCCTCTTCTCCAAGCTCAAGAGACCCAGCTCCCTCAGCCTTTCCTCCTCTGGGAGATGCTCCACTCCCTTCATCATCTTGGTAGCCCTGCCCTGGACTCTCTCCAGCAGTTCCCTGTCCTTCTGGAACTGAGGGGCCCACAACTGGACACAATATTCCAGACGGGGTCTCACCAGAGCAGAGGGGAGGGGGGAGTGCCAGTGTTCCTCACCCTGAAGAAGTTTTTCCTCTTATTTCAGTGGAACCCCCTCTGTTCCAGCTTGCACCCATTGCCCCTTGTCCCGTCATTGGATGTCACCAAGAAATTATCTCATCCTCCTCCCAGGTGGGGGCAGTCCAGGCCATTCGCCTGGGGCAGAGGCACCTTGTGCTTTTCCTCCTTACCTCTGACATACAAAAAGCTCCTGGTCTTCCTCAACAAAGGAAAACTACACCCCAAGCTTGCAATCGGGACAGCATCAGTCTCTGGAGAGAATTCCTTAGCAGCCCAGACTCCCCTCACTGTCTTACAGGGAAGACCCTGGCATATAGGATAAACAAGCTCAGACTCCAGGACTGAAGGCTTTCCCCTGGCAGATGCAAATGGTTCTGCTGTACTAGCCTCTGGTTCTGCTTTCTTGTTCATCAGCTGGCACAGATCTGGGGATGCCGGGCAGGCAGAGTTAATCAGGCCTCGTTTGCGATTACAATGAACTCCTGCGTTTCATGGCCTGCATCCTAAACCTGCTTTCTAATTCCCCAAGGGAGAGGGATTTACACTTCCAATTTTATGTCTAGTTAGTTAATGGTCCATTACTGTCAAAAGGATCAGTAGCTAGAAGTTAAATCCTACAGGATTTACGATAAGAGAGAACCAAAGGCTGCAGAAGAAAACGTGCCATAGAGGGCACGGGGAATGCAGAAGGGCGTTTGCAGGTCCTCAGAGCTGTGACACTGGCCTCTGGACACAGGCCTGGTGACAGCTCTGGGAACCTCAAGTCTGCAGAAGACAGCGTGACCTTATTTGAGCAGGGTTTGTGAGAGAGACTGCTTCCCTACCGCTAGAATTAGAGCGATGGCACTCTAATACTGCTGGAAACTAGAAGGGCTGAGAAAGGTGATGCCATAGTACACATACAGTACAAAATAGAGTTTAATGGGAGCTCCAGAGTCCAAGCTACTTCTCAGCCAGGATTCTGCTTGTTCCAAACATAGCTCCTCCTTGGTCTCCCTCTTGGAAAAACACAGAGCTTGAGCATAGCATACGGCAGCACTCACCTTCCCAAAGTGATTCTCCAGAGGCAGGTCCTGTTTTTCCCATCCTACAAAAGTTTGCTTGGGCTTTTGCTGCTACCCAGAGCTGAGCTAACACTGCAGACCGTGCAGGATTTTGGCTCCTGAGCCACTGGCTGGTATTGCCGAGTGACCCTGAAAACTGCTGTATTTCTACACTCCAGCAGCACTTGGGTGAAGGTAGGTCATGGCATCCCATTAAACTGCAGGGGAAATCAGGCAGCCAATACTTTGTCAAGCTCTGGCCTACCTTCTGTTAGTGCCACTCTGAGAAGGATCCCAAGCTTTCCTGCAGGTAGAAGATTATGCAGCTCCCTGTGAAGCAGGAAAGTGTCCCTGTTCCATGGGACAGGGAAGCAGCCCTTGCTGCAGGCAACCAGAGGCTGAGTGAAACAGATGCTTTGGCAGGACTGGGGTGGGTTTGCCTTGTTTCTGTTGAATTCCTCCCTTCTCCCCACCAAGACACATTCACTGAAAGGTCTCCAATTCCTTAGCAAGATCAAGGTTTCTATGAAGCCTACACAAGGCTGCCACTGGCTGAAAATCACTGTCTGCTTCTGATCCCATCCCCTGAGACGCCTGGTGTTGCTGCTGTCAGAGCAGAGGTATTAAAGCAGCTACACTGAAAGGTCTGTCAATATTACAGAGCTTGCTGTGCAGGCATTTATAACCTGCCCATAAAAGCTGAAGCAGGGCAAACGAGGTCCCCGTGCCCTCAAGCAGGGAAGTATTATTTTCTTTTTATTTTGCAAACAAGGAAAAAAAACAAACACCTTTTTTCCCTGCTGTCTGAAGTTTTTTCCTGAGCTGTAAATGGTGCCAAGTCTCTCTGGCCAAATGGGAAGCAAAAAGAAATATTTAAATAGTCAAAGAACTGTTGCTGATTGAGTTCAGCAAGAAGCTGGAAGTTATTTTATAGGTCACAGCAGCTTGAACTGCAGCCAGGCAAGCAGCACAGTGCAATTCTCAGGCCTAGAGCCATCAAAGCAGGTTCAGGGTCCTTCTGCAGCCTGAAGAAAGGCACAATAGGCCTGGAAATGCAATCCAGCAGAGTCATCGTCCGTCCCGTCCCCCCCCCCCCAACCCCAAGCCTTTTACTCTATCACCACCAAACGTAGAGCAGGAAAGGCAGAACTTGAACACTGTTCCATCGATGCTATAACTCCCTCCCTGCTAGCACTTCCCACCAAGGCCTGCCTTCCCCCTTTGATACAACCAGACAGCTTCATGGAACCCCTTGCACACATCATTGCCAGCATCCTGAAGTTGTAGTGCTATTACTAAATCTAGTAAATTTCTAGGAGATCAGCATTTTTTAAACTTTTTCTCATTCCCCCTTTCCATACAGTTAGAAGCACTCCTCCCCACTGAAATCTGTGCTTTTCCACTACAGCCCTACCTCAGTAACTAAGACCTGCTAGTACATACAAACTATGTATGGACTAAACTATGTCTATACAAGCCTGGATAGATTAAAACAGGGAAAACAGCAGCACTCCACTGGATTTCCACACACACACACTCCAGCAAAAAGGCAATACTACCCTCTGGTGCTTCCTAGCAGCATAACTGGTTTGCCCACTACTCACCAGAGCTAACAGAGGGGCTGCAAGCCAGGGATGCTTTGTGCTGTGTCCCCACACCCCTCCATACAGCCTAATTTAACCTGTATGAGGCAGCTCTATCTGAGAGAGCCCTAGCACCCCAAAATCCTACACTAGAAAGACATAACCAATCACAGTGACTGACCCTCACCCTAATAATGCAGTCTACCTTTGCCATGGAAGGCCATTAAATACACTCAGCGAGGTGTGAGGGGCTGTGCTCACACTCACCTGTGCAGACCAGGGAGTTCTTTTCCTCCCCTCCTTTTAAAGCTATTTCTGACTCAGCTGCTTTCACTCCTGTATCCCCACAGCAAGAGCAATTGATGTAGCATTAAGGGGAAAGAAAGAATAAGGTGGCTCTATGACATGATTGCTCTGCACGAGGAGGACACATGGAAGTTTTAGGGAAGGCTTCGTTGGCCCTTCACACTTGATTAATTCATATTTACAAGGCTTTGCTTCATTTGAATTAAGCTTTCTGTGATTTATTTCTAATATATTTTCAGAAACGTAGCCCTGACCTGCCAGCACAGACAGCAATCACATTAAAATGGGCTGTGGGTTGGTTCCTAGCATTTATTTACTGTTCTTGTAGTAAACAGCAGATTACATTGTTTGTGGTGCTTAATAAATCCCCTTTTTGTTAAGTGTGTGTTTCTAAGCAGAGCTCTCCCCTGTGTCTGTGTGCATGCATGATTGTAGTAGCAATGTTTTCCTCTGACAGTATGTATTTTTCATCTGATTCTTTCTCATTTTGCCCATCTCTGGCCCTGCCTCAGATTTTTACCAACCAAACTTTCCATTTTTCCTTGGGCTGCAAATCATAGCATCATTTTGGTTGGAAAAAACCCTTGGGATCATCGAGTCCAACCATCAGCCCCACTCTACAACGTTCTCCCCTACGCCAGATCCCTCAACACCACATCTAACTGACTCTGAAACAGTACTGACTCTGAAACAGTCAGGAATGGGGACTCCACCCCCTTCCTGGGCAGCCCAGTCCAGGCTCTGACCACTCTTGCTGGGAAGAATTCTTGCCTCATGGCCAGCCTACCCCTACCCTGTTGCAGCTTCCAGCCATTCCCTCTCCTTCTATTGCTGATTGCCTGTGAGAAGAGACCAGCACCAACCTCTCTCCAATGTCCTTTCAAGCAGTTGTAGAGAGTGATGAGGTCTCCCCTCAGCCTCCTCTTCCTCCAACTCAACAGTCCCAGCTCCTTCAATCATAAGATTTATTCTCCAGGCCCTTCCCCAGCTCTGTGTCCCTCCTCTGTACTCGCTCCAGCCCCTCCAGATCTCTCTTGTGCTGAGGTGCCCAGAACTGGACACCAGACTCAAGGGGTGGCCTCACCAGTGCTGAGCACAGGGGGACAATCACCTCCCTGCTGCTGCTGGTCACACCATTTCTTATACAATCCAGGATGCCCTTGGCCTTCTTGGCCACCTGGGCACACTGCTGGCTCATGTTCAGCCCCTTGTCTCCCAGCACCCCCAGGTCCTTTTCTGCCAGGCAGCTCCAGCCACACTGCCCCAAGCCTGTAGGGCTGCATGTACTCTTCAATAACATACTCTTCAGGGGCCTTTTGAGTTCACCAATGTGTGGCCTCATGAATACCTGTAAGTATTTCCTGAAAGTTAAGAAACAGCAAGAAAGAAAAGCAATCTCACTGACTAAGATACACAGACACATGCCTATTTCCCCTGGGTAACAGCTCCAGATGTTCCAATGACATGTATTTTGAGGAATCTCTACTATTTCCCAGCTCCAGCCTAGATTGTGATTATGATCCTAAACACTGTTTTTTGGAGTGTCTTGCCCAACACATCAGAGATTCGCTACATTTAAAAAAAAATAATGTAAAATGACACATCATGTGAAATGACTGGCTCGCCACAAACACCCTCCACTGCTTACAAAGAAAAACACTTTGTAAATAAGCAGAGATTAAGTTTCTTTGTAAATAAACACAGTAAACACAGTCAATTGATTGACTTTATCCTTGCAATGAGACACGCTTGTTCCAAAGGTTTCTGAAACGCCACGGGAACGTAAATACCAACTTTCTTTTTTTTTTTTAACAATCTCACATTTATTATTTTGTTTTACAAGACTTATAATCTCATCTTTTATAATCTTGTTTCAGAACTTTTAATATCTCAGAAGGCTTAGTTTCAGCAATCTAGGAGCGTAGTGTGATACTCAGGCTGGCCGGTGTTCTGGATCCACGAATTTCAAGGCAGTGAAAAGTACAGATCCAGTTGCAGGAAGAGGAAGGACAGGATCTTGAGAAGCAGAGCTACAAAGAGACAGCATAAATCTTTTTTTTTTTTCCCTGAGATTGCACAGGGAGGGGAGAGAAGGGGGACTTCTTGATAAGCTGTTTTTTAAAAAACACCAAGGCGACCACTGAAAAATAGCAGTTAACATCCTGGTCATATACCGTACAGAGAGGTGTTTTCTTGTGTAAAGGGCCCAAAATATTTTGTTTAGAATTCAACTGCAGAATCATATCAATGCAAGGGTTAATGGATTTGCCCAAGAAACCTGTCTGGGCTGCAGCTGTGTACTAATTGCCCCTTCGCTGCTGCCAATGAGGGCTCCCACCCCCTGTGTGGCTGGGATCCCTATAAGTAGCTTCCCAGGGTGGGCTGAAGGCTTTTGCTTGTGCTGCAGTGTGGTGTAAGGGAGCTCAGAAGTGCTGGAGGGGACCCCAGAATGTTTGGGATTAGAGCTTCAGAGGAAACCAGGCAGATACAGGTATTTGGCTGGAGGGTGGGTATAAGTATTTTCCAAAACAGGGATGGTTCCTGAGATGCTTTTGGGTGTTGTGGACTTCATAAATGAGCTTTCCTTTCACCTAAGTGTTTACTTAAGTTGAGTAGGATATTTAAGTTTGGTTTAGCTTTGACTTAACAACTACAGTACTAAGGGAGGACTAGGGAGGCTGGGTGGTCCTTGGGGAGCTGTGCCTGAGCAGTGAAGTCAAGTAGCTCATGGCTGGGGGGGTACAAAAGGATGGCACTCTGGGCTTAGCTTAGTCTGAGTGGTGTTGTGCTCACCGTTAAAAAACAGATGGTTAAGCCTGTGCTAGTAGTTTGCTTTGGCCTTTTTTTAGGCTAGTTATTATTCTGACTTAAACACTTGTGTATCTTTCCCAAGTGGTTTGAACCTGGAGATGCATGAGGTCTGAGTTGCCTTCCTTCCTGGGGACTCTCTACTGGGTGTTTGGGCTGTGCCTGTGCTGCTGCTTCCTAAGGAGCACCAAAGCTGTAATGAGTCTGAGCACCGGGCAGGAGCTTTCTGGGCAGCCTGCCTGGCTAAAGGCCTCTCTAATAGTTCCAGGCATTTCTCCTAGAACTTACTGGACACAAAATAATGCCATGAAAAGCCTTGAAAAACAACTGGAGGGAGAAAGCTGCTCTGCTAGACCTGGCACTGTGTGTCACTGCTGGCATCTGTGTATTGCCTGCTATAAGGCTGTCCCCTGCTGTGAGACTGTTCCTGTCCAACAAAATTACTAGTATCTTTTTGCAGCACAGCTGTAGCAGACAGCTATTTTGCATCAGCCCTGGATCCATGTGTTGGTGGATCACCTGGCAATGAAGGTGTTACCCAGACTGATGCTTAAACAGACTTTAGATCCATTTACTGGTACATGCAGAGTTGCTTGTGCTGGTTGTGTCAGCTGCAGGAGTGCAGATGATAGCCCATCTGGCATAAACCTGCTGGGACAAATCTGCCTCCTTCCAAAAAAACCCACCCATAATAAAATACTGGAACACACCTGAATCAGCATAGTGAGCTTACACTGATTCAGCATTTCATGTTGGTACATTGGTAGCAGGTACCCAAGGACTGGATGTGAGCTTCCAGTTCCATGAGACATAAGCTTTTTAACTCATAGGAGTTCAAAGACTCTCTGGAGAAGATAATTAATCAGTTGGCTATGGGCATCCTGTTTTGCCTTGCTCAGGGGCTTTTCTTGAGGCTCTTGAGTGTGGGAAACTGAAGTCTCAAGTCCCTGGGACTTGATCACTAGATGGCTCACCACCTCACCTGGGAGAGACACTATATAATCCCTTGCCTGCTTTTATCAGCCTGGTCTTCAAAGCCTTGGTGCTGAGAGAGATGATGGAGTAGGGGGACTCGAATGCCACCCTGATGTTCAACGTACATCCACTCAATGCTCAAAGTTTTCCCTGCTGTTGTAGCTACCTGAATCAGCTGGAGGGCATGGCTAGGAGCTAGCCCTGCAGTGATAGAGTCCCGAGTAAGGTTTATAGGCAGAGGTTACTTCCCCCTGGTGCTACTGATGACTTAGGGTTGCTGGCATTTTTCTACCAGCTTTGCTTGTCCATTAAAATAACTGCAGTAGTTGCCCTGTCAGGTGGGATCCCTGGGATGTTACCCACAGGGTTGCAGTCTGCCCCAAGACTTTGAAGGAAAATGTCTGTTTTCCTGCTAACCACGAGGACCTCCGTGCAGGTGGAAAGATCAGAGACGTGGAAAAGAAAGGCTTAAAAATGTGTAGAAAACTGGCCTTATTTTCCTGAACTCTTATAACTCTTTCTGACCACACATTCCAGTGTGAAGCAGCATCCTCCCTTTGGAATGGTTACTGGCAGAGGAATGATGCTGCCAGAGCCTGTGTTCTGGGAAAGCGGCGGCAGAAATATGGAAAAGATTAAAATGAATGTGTTTGTGTAAAAAAATAAAAAAAAATCATAAGTGGGTGCGTGCACTTGGAAACTTGGGGAAATCACGTTGGAGCCCGTAATGCCTATTTTGAGTTTATTGAAGAAAATAAAGGAAATGAGAGGGCTCATTGTGTTAGGCCTCTGGGGCGGCCTGTGGCCTGCCGTGAGCTGGCTGGAGTGAAACAGAGCGGGTGCCCTGGGGACTGGCAAGGAAGGGGTGGTGGAAGGAGAGAAGAGGAGCTGGGACCACGGTCCTGGTGCAGGAAGGGACATGAGTGACATGAAGAAGGTGGAGGATCCCCCATGGGTCACCTGGGGAACACAAAGGTGACAGTGGGTAACCTGTACATCACTGAGGGGACTGTGAGTGTCCTGAGGAACACAAAAGGGGTGGCGGGTGCCCTGTGTGTCTCTGAAGGGAGTGTGAGTGTCCTGAGGGATACAAAGGTGACAGTGGGTGCCCTGTGTATCGCTGAGGGGGCTGAGAGTGTCCTGAGGGACACAGGTGACAGTGGGTGCCCTATGTTTCACTGAGGGGGCTGTGAGTGTTCTGAGTGATGCTAAGGGGACAGTGGGTACCCTGTGCGTCACTGAGGGGGCTCACTTGAGGGACACAAAAGGGGTGGTGGATGCCCTGTATGTCATTGAGGGGACTGTGAGTGTCCTGAGGGACACAAAGATGACAGTTGATACCCTGTGTGTTGCTGAGGGGGCTGTGAGTGTCCTGGCAGCCTGGCTGTGGTGACCCCTGGGAATCGGGGTGTGTCACAGTATTTCTCTACTGTAAAACCTCTTTGCCCCTGTAAAAGCTCTTGGCATGTTGAGGCTTCTCTGGCTTCCATCAGACTGTCCCCACCATGGCCACCCTATTCATCAGGGAAGAGCTGTGTCCCTGCCTGCTTCCCCCTGCCCCAGTGACTTTCTGCTGGCGACCTGGCCATCATGGAATTTGGGGTCACAGTATTTGTCCCTCTAAAACCCCTTTTCCCCCTGTACAACCCCTCTGCCCCCCATAAAAGCCCTTGGCATGTCAAAGCTGCCATGACTTCCATGCAGACTGTCCCCCCACCATGGCCACCCTATTCATCAGGGAAGAGCTGTGTCCCTGCCTGCTTCCCCCTGCCCAGGTCGCTTTGTTTCTGCTGGCAGCCTGGCCATCGTGACCCCTGGGAACTGGGGTGTGTCACAGTGTTAGTCCCTCTAAAACCCCTGTAAAAGCCCTTGGCATGTTGGGGCTGCTCTGGGGGTTCCATCTGGGTCCTGTTTCTTTGGGGGAAGGTCGAGCTGTGTGGCTCCCTGGGTTTGGACCTGCTTGTAATGAAAGTTAAGGTCTGGGAGCCTTTGTGCTCTGTTGGTAGCCTATGTGGGGCTACCACCCCTTTAGCGGGTTGTGGGTCATGGTGCCCCTGCATCAGAGAGAAGGAGCTTCTGAGGGCCTTTGGGACCAGGACCACCCTGTAAGTCAGAGCCCAGCCAGTGCCCTGGACACTTTGAAGTCCAGGCAGTGGCTTGAGCTCCCTGTAAGCAGGGGTGCAGCCTCTATGGCCACTGCTTTGCATGCCCATTTGCCCAGGGTGTCTGCCTCTGAGCCCAGCTCCGGCACAAGCTGGAGCTCCCCTGTGCATTGCTTTGGTGAGACGAGCTGAAGGAGGACTTTTCTGTAATGGTGGGGATTGTCATGCCAGACCCTAATGCAGGTTGTTGTTGAGAGCTTCCTGTATAATTGAAACTGTGTTATATTCATAGTGGTTTTGATACCCATTGTTTGTGTTAGCTGTGGTCAGGAGTTTGGTCCATGTGGTTTCCACCTTCCTAACAGCTGTGTCAGTTGTTGCTGTCCTGAGGTCGCTGGGTCTGTGGCTCCAAGGTGATCTTGGGCATCACCTGGTGGTGTGCATGTAGTTGACATTGGAGTGCTATGGTGGATAACTGATGGGGCAGAGCTCCAGGGCTGCTTATGGGTTTCCCAGGGTCTTCCAGTCCCTATCTGACCTGTGAGCAGGATTCTCAGTGGGGCTTTGGTGTACCCATTGCAACGGGGCATTTGTCCCAACAAGAGAAGGTACAAATGCCTTTCAAATGGCAAAACAGGGAGCATGGCTCCAGTGCTGTGCTTGGGGTTATGTATGTATGGCTTTTACTCTGCATTCTCTTGTCAAAGCATGTCACCTCAGAGCAGGGAAGGGAGCCATGAGTTGCTGTTTTTGAGGCTACAGCCTAATTATTGTCCTTTGTCACCCCTCTTCTTACTGATTAATGGTTGTATTATTGGGCTTGGGTTGTATTATTGGCTTGGGAACAGCACAAAAGGCAGACCTTGGGTTTGACTACGGAGCCTTGGACCTCTGGCTGAGTGTGTTTTTCATCGGCAGACCCCCACCTGAGAGCAAACTGGCTCCCTGGGAGTGCCCCAGTTGGTGCTAGGAAGGTGCAGAAACGGTTGTATCCCAGACAAGAAGCTCACACTGGGCTCAGGCTGGGCCCTCTCGCCCAGGAGGATGGATGCAGTAGGATGGAAAAAGCCCAAGATGGTGGTTTTCCCAGACATTTGATGTTGTATTGCTGTTGGAAACGGTCTTCTTCTGTGCTGTAGGTGGAGGGAGCCATGGCCACTGTTTGCTGGAGGGCCCCAACTGCCTCCATGGGGCTTGTGGTAACTTAGGGAGCATAGTGAAGAGCTCCCCCACCAGTCCAGTCCTGTAGAATCACAGAATCCTACAATTGTCTAGGTCAGAAGGGATCTTTAAGATCATCTAGTCCAACCATCGACCCAACTGAGAAATAAAAACCCCCAACAACAGAAACCACCATCATCACTAACCCATGTCTATGATTCTATGTCTCTAAGCACTATGTCAACCCGTCCTTTGAGTCCCTCCAGGGATGGTGCCTCAACCCCTTCCCTGGGCAGCCTTTCCAAGGCTGAATAAACCTTTCAGCAAAGAAAGTTTTCCTAATATCCAACCCAAACCTCCCCTGGTGCAACTGGAGGCCGTTTCCTCTTGTCCCATAGCCTGTGACTTGGGAGAAGAGACTGACCCCCCCCCCCGGCTACACCCTCTTTTCAAGGAGTTGGAGAGAGCCAGAAGGTCTCCCCTCAGCCTCCTCTTCTCCAGGCTGAACACCCCCAGCTCCCTCAGCCGCTCCTTCATAAGGCTTATGCTCCAGAACCAACTTTAGTGGGTGCTGAGGTGATTTCTCCACTGCTAGGCCAAGTGGGTTTGGTTCTTTTTTTCCCCTTTCCCTTTCATTTTCTGACTTTTACCCACAGCTCCGAGTTCCTGTTTGCAGGGTGTCAGTGACTCCTTTTGGCTGTGCTGTCTTTGGTGGCAGGTTGTTTCCTAGAGACCGATAACCTGAATCAGAAGGTCGAGCTGGACAAGAAAGGCAGGAATCTCTTCTGTGTATTTCTGTGGCAAAACTGATGCAGAGAGTTGTGAAGCGACCTAATTCCTGTCCCTGAAGGGAACCGTAGAGGAGTTGGGGATGGGGGACTCGGGCTTCCTCGCTCTGCCAGAAATACAAGGTTCTCCAGCCTCCTGTGGAATCAGCAGCAGACAACAAAGGGTAAAAAGCTGCCTAGGAAGCGCTTGATGAATCTCCCTCTGCTCCAAACAAGATGTCATTAGGGGCTGGGAAGAATTGCTGGGTGACTAAGGATGGCACAGGTCTGGCTGCAAGGCCAGATGTGGCTGGAGGGATGCTGGTGTTAGCAGCTCGACGCCCAGAAGAAGGGTAAGACGGAGGGCAGTGGCTCTGAGGAGGGCAGGCAGGGTGCTCTCCCCCTCTGTCCAGGTGGGTGTCCTTGGGTGGGAGGGCTGAGGGGGGGGTGTCTGCTGGCCCTGAGCTGTGGAGAGAGCTGGGGGAAGCCCTTACTCGCTCAGCCCTGGTCCATGCCCCCATTGTCCCCGCTAACAATGAGGGAGATGAGCGAGCGCTGGAGCTGATGACACAAACCCAAGATGACACAAACCCAAGTGCGGGAAGCAGCTGGCTGGCTGTTCAAGGGAAGCACTGTGTGTGCTGCAGCCACAGCCCCTGCCCTTCCAGCGCTGCCAGGGCGAGAGCCAGACCTCCTGACAGCCTCCAGCCTCAGCATAGAGCCCAGCTGTGTTCTGGGCTCGAAAGGGGGTAAACCTGGCCTGCCTTGGTTTAACATGCCCCTCTTCAGAGTGATGTTTCCAGCTGGCTTGGAGCACAGGGGGACTCTGCAGGCAGCCTCTTCCAGTGATTCTTCTCCTCTGGAACCATCCCCAGGAACCTGCACGGTGAGAGTTAACCATCCTGGGCCTGATGGCTTCTTCATAAATAAGGGAAAGCTAATAAACACTTTCCATTCCTTAAGGCCCAGCAGGTAGGAGGAGAAGATTCGGGGAAGCAATTTCCATTTTCTGTAGCTTGCATTATTCATCTCTCCTGAGACAGAGAGGAGAAAGCTAGGCTGGGGATGGGAAGCGGGAGTGGTACTGTGCTCTACGCCCATTTCTCTGTCCAGCATCTTCCCAGAAGGTCCTCAGGCACTTCTCCTTTCCCCCACAGGTAAATTTTCCCCAAACAAAGGGGTCTGAAGTTGCTGTGGGTTCATCTGCCTGTCTGGGGCTTCTGGCTGGCATCAGCCCCCATAGAGACTCCCCTTGATTGCCATCTTAAGGGGGTGGTTTTGGTGTGTTGCAGGGTAAGGTTGTTAGCAGGTGGAGGGGGGGACTTCCACCACTGGAAGTGGCATCTTTTCCCAGTTCAAACTCTCTGTCCTCATTAACTTGCATACAAAGAGCCCATGGGATGTGGCACCCTTGCAAAGGGACTGAATACAGGCCCTCTGGTCACTCACCCTGCAGGTAAGAGATGTAGATCTGCAGGCTCTGAGCCCAGGGCTGACTTAACTGTCAGACCTGTCAGACCTACCTGGTTCAATTGGCAGAGATGTTTCTCCTTCTCCCAGGCACAAGTCTCCCTCTAAACTCAGCAGAGATCTGGTGTGAAGGACGTTGTGCCAAAAGGAGCTCTTCCATCCCAGCAGCTGTGTGGGAGAAAAACTAGCCCCTGCCAAGCACCAGCAGGATGCATCACTGGCTGCAATGGGAGGCAGTGAGGAGGAGGCTGGAGCAGGCAGCCAAGCACTGCTCCCACTCAGTCTGGGGAGCAGATGGAGCAAGCTGAGAGCTCTGTGCCTCAGTCAACCCCCTCTTCCAGGCTGAGTTGGCTCCTAGCGTGCTGGCTGGCTCCTGCAAGGATTTCCAAGCCTCTTGCTGGTAGATTCTAGTGGCCCTGGACAGGAAGGGCTAGAGGCAGAGAGAGATGGTCACCCCCTCCTAGAGATGGACACAAGACTGCAAGGAGAATGTCTCTGCTCTGGTTGGCAGGAGAGCTGCCCTGTTGGGGTCTTGCCTAGTGGCTCCCAGATCCCAGCAGGGTGGAAAGGCCAGGTGAAGCAGGGATTTATTATGGGGGATGCTACACTGCAATGAATGCTCACTGCTGGCAGCCTCCCCTCACAGCAAGTGACCATGACAAGCAGAAGGGCATAACATTCCCAGTCTAGGGTACTCTTACATGACTGGGTGTAAGCACAGAGCCAGGCCTTTCTGCTAGCCAGAGTGTGGAAGCAAATGGGGAGGAATGAAGGGAAAGGAGGGACGTTCCTCTTGGCAGATATGTCAGTGCAGGGGCTGGAGCTGATTTCCCCCAGGCACTTCCTAACTCTGGATTTTCTCCTTGTTTGGCTAGGTCTTCAGGCCCTGGGGCTTCCATGTGCCCACAGCACAGCCATAAGACAGGTAGAGGACACCAAGGAGGAGTCCTCCACACTCTAAGCAAACCACCATGGCAGAGCTGGGGCTTTTGCCAGCCAGCCAGCTTCTTGGCTTGGCTAATACAGCTGCTCGAAGCACAGCAGATCCTAGGCCAGTGCTGCAGCAGGAACCCTCCCTGTCCCTGTTTCCCTGGCCGTATGCTGCACGCAGGAAGGAGGGGAGCACAGTCTCCTCTACCCCTGCTCTGTGCAGCAGTGCCACAAAGCCCAGGGGCTTTGTATCTGGGCCATGCTACATATAGCATCCGTGGGGCCTCGCTGGGCTCCCAGAGGCTGTGCTGTCTCTCCAGTCAAGGGCAAAGCTCTTCTGCAGCCGCTCTTTCTTGTCCCTCAAAGACTGGGTGGGAAGGGCCTGGGTCTGGCTTAGTGCCCTGAGAAGCACAGATCCCCTGCAGCCTTCCTGCCAGCTGGAGCTGTGGGGCCAGGCAGAGCGGGGACCTGCAGGGGCAGCTGATGTGCTGTGAGGTGGGTGGGCATTTCCATCAGTCAGACCTAGAGCTGTGATCTCATCTGCCAGATCAATAGCGCTGATTCCTGGATGCTTTCCCTCCCTCCCTCCCTCCCTCCCTCCTCCATCCCGTAACTCCTCAGCTCTAATGGCCTTGGAGAGGGTACTGGTCATCTCTCTCCAGGAGCACTGCCCTCAGGTCCCAATGGCTGGGATGTCATGTCTCCCCTCCCCAGCAATTAGCAGTGGGGGAGCAAATGGTTGCTGTTAGGTACCGGCTGCTGCGTGGGCATCCATTTGAGCAGGACCTAGAGCGTACTGCTGTGCAGTGATTCATGAGCCAGAGGGAGAGACACTCTCTCTTCTTCCTGAGCTGAGAGCAGGGGAAAGCTGTTCCTCTTGGGAAGGATGTGCTCCCACCTTTCTCCTAGCAGGAGGGCATCCCCTGTAGGAGGATGTCCTTGGGCAAGGCCAGGCTTTAATTGCTGCAGCAGGACCAGACATCCGAGTCGTGGTCCCCCCTCAGTGCCTCTGCTCCCAGCCTGCTTCCTGCAGCTACTGGGGATGGTCCTTGAGCGATGGTGCCGCCAACACACTCCAGTGGAGCAGAAGGACTCTCCACATGCCCTAGCTTTCTCTCCAGACAGGAACTAGGGGCAGTTGTGCTGATCTGAGCTCCTGGGAGTGCCGTCTGTGCCCTCCCTCTGCCTGTTTGCCTGACTGTCCTGCTGCATTGACCCATGCCTGCTGGTATCTGCGGTGCTGTGCTGCACTGTGTCTGTTTGGCAACCTCCTTGTCCCTGTTTGTGCCTGTCTGTCTGACACCTGCCACTGCAGACGTTGCCTGCCTGCCTGCCTCCCTCTCTGTTTGTCTGTCATTATTAGATTTTTCTCCTCCCCATCCTTTTCCTTTCCTTTCCTTTGGCCGTTATCTGGAGGCCTCTGCATTATGTGTGACTTGGGGACTGATTTTATGGATGGCAGCCAGGCTGCAATCTGCAGTGGAGGGACTATCTGGCTGGAGAACCTCTGCAAGGAGGCTCTCCTTGCAAATACCTAGGCAGAATGCTCGCTGCCAGCACTGCCTAGAAACTGCACAATCATGCCTGCCTCCACAGCACCACCAGCCACAGCTTTAAAGGGAGCTGAAATCTCTCGCAATGGGCTTTGGGGAACTGCATTCCTCCAAAAGCCAGTCCTTCAAGCTTGAATTCCTTGGTTGCCTGCGATCACGTAGCTGAGGATGGGGGTGTGGAGGAGACACAACATGTGGGGCTAGATGTAAAAGGGATATGTGTGTGTGCATGGTTACACGTGCTGCCCCACATCGCAGCTGCCTTTGGATGCAGACCTGGTGCTTGCAGGGTTTTGTACCGTGGCAACACACTTGTTCACGTTGCAGCAATCTGCTTCCAGTCCTGTTAGCAGCAGCTTTCTGCCTCAGTTTACCTCGCCTTTCATCCCATCCTGAGCCGGTACCACCCTCAGTCACCAGTGCAGTTGCATTGTCGTGCACATGCAGCCGGGTCTACTTGGTACCTGGCTGATACAGGCAGGCTCAGGCCTTTGCCTGCCTTATGGCAGTCCACTGGGAGCCCTGCTGCCCCCTCCCCGGGCATCATGGCCCCCCCCCTCTTCAGCCCCCCCCTTCTGTTTGGGGCAGCACACCCGCAGCCCACGTAGTGAGCAAGCAGCCAGCCACCAAGATTGTGTAGAATTGGCAAAACCCTGCTGCACAGCCAGCTTGCAAAACTTCAGCACTCGAATGTCACCTGGGATCAGGTTCTGCTGGAGCAGAATATGACTTTTCATATCAACTTTCACAGTGCCAGCCCTTTTTGCCAGGGCCCAGCCAAGGGGTGTGGGAGGTGGTGAGGACAGGGCAGGCCAGGCCATCCTTACTGGGGTGCCTTGGGACCCAAAGCCTGGGGAGAACAACTCCCTGATGCTGCCCTCCTCTCCTGGCAGCTCCACCTTGCATATAGAGCAGGAAAGGTCTTTTGCCAGGCTGCTTTCTGGATCCAGAGACGTTTTGTCTGCACGGAAGCAGCTCTGCTTAGCTCCTTTCCAACCACACAGCGATGAGGGCCTGTGGGGAGCAAGCCCACATCTCACCACCACCAGCCCTGGGCCTCAAACTTAAGCCTGTGACATCACCCACAGAGCTCCAGCTGTGTCCACCAGTGTTCCTGCCACCATTTCCCATGTGGAGACCTGCATTACATGGGTCTTTGGTGCCTCGGTACAGGCTGGCCTCATTGGGCACCTGAGCGTTACCCACTTGGGGTGGTGGAATACCTTCCCCCCTCTTTGGGCAAAGCCCAAGCCAAGCTCTTCTTTCCACTTCCAAAGCATCCTTCTTTCCCAGCAAAACAACTCCCACGGGACCAGGATGGGGGAGGATGGGGGTTGGCAGCTCTTCTGCACAATGTGATGTTCCCATGGCAATGGGGACCTGTCGCCCCTTCCAGTCTGCAGGAAGAGGGAACAGGGTGGTGGTGGGGTAGAGAGTGGGGGCAAACGGGGCCTCCCACACCCGTGTGTCCTGGCTGAAGGGTCACCCCATTGGTACCCCCTCCCCAACCTTGCCCAGGGGGCTTTCCTTTCTCCCCATCCCTTCACACCGAATCCAGCACCTCGGGCTTGTGCTGAGACCCTTGGGGCTGAATGGGACCTCCCACACCCATGTGCCCTGGCTGAAGGGTCACCCCATTGGTACCCCCTCCCCAACCTTGCCCAAAGGGGCTTGCCTTCCTCCCCTTCCCTCCGCACCCAGTCCAGCCCCTCGGGCTTGGCACCGAGCCCCTCGGGGCGGAGGTGACCGTAACCCACGGTGAAGCGGGCCGGCTGGCAGTCCCCGCAGAGCCACAGCCCACGTACCCCCCGCATCCTCTTCCCC
>VZTM01019895.1:0-16134 GCA_013400555.1 Jacana jacana | reverse complement strand
ACACACACAGCACCCCCCCGGCTCCCCGCTCCCTGCTGAGGATGGGGACTGCGGCATTCATCTGTGGGCATGCCTGTGCGCGCACACACATCCGCCACATGCCCTGCCTGCTCGGTCCCCTCTGAGGGGGGCAGCTGGCCATCCCCCTGACCCCTCCTGCCCCTCGCACACCCGGGAGCCCCCAGGCACTCCCTTTTTGCACAGCCAGGTTGCTGGGCCTTGTGGTTTCCCTCAGCCCGTCGGGCTGCCTTTCCTCTTCCCCTCCACCATCCTGTTTGTCACCCTCAGCTTGTCACGCTGGTGGTGGCACAGAGGTTACCACAGTGGCACGGCCTCAAGCAGGGGGTACAGACCGTGCCAGAAGGTTGCAAGGGCTGGAGTCACCCTAATGCTGCTTTTCTCGTGAGTCCTGTCCCTATGCAAAGCCCCTGGGATCATGCAGGAGCGAGAGTCTCCTGGCTAGTTCTGCTCCTGAGCCCCGTGCAGGAGGGGTGCAAGGAACCCAAGGGCTTCTGAACCCAGAGCCTGGAAGACTGCATGTTTTTGCATGTAGGTGGGAAGAAGCCCCCCTCTCTGGGGGAATATTTGCACTGATTTTCTGGAGGAAAGCCTGGCTGTGACCTAGATAGTGTCCCAGGACGTTCAAAGAGGTGTGGTTCGGAGCTGAATAATGACAAAGCAAGGGACAGAGGCCAGTTTCCAGGAACATAGAGGAGACTCATCCTCCATCACGCCTTTGTCTCCATTTGCAACCGCTTGCAACTTTCTAGCCAACCTCCTAGTTTCAGGGCTGCAGAAGCAGAGATGCTTCAAAACTTCAGAGTGAGTGAATAGGTTTGGTATTTCCTCCTAGAAAATTATATGAAAGGCCCAAAAAAAAAGCTGAAAACAAAAATCCCACTGGCTGCGGTAAAGGCAGTTCCTGTCTCTTCTCTGGATGCCTAGCCAGGCTCAGAGGGAGCAAACTAGGGGTCTGCTCTTCCTTCTGCTAGCCTGGATTCCCAAAGGGATGGTAATTCGCCTCCCTTTCTTGGTCCTGGCCCTGCAGCCCCAGACCTGGGGACCTGGAGGTGCAGGGCACTCGGTGTGTCCTTCAGCTCCAGCATCTGCTTTGCTGCTCCCCCCACCCTCTCCCTCCCTTCCGCATGTCTGCGGCTGGATTCCCCATGCGGCTGCTTGGCTGGGCTGCGAGTCTTTAATTGATTCCTCTCGGCTGGAATGGGCTGTCAGGAGCCCTGGGGTTTTGATGGAACAGCCTGGGCCCCTTATTCACACAGACCAGGGGGCAGCCTGAATAGACGGGCAGCGGGCCAGCGACCCAGAGAATGGACTCTACCACCCAAAAGCCCTTCCCCATTGTGGCAGGGCAGGCTCGGCTCAGCCCCTGGAGACTTGGAGCCATCCTTTGGTAGTCCTGGCTCCCTGTCCAGCTGCTGTGTCCCTCCTTCTCACTGCTCTTGGCCCCTTTCCCTCACTGCATCGCAATGAGTCATCTTTGCTGAGCTTACCCTCTGGAGCCGCAGGGGGACTGGAAGGTCTGGTGCCTGCCAGCACCAAGGAGGGTCCCTCACCTGGCAGCACCCTCCCCGGGAGCTGGAACCCTCTGGCCGTGATCTGCAAGCCATGGGGGAGCATCCTGATTTCTCCTGCCTGTCTTTTGACTGGGCACCCAGATTGGGAACAGGGCAGAAGGAGGGGAGGGCGGCGCACGCTGGCCCCGCTGCAGGTCTGTGCTGTCTTCATTTAATGTCTGGCAGGGAGGATGCAGGCAGGGAAAAAGAGAGTGCAGCTGGCATTGCCCGGGGGTATGGAAAGGTGATGCTATCCAGACACACGGCGCCTGGTTGCCTAGCTCACTGCAGCCCTGTGTGGTGGATCAGACATCGTGGTGAGGAGCATGTGAGAAAGGGGACTCAGCCTGCCCGCCTGAGCCGTGTCTGCACCACTGAGCACCCACATCTGGGTGCTGGGGTGATGGCCTGGCTAACCACCTCTCTCTCTCCCTCCCCAGGCTCCCCTCTCAGTGGCAGCCACTGCTGGGCACCTCAGCTGAGAGATGAACCCCACCGTCGGCATCGCTGTCATCCTGACAGGTACAGCTTGCAGACGCGTGTCCCCTCCCTGCTCTTTAGCAAGCTCGTCCCAGCACAGCCAGGCAAGAGCCAGGAGGCTGTACGGGCATCCCCAGTGCTCACTGTCCCCTTTCCAACCTCCACTTGCTTCTCCCCAGTCCTCCAGGCTGCCCACTGCCAGATGATCAAGGATCTGAGTGCCTGCCTGCTGGGCCAGAGCCTCCGGGTGGACTGCCGCTATGAGAACAAAACCAGCAACCCCCTGACCTATGAGTTCAGCATCACCAAGGACAACAGGAAGCACGTCATCCACAGCACCATCAGCGTCTCTGAGAACATCTACCGGAGCCGAGCCAATGTCACCATGCACAAGAACCTGGTGTGCCTCTATCTGCAGAGCTTCACCACCAGTGATGAGGGTGTCTACATGTGCGAGCTGAAGGCCACCAACGACTACACCGGCAACCAGATAAAGAACATCACTGTCATCAAAGGTGAGATGGGTAGTGCTGCCCTGGCCTCAGCCCCTCCTAAGCTCCTTGGCTCCTTGGTGAAGCTCCTTGGCTTCACAGGGCAAGGAGAAGCAACCACAATCCCCTGTGGTATTTCCAAACTCTTCCTGAGCCCCATAAGGGTTTCCCACCCTTTTCCTGCCCTTCCTACTGCAAGCAGAGCAGTCAGCCCCACGGATGGCCTCACTCTGCCCCAACTCAGACTGCTTTCCTCTGCCTCGGGTGTCCTCCCAGAGGTTATGCTTCCAAAGCAGTCCCAGCAGAGGGCACAAGTCTGCTGGTGAAGGACCTGAGAGGTACGTGGTCCAGAGCTGGAAGGCAGTGGGGATTTTCCACACTGATGCCCCTGCAGGAGCCAGTCCTCCCGTGGCAGAGCCCTTACCTGGTTCCCATCCCCTTGTCAGCTCAGTCAGGCACAGGCAGGGTCATGCTTCCCTGGGTGTCTCCGTGCCCCCAAAAGCTACATGGGCACATGGTGGGAGGGAAAACAAGCAAGAGGCCAGGCAGGGAGTTGCTGCATTTCAGTGGCAGAGGAGAGGAAGGAGCTGGATTCCAGTATCCCTTATAACCCAGCCCGATCCCTGATCCCGAGGAATTTCATTGATGGTTGGACTGGACAATCCCAAAGGTCTCTTCCAACCCGACTGATTCCGTGATTCGATGGTTTTCTCCCTCCCTGTTCCCTGTCCTCGCAGACAAACTGGAGAAATGCGCCGGCTTCAGCCTCTTGATCCAGAACACCTCGTGGCTCCTCCTGCTTCTCCTTTCCCTGCCTCTCCTGCAAGCTGTGGACTTCGTGTCCCTGTGAAAAGGAAGAGCACGCTCGCACACGCACACACACACGTGCACACACACACACACACGCACACACACGCACGCACACACCCGAGCAACCCCTGGCAAACCCGCCTCCCCCCCCCACCCCTGCCAGAACGCAGCCCTGGGGAAGAGAAGCTGAACCCTTTGGAACCAAGTGGAATCTCTCTCTCTCTCTCTCTCTCTCTCTCAATGTGTGTTATCTCTATATAGCCGTATATCTTAACGCTAACCGCCACCCTGTGCCTGGACCCACCATCACACATGCTCCAAAGCATGGGGGCTCCGCCTAGGCAGCGCCGCTTCTCCCATCGCTCGGTAGGCTGGCTGGTTCGCCGCTCGTGCTGGGAGCACTGGGAGCACTGGAGCCTCAGCCCCCGCACAGCCCGCCTCTCCCGTACCCTGTAACTTTTGGGGTTCGCCCGTTCTCAACTAGGGAAAGGCAGCTGGACTGGCAGGTGAGAGAGAGAGGTGATGGGGAGGGGTTCTCGTGCCCATGGCTCCCAGAGGAGATGGGGTTGCCAGTGTCCCCAACACACCCTGCCCGCTAGCCAGGTGGCTTACTGGTTTCTCAGCCCGCTCCTCTCACCCTGAGTCACCCGTGACTGGGAGGGGGCACGAGGCAAATCCTGTATCCCATCAAGCAGGAAAGAGGCAGAAGGAGCAAGGGAGGCATGCGGTGATGCTGGGCCTGACCAGGCTGAAAAGAGTTTAGGGGAGCAGGTCTAGGAGACACCCACCAAAATGCCCCTGCTTCCTTAGGGCTCTTCTGGGGCTCTGGGAGATGGGCTCACTGCAAACGTGCTTTGGCAACGAGTATTTCCTAATCTATGTTTTACAGCTGAGCTGGAAGTGAGGCCTTCTCCAGACATCATCTGGTACCTTCAGGTTGCCCAAGCCCGAGACACCACTTGCCCTCCCTGGGGACCAGCCCTTAGCTGTGACGAGAGAATTGCTGCCAGCACGCCCTCCCAGTGGAGGCAAGCAGAGCCTCTCTGAGCTAGCCACAGCCCTGCATTCATGCCTGCTCCCCTCCCTGAGACCCCTGGAGCTGGATTCAGCCAGGATGGTGGGGAGGGAGCTCCCCTATTGGGACCGTGACTCCTAGGTCTCCTCTGCACTGTCACCCTGTCATCCCTGAGGGAACATCTGGGAATCCCAATCCTTCCTCATGGCACGCATCCAGGTGCCTGGCTCTGGGTAGGCTCAGCCTTCTTCCACCTCAGTCTTCCTCCAGTCCTACCATGCCGTCGGGGAGGAGCCCATGTGCCCCCTCCCTTGCAGCATTTCCCTGTCTCCATTTAAGAGCAGAAAAAGCCCTTAGGGCAGCCCAGCTCTTGGCCACTGCCTCAGTAAGGGGCAGGGGAGAGCAGGGAGAGGGCTGCTGAGCACAGCCCACCTCCACCAGCCCAGGAGAGACACCTTCTGCACCCTCTCCCAGGAGAGGGCAACGGGGCAAGGGAAGATGCGGGCAGGGGAAGGTGCAGGCAGGAGCATCTGGGTCTATGGGGTGAACCCCAGCCCCTCTGAGCCACAGCCTGGGCTGTGCCACCAACGGCTGAGAGCGATTCACAGCAGCTGCTCCCCACTCCTTGTTCCTCTCCGGACACGGCGAGCTGCCTCCTACCCTCCGTCTGCCTGTCCCCTGCCGGTCCCCTGCCTGCTCGCTTGCTGTCTAGTGCTGCTGAGGCCGTGTATAGCTGAGGTCTGGCTGTGCCCAGCTCCCTGGGCTTGCTGGTGAGTGCTGGGGCAGGCAGAGCCCAGCCAGCAGAGCGCGGACGCGTCTCGAGTCTCATATTTTTTGGGGTGAACATTTGTAGTTGTTTCCACAGCTTTGTCNGCAACAACAACAACAAAAAAACCCTATCCACCAGGAGTGTTCCTCTGTCTGCACAATAAAACCCTAGGTTGTGTGTTGGAGCCAAGGCCACCCGTGTGTGCGGCAGGGGGGCAAGGGGCCTTGGTGGGGCTGAGCTCCAGCCTGTGCCCCCTCCTTGGCTCCCTTCTTGGGGGGGACACTCTTCCTGGGCAGCCCCCACTGTACCCCCCCCCAGGCCTCCAGCAGCTTGAGCTGGAAGTCAACAGGGACAAGACTTGCTCTCTCCAGGGAGGGCAACCTCCTCCTCCTGCCCACCTGGAGCATGGACCCTTGCTGCCATCCTGTCCTCGTCCTTATCCCCCCCTCCTGTGCCTCAGAGGCCCTTCCTTTGCCACATTGTGAGCTCAGGGCTGGGGCTGCCCACCATGTCATCAAGGGGGAGAAATGGGGTAGGTACAAGCAGGCACCGCAGGGCCGGTGCTGGCTCAGCCATGCTGCTGGGAGGGGATTACCCGGGCTGGGAGCGTGCGTAGGAGCAGGGCTGGGTGTGCACGTGTGTCCCGAAGCTCCCAGCCCTGGGGCAGTGTGCCTGTCACACCAGGGTCCTTCCTGGGCACCCATGCCTACACGCTACCCTTGGGGCTGCCAAGAGCCCCCACATGTTCTAAGAGCAGCCATGCACTGCTCCCTGCCAGGGTCCACAGAACCTGGGGACCACGGGTCGCAGTCACCATCAAGTTTGGGAGCAGGGGCCCTGCCACCACCCCCTAACACCACTGGTGACCCCATAGTACCCTCCCAGAGTCACACCCAGACGCGTCCCTCGCTTGGCCCACCCTGTTTCAGGGCTGGAACCGGGCAGGAGGGGAAGAAAATGCCACCATAATTGCATCCCTCCTAATTATCCTCAGCAGGTGCTCGCTGAGTCACGGCCGCCCGGGTGCTGGCACACCACAGGGCTGTGCCATCCTGGGTGGGTCAGGCGTCGGGGAGCGGTGCTGGGTGGGTGCCCCAGTATCCCCATGGAGCCACGAGGGGTGGGTGCTCCTGTGCCCACCTTTGCTGCAGGCTTAGGGGGGCTCCTCTTCCTACAGCTTGCCCCAAGGAGGGCAAAACCCACACCACCTTCTCCCTCTACCACCTTCACCATGATGCTCTGCTCCAGACCTTACTGGCAGCCACGGGTGTCCCCTCTCTCTGCCTCCCTGACCCCCACGTCAAGTTGTGTCCCAACCCGCTTCCTCTCACAACCCTCTTGTCGATCCTTTCTCTCCTGGATCTTCATCTCCCTCCCCAAGATCTCTCCCCTCCCCACACTTACCCTCAGTCATCCTTCTTCATTCCCACAGCTTCCCCCTGGCGCTGCAGCCTCCCCTCCCAGCAACCCCTTGCCATGGCTGACCAGCCTCCTCCAGGTTCACGTCCCCTTTAATTCTCCCTGAAGCTGGAATGCGAGAGGAGCATTTCGGCGCCCTGTGAGGTCAGATAAAGACACTATATTTATCTAGCCCGTAACCTGAGCTGTGAAGTTCTGTGGTGGTGTTTTTATGCGGCCCCACATACCTCCGGCTCAGCCCCCTCCGGCCATTGCGTCTGCTCCCTGCAGGGTGGAGGAGCTGAGTCTTGGGGTAGCCTGCCCCCTCCAAAGGGCTCAGGTATTGCCAACCCCCCCACCTTCCACATCCCTCACTCTCCTTTGGCCCCAGGGGAAGCATCCCAAGGAGGCAGGATCATCTCCCCGCACTCAGCCCTCTGGGCATCACCCCATGACCAGCCACTCGCCCCCCGCCATGCCAGCCTCGCGCCCCTGACCAACCCACATGCAGGTGAGTAGGGGTGTGTGTGTGTGTGCCACGGGGGATGCCAGCCCTGGGGAGGGACCCGCAGCATCAGAGACTCGGAGGAGCTGGCAAAACTGCCCTCCCTTTGCCTTTGGGTGGGTAAAACCAGGGGGGGAGAGACACTGGGGGACATAGCAACTGGGATGCAGCTGGCTGGCCAGAAAGCCAGGAGGCCATGGTAGCTGGATGGCACTTCTTACCACCGTTTCCTAAAATGCAGACCCCGGGGTCCCTTCTTTTTTTCCACCCACAGACCTCAAAGCACTAATGTGCCCCATGCCTTACGTCAAGGTTCCCCCTGGGTTTTGGGGTTTTACTGCCTGGGGGGTGGCTCGGGAGCAGCAGGTTCTGCAGCCAGGTGGGTATGTGTCAGCAGCACAGAAAGAGTCCAGGGTGATGACTCCTGGCCAGCACGTGTGGCATGAGTTTGGGGGGGGTTTCTCAGGTTTAGTGGCTGGTAGGGGAAGGGTCCTGGCTGGGCTGGCCGTGGCTGCAGTGTGACCTTGGGCAGATCCCCCCGCTCTGGGGTGTGCAAGCGATGAGGAGGCAGCACTGGGGAGGCAGTTTCTCCCCGAGTGGTGGAGAAGGGCTGTCAGCATTGCCTTGGGGCACTGTGGTCTCTATCTGCTGACCTTGTTGACTCCAGCCCCTTGCAGGGAGGAAACGCTCCCCACGGGGCTGCTTGGGGCCACCCTTACTAGAGGGAAATGCAGATATCCAGAGGGATTCCTTGCCTGGTCCCCCTCAGGGAACGAGCAGGAGGCTGTCCCACCCCTCTGGCACTGCCAGGTAGGCACAGAGCTCCTCTGCCCCAAACCACCTGCAGGCTGGAGTAGGCAAAGTGCTTCACCCAGAGTCCCCACCCCCCCTGCCTGTGCCATTGCGGAGGGGACTGTGAGCTCCCACGTAACCTCCAGGCTGGGACATTGTGTCTCGGGGGACAGGGAACACAGCTCCAAGCCTGCGTAAGCGAGAAGCAGCTGTGCCATAACACCTTGGATGGAGTCAGTGCTGTGTAAGCTGAGCCTGTTCTGGGGCTCCACAGCCACCCAGGGGGACACCAGCCACCAGGCTATGGGCAGGAGGGCTCCAGCAGAGGACAGTGGCTGGAGAAGGAGCAGGAACTCTGCTCCTCTGCCTCTGGGGCAAAAGGTTTGCCTCCCAGCTTTGAGCTGAGCTTCCCATCAGGGAAGGATGCTGGAGCTGGAAGCCAGGGCAGAACACCCCGGCAGCCCAAGCAGCCCCACAGCACCTCGGTTCCCAGGTCCCTGAGGCTGGCTGATGCCTGGGCACGTGATGGAGGACCGGACATTCCGGTGCCTCAGCCTCTCCTGACACCCCGAGAGGATGATGAGGGTGCAGGAGGCCTGACTCAGCCATGGCAGCCCCAGGGCTTTGCCAGGTGGTAGGAAAGCTCAGCACTATTATGGGCAGGGAGGGGCCAGGCAGGCCAGGAAGCCATGGGAGGAACCGGGGTTTTCTCACACCCCCTCAGCTCCTCTGGCTCCTGGCGTGCTCTGCCCTCCACAGCTCTGGGGTCTGCTCTGATGTGACATGGGGACTCGGCAGCACAGGCGTTCCTAGCAGATGTGACGGTCCTCCATGGTAAGACCTCTCTTCCTGCAATGCCAGTGGGTTAGCTGCTGTGTCTGGGGCAGGTTGCCCCTGCTCTGCTGCCCTGTGGAGACCTGCCCTGCTGCCAGCAAGAACCTGCTGCCCTCCTGATGCCTCTCCCGGGGGCAGAGGCTCCTTGTGCACACCCACAGGGAGCTGCTGCTGGTGCCGGTGGCGGTGGCACGGCACATTGGGAGGGCATGAGCACCGCTGGCAGCGGGTGGTGGCATAGGGTTGTCCCAGCAGTGAGGTGCCTGTCCTGAGCTCAGGTCACCTCTGCTGGCTAGAGGGATGGGAAGAAGGTCCCTGTGTCAGGCTGCTCCATGCCCCAGCAAGGCAGGCAGCCAGTCATTGCTTTGCTGGGAGCTGGGGGGCTCCATTGCTCTCATGCTGGCACCTGTGTGAGGTATGAATCCCTTGGCTGGGGTCCTATGTCCCTCTGAGAGAAATTCCCCACTGTGCATGTCAGATCCCAGCCAGTGCTGGCAAGGGTGAGCCACAACCTGGCCGGGAACAGCCGGGTGTTTGGTGGAGTCCTCGCTGGGAGCAGATTATTCACCCCTCAGCCTCTGTTCCCAAACAGGTCTGTGCGCTCCACCTTGCTTTTGCTTGTAAATAGTTTCCTCTTCGATGTGGGATGGTTGTTCCCAGGGCAATAACAACAGCAACTGGGATGCAGCTGGCTGGCCAGAAAGCCAGGAGGCCATGGTGGCTGGATGGCACTTCTTACCACCGTCTCCTAAAAGCAGTCCTGGGCTCAGATGGGCAGGGGTGGCTGGGGGGAGCTGACACCGCAGCCACCTCACCCCCTCTGCCCCAGGGTCTGTGGAGGCAAGGGTTCTTGTCCCCACCGTGCATGGCACCCTCCCATCACTCCAGTTTCACGGGGATTGCTTTCGGCTGCCTGCCATGGAAAACACAGGGCATGTGCGCTGGGGCCACAGCAGGGAGGCTCAGGGTGACTCCCATCCCCGGAGTGACACTTGCAGAGGGGTGCTGCCAGCTTCCCCAGGCAGAGGGTCCCACTGGGGGCAGGCATGCCTGCCAGCTCCTCTTGCCAGGCATCCAGTGCCTGTCCCCGAGCCCGGGTGTGCCCTGGGTGCTGCCAGGGCTGTGCGAGGGCCAGGTCAGGCCCCGTCTCCATCTCTGTCACCTCCTGGCTTGGAGCTGAGCCAGAGCCCGCCCCAACTGGGCTGGGAAAAACCTCTGAATCAGGGTCATCTCCCGGGTGACTGGAGACTCTCGGAGCCACATGAGCCACTGTCCTGCCAGGGAAGGGACGCCAGGCACTCAGGGAGCCGAGCACAAGCAACGCCAGGACAGAGGAACCCGACTGGGGTCCTTCCCACCCCAGTGCCATCCACAGCCCCAGGACCCAGCACAGGTAGGGAACCAGCCACCAGTCCACCAGCATGTGTGCTGAGGGCAAACTTTCCTCCAGCTCTGGAGAGCCCGTGTTTACTGGCACTGGAGGTTGCTGGCTGCCCTGCTGCCCTGTCTCTTCTCTGAGCTGGCTCCTTGGTGCTCTGGGCACCTCTGTCCCTGTACGCTTCTCCTGCCCTGTCTGGGTGCTGTGGGGCAGAAGCCACCAGCTCCCTGGGGGGGCCTGAGTGCTGGACTGCCACCCCATCCCTACAGGCTGGCTCTGCCAGGCTGGTGGGGGCACAGCAGCCGCCTCACTGGGAGGACTCACACTGGTTTGAATTACTGATGAGGAGTCTAGCAGGTTACAGGTGTCCCCTCCAAGGCCTGTGGGTGGTCATGGCGCGCTGAAGTGTTCACCCACTGTCTGGTGCCAGGTGGGGGAGCAGAGTTGGATGTCAAGGACTCCCGTGCTGACTTCCTGACCTCAGTTTCCCTCTCAGCCATACAGGGTGTGTTATAGCTCTGTGTGCTCACTCTGAATAGCCAGGGGAAGGTGCTGGGCTAGCTGGATCAGTCCATCCCACCTGCCTGTCTCAGCCAGAGTTGAGCTTAAGCATCGTGACTGACCAGGAAACTGCCTCCCATTGGGAGGAGGACTCCCCCAGTCCCTTGGCTTGGGTGACTGTGGGTGCTGGCATGCTGGGTGCCTCTGACTGTGCCCCGGGACTCCCTTCTATAGTATGAAGGTGTATGGGAGGCAGTACCAGCTGGGTCCTGCTGTCCCAGGATCTCCAGGCGGGCTGGCAGGTGGCAGGAGCCATGGCCATACTGCATGCCACAGCCCACCCTGCACCTCATGGGTTCCCATTGTTGCCTGCCTGTCCCTCACAGAGTCTCCAGGTGAAGCAGAAGCCAGTGAGCTCCTGGGTGGGTGCTGGTGGTGGACACCCTGTTGTGCTGACCATGCCTCCTGGAAACTGACCCCTGGGCTCTTCTCTTGCAGTCAATGTCTCTGGGAAAGCCAGCTGAGTCCCAGCCTCCAGCATGTCCCAGCTCTCTTCCACCCTGAAGCGGTATGTTGACTCGTCCCGCTATGCTGAGACCACCTACAGCAAGGTGCCCAGCAGCTACAGCTCCTACACTTCCTATGGATCCACCTTGGCCACATCCTATGCAGACAGCAACAAAATTGGCTTCAAAAGCAGCTACCTGCCTTCCCCTCGCTACCACCACGCAGGGCTGTCCCCAACCAGTGGCTATGATAGCAGCCGGCTGCCCCTGTACCCCGACTCCAGCATCCGCCTGAGCCCCACGTACATCCGCACCCAGCCCCGGCATTCCAGCAATGGGCTGACTGGGGGTGCGTGCTACACCTTCACAGGATCCCCCAGCAGTCCCACGGGCTACCTGTCCACCACAGCATCTCTCAGCCGCCGCAAATCCATCAGTCACTCAGACTTGGCACGGGAATTTTCGGGGCTGCATGCCTCGGACAGTGTCTATACACCCAGCCCTGGTCCCCTCAACACCACTCGGAGCCACCAGGAGCTTGGCAACCTGCAGGGTCTCTACCAGGCTACCGTGCACTCTGACTACGTCCGTGGCTACCTGGAGAGCTATGGAAGGAAGAACAGCCATGGCAACCTCCACACGGGCCCCCTCAGCCCTTCACATGGAAGCCTCGGCTCTGCCCTGCCACCCTCGGGCACCCGCTGTGCCAGCCAGCCCTGCGAGAGGGATGACGGCTACTGTGACATGCCCACCCAGGACCCCATGGTAGGTGGTGCTTGCAAGGGGTGGGGGACAAAGCTGTGTGCTGTGGTGGGGTAGGTGGTCCATGCTTGCTCGTGCTGAGCTGGAGAGCCCAAGGTACTTTGTGTGCTCGCCCTGGGAGTCTCGGTGCGTTCCTCTGTGCCTCTGTTTCTGCACCTATACTGGGCAGGGCTGCTGCTGACCCTGTGAGGTGGGAGGGTGTCCTCTGAGGGGCTGTGCACCACAGCGAGCACGGCTCCTGGGGCACCCCATGGGTGCCTATGTGCCAGCAGGAGTGTGTGTGCTGTGCCTTTCTGCCAGTGTGGGTGGCAGTGGGTGATGGCACACACATGGCAAACTCACAGCCCCGTGCGTGCCAGCATGCATGGGTGCACCCCGTGCACCGTGTCCCCACATCTGTGAGACTGCTCCCCTCCCAGCCCCAGGCCGGTGTGGGGCTGGAGAGGGTTTCCTGCTGCCTCATCCCAGCTAGAGAAGGTGACCTGATGGGGCTGGGGACATACCCTGCTGGAGACACCCAGCTGGGAAGGCTGGTTTGGCAGGTGCTGGCTCTGGCAAGGTGACTTGGTGCCCAGCTGCCAGTCAGGTGCTTCACTGGTGCCCTGTGATGCCTGATCCCTGGCACGGTCTATTGCTGCCATCTTGGGGTTCCCGTGCCCCAGCCCCCAGCATGGTGGCAGCCAGGTCCATGGCAGCCAGGGAAGCAGCAGTTTCCCCATGGCAGTGCCTGCTTTGTACAATGTCACACGTGGTGGCAGGCACTCGGTGCCCCAAGTATCAATCGGTGCTGCTCCATCCCCAGAGCTTCAGCCTGGGCCGGGAGCGGGCATCACAATGCTCGGGTACACAGGGGAGCAGCCTGGTAATTTTCCACTCAGGTTTCTTTCCAAGATCTGGCCAGGCTCTGCCCGTGTCGTCTCCTGCTCTCTTTCCGATCAGCCTTCATTTATCCAGCTTGGAGGCTCGTCTGCCCCAGCACAGGGTCTGATCTGCCCTTTGCTTCTCTGTGGTTCTGGCCCATTGGCGTCTGCTAACTGGGAAGATAAGGTCTGGGAGAATCTCTTCTGCTTCCCTGCTTCCTTCTTCTGCTTTCTCTTTCCAGCCAGTGCCCCCACATCCCTCCCTGTGCCCAAGGGTGAGGAAAAGGGAGCATCCTGGCAGTCCAGCCCATGCTCTTGGGCTGATGAGGCACAGCAGGGGGCATGGGATAGGGAGGAGAGGCAACTGCTTCTGCTCACCCCATGCTCATGGTTGGGGCTCAGCAGGAAACATCTCCCCCTTGTCCCTCTGGAGCTGCCCATCCCATTCCTGGCAGGGCTGACTCCCTTCTTACCTCTTTCTGGCACCCATCTGGGTTTTTAAACATCTGCCTGAGCCCCTAGGCAGGGAAGCAGGGGCAATGGAGGGGGTGAGGCATCACAGCCCACCACCAGCACCTTGTCTGCTCCTTCCCCATTGCCCTTCACCCCAGAAACAGCTCCACCTTATGCAGCAGTAGTACCCTGCCCTGGTGTAGGACGTTCTGTGCCCAACCTGCCTGGTCCCTGGCCACCAGCCCTGGGGCAAACAAGCAGGTTGGGAGGCTGGGGGTGAGAGGAGGAGCAGTGCCGTGGAAGGGAATTCTTGCCTCCCACTCCCACATCAGGCCCTGGTGGGGGGAGAGCAAGGGGTGACCCAGCAGCTGCCACCAGCTGTGGGCACTGACTAAAGCCCTTGTGACCGCTGCTAGGGCAGGGGACCTCACCCTCAGGCTCACCACTTACATGTGGGGTGCCAGCCTGCTGCCATGGAATGGCCATGGGGCTGCAGGAGCTGTGCTACTCCCCAACCACAGCCTTGTGGTCTGCGTGTGAATGCAGGCCAGGACTTTCCAGCCAGGGCTGACGGGTGGCAAAGGTGAGCAGGGCTTGGCAGCTGGCACAGGCTGCTGGGACAGGCACCCGTGCTGGGGCAGGTGAGGAGGCTGGATGGGTGACACTGGTTTAAGTTTCCTCGGTGCTTTGATGGGCACACCTGCTATTTTCCACTGCTCTGCTTTTTTTTTTTTCCCTCCATTTCCCAAGCTGGGAAGCGAATGTACCGATCGTAAAAGAGACTCGGGTGCCTCCGGTCGTGCCACGTGGAGGAAACAAGCGCATGTTGCGGCCCTGGCACTGCCATCAGTTCTGCCCCATTGCCCACCCTCAAGGACAGTGCCAGCAGCACCCGTTCCTGCCAGAGACAGGGCATGGCGGGGGGCTGGCTCCGTGCCTCCTCCCATCCCTTCTCCCTTCCCCTCCCCCCCACGGCCTCCTGCCTCTGCACAGCACAAACTGCCATCCCAAGGAGCTTGCAGCCAGGAGATGAGGGTGCCCACATTTGTACCGTCGTTTTGTGCCTCAGTTTACCATCCCGCAGGGCCGTGTTGTCTCCCAGGAATGGCAGGCTGGCTGGCGAGGGGCTGGGCTGGAGCTGTGCTGCCCCATTAACCACCCTAGGTGAACATAGGGTCAAAAGGCCAGAGCCACCCACAAAATCGCCAGCAGCTCTCTGCAGTCCCATCCTGAGCAGCTGACGTCTCTGGCTTGCAGCCAGTCCTGGCCCTGCCTGCCATTGCAGTGGCAACCGGGCCTGTGGCAACCTCTGCCCGCGGCAGAAGGTCACTGCTGCAAGAGGGACCACAGCTGAGGGTAGGGAGCTGGCTCTGAATGATGCCACCCCACTGGAGCTCCCCTTCTCTCTCCTGCTCCAGTCTTGCCCTCAGAGACTGTCTGCTGCTCTGGCTGGATGGGAACTTGTTCCTTGGCCCAGGGCACCCAATGTCTCTAGGGCACAAGGTTCAGTGCAAGATGTGACTGAAAGCCACCTCTTTTGTCATGGAACCGGCTCTGCTGGCACAGTGCCTCCCCAAGGAGAGCGCTGCACCAGCACCCTGCACTGGGGCAGCCTGTGCACTGGGGCAAATCCTGCTCCCAGGTCACCCACCAGCCTGCAGGACAGGGTGGCGGGAGCCCTGGCTGGTGTGTGCAACGCTGGTACACGCACTGGGGAGCCCTGCCATGGCCCAGGGGCTCAAGGTATGGCATGCAGGGGCTGTGAGAGAGCCTTGCAGAGCACCCACACCCTCAGCATGAAGCCAGTGGGGCTCACACCCCTCTGTGCACGCTGTGTCCCTGCGTGTGTATGGTGTACACACTGCGGGCTGTGTGTGTACATATACACATGCGCGCACACGCAAGCAGGGATTACGACAAGCATCCTGTTGTGATGCAAAAAGCCCTGGCCCTGCAGATGAATAACGCTGCAAGATGCCTCCTCAGATATTTTTGCTGGTGCCAAAAATAGTCTGTCTCCCTCTCTCCCTCCCTCCTTCCTCAGTGAGCCCCTCCACTGGCTCTGCTGAGCTCATGCCGCGGACAGGGGAGGCTGCATCTGCAGCAATTAGGCATCAAACGTCAGCCACTGGCTCTGGCTCGGGGGTCTACTGGTGGGGGCTGGCTTGGGAGGAAAGCAGGCTCTGCTTCTTGCCTCCAGCCCTTTCGGTGAGCCTGGAGGCGCTGGCTGGTCTTGGAGCAGCCCAACTGTGCTCCCTGCTTTGGTTGCCCATGGAAATTTCCCTGAGCAGGCGGGTGAGACACCTGGGTGCGCACAGCAGTCGCAAGCCTCCACCGCTCGCCCTGCTGCGGTCAGAAGGGTGAAGCAGCGGGAGACGCAGGACACCTGGGCTCCCTGCCAGCCTCCCTGCCAGCCTCCCTGCCTGCCCTTGCTGGCAGGAGAAGAGCCAGAGCCCTGCCCCCTCTCCGTGCCTCAGTTTACCCAGCATTCAGATGGGGTCTTTGCTCCACACAGGATTTAGGGGGAGATTTTTCCCCAAGGAGGGAGGCAAGGCACCGAAATACCCTCTGAACTTGCTGCTAATTCATCCCCCAAAGAGCCGGGTATGTTGTTGCACTGTTCCCCCAAAACAGCAATGCCCAGGAGCCCGGCACTGGCCCTGCTGGGAAGGCACACACGCCTGGGAGCCCTACAGCCCCCTCAGGCAGCCTTCAGCTCCTCTCCGTGTACAGGCAACCCCTGCACCCACACGCTGCGAGGCTGCCCCATTTTTACCCGGCTGGTTTCGGCGAGTTACCCCCGACTGGGGCGGACCCAGTCCCTGCCAAGCCTTTGCTCAGCTCATCCCGGCAGCACAGGGTGCCCGTGGCAGGGGAAGAGGGGTCCCACCATCCGCCGCCCCCAGGAGCATGAGGGAGCCCCGGGGGAGCAGGCGCTCCTCCGGCTGCCACCTTGCACTAAGCATCCCCGCTTTGCCAGCACGGTGCTGGGGGGCGAGCACCCCCAGA
>VZTM01019894.1:49981-106419 GCA_013400555.1 Jacana jacana | reverse complement strand
TCCTGCTGGCTTTTTCTCAAACTGCTGTAGATGGAAAATGAAGGGGGAAAGGCACCAAAGCCATGAAAGACTGGACTGGTTGAGTGCAGTTATGCTCCTCTTAACAGAAAGGGAAGACTAATTTCAACTGTACTCAGGTGTCTCCCTTCTAATTTTTTTAAAGTTGTCTATTTATAGGGTGGTGTAACTATTTTTTTGATAAGAAAGTTCATATGTGAAGTGGAAAAACTACTCCTTTAGCCCCAAAAGTGGATTTAAACTCCCTAGAAAAGTCTACTAAGCCAGTAGGCTGTAAGCTCTGCCAGGCAGAAGTGATCTTTGTTCTACCAACACAACCATATAGCAAAAAAAGGTAAGAGTCAAGAGGTCAGAGAGAACAAGCAACCAATGACGGGACTCTACCTAATGGATACAATACTCAGCTAAGAGAATGGAAAGAGGAGTCTGGACCCTCAACTGCTCTTGAAAAGTGGTATCATTTTCACAGTCTTTATTAAAAGAGCAGAAATGATTGCTATTAAATCTTTCATTTGAGCAGAAGAGGCATTTGCAACCATTTAGTGTGATTGTAAATGATACTGCTCCTTTCTTTTGGGACTATAAATGTATAGTCATATCTTCAGCAAATGAAAATTCCTGGTGAGAATTCTGTTGCTGGTTTTACTGAGTGCTGTTACAGTGCTTAGGACAAGGAAAAGTTTAGGATTAAAAAGCAAGTCAAATTGCTAAGGAGCTGTCTTTAGGAGTAGATAAACCAAAGCTGCTCAGCTCCTTTATGATATGCTTTCTCCTGTATGATAGGTCTTTGATTTTGTTTGGTGTTTAGCTCACAGTCTGCCTTTATGGCAATGTATATTACAATGGCATGTTGTCTCGTTTATAATTGTCATCTATACATGACGGGTAAAACATGGAGTTTATACTTTGTCAGCTACAAAATTGAAATCTGTTCTTAAAACCCTCTGCTAGTACTTTTCATTGAGCTGTTTTTATTAGCTTGTTTATTTACTTTGGTTGTTAAGCCTGTTCTTGGCTTAATAGATGACAGGATTTGACTACAGTCTTACCAGAAAGCATCTGAACATCTTTAGAAAGGAAATATGGGCCTTTTCTGATGGTCACTGCTAGTAAAGTTAGTTAGATGTGAAATCAGTTGAAAGAAAGGAGATTGAAAAAAAGTAGTTGTCTCTCCGTGGCAGTGGTGAAACAATCATGGATTGTCATGCTCATAATTTTGTCTGGATTTCAGAAAGTGTTGAGATATTGGAAGCAGCTCAAAACAATGAGTAAAACAAAGGCAGTGAGACATGATGCTCACTGTGTTGTCAGAAAAGCCTTAAGCCGTGACTTGATCACATGAAGAACTTCCACGAATAGGAAACTGCTTGATTCCAGTAGGCTTTTACACAACGGAAGGATCTATTCCTCTGTCTAGAAGGGAAAGCTGTCTTGACTTGGAAGTAANGTGAATATAAAATCTATACTTCAACTTTTACACAGATTTATGTATTAAGACCTTGTAAAGAAAATCCAAAGGTAATTGTTTTTAGCATTCATTAGTGACTTGTCTTTTTGAGGTTGAAGTCGGGGAACAAGAGCTTAAATAACAGTATATTAGAAGTAAACTGCTCTAAAACTTTAAACTGATTGAAATGCACTAATGCAGTCCAGAAAAAAACATTTCTGCTGACTGGTAATGGTTTGCATTCCACACAGAATACAAAAATCTTGTCAACAGAATGTGCCCTCCCTTATCATATTGAATTCCAGTGTCTTGTATCTGTTGAAGCTGGCGATAAAGAATGTTGTAGCTGCTTTCTCTGTTTCCTTAAACCTTCAGTGCCAGTGCATTAAAGGTCAGAGAAGCTGTATTTCCCCTTGCAAAGATCACTTTTTCTGCTGCTTTCATCACTAGAGATCATCCATACTGTAAAGGTAGATAACAGCATGGCATTAATATTAACATTCTTAACGTGGTGCCCACCTAGGGTTCTGTGTGTTTTTAAAGAGATTGCCATTTCAGCATTGAATGGAAGCTGTTGTGGATGTGCTGTTTTTCAGATACAGAGGCAAACGTGATGTAACTGTGCACTGAGATGAAAGCTTATATGGGATAAAATAAATCCCTGCTAATGTCAGCTCCCTTGTGCTATTTTCTGTTCCAAATGTAGCGGGCTTATTTATATTTATGCAATTGAATGCTGTAGTTGCATTTTTGTTTTAATGCTGTTTCAAATAGAAATCTGAAGTAAATTTGATTTGGATACCGTGGTAACTATTTTGATTTTTCAATAGACCTCATATAGACAGCAAGTATCCCCGGAATGTAAACTCAAGGGAGGAAGGAAGGGAGAGTAATATAATGTGTTACCTCATGTGGGGGTTTTGTTATGGACATTTCCAGTTAGTTTCTGTTCATTATAGCACCTCTCCAGCTAGCGAGGCAGAACAGCTGTGCTTTATCCAAAGATTCCCTAAATTATTAAGCCACTATTATGAAATGTTTCTGATGAGGTGAGTTTTGAAACATTACTGGATAGAAAAATTGCACCAGTTCTCTAAAGACACCATTTGCTCATCATTTAGAAATGTTTGTTATAAACTTGTGTTTTCCCAAGGAAACTTGACCTGTAGCGTGCATTGATTCCCTGGTGTAATAATAGTGAGGTGACTTACTGGAGCTCATCGTTCCTTTTGGGGGGAATGGCAGGAGGATGCAGAAAAGAAATTGGAAAATATAACTGCAAAATGATGCTCTGTGAGTCAGTTTTGCCTCAAAAACAAGCGCTTTGTCACAGTGATCTGCTTCCCAACACATGCTCTCATGTCTCCCATTCAGCAGTGGCTGGATTCTCCCCACCTCATAATAGGGATTTTGAGACTGCTTGTGTTAGAGACCTCTTCATCTTTGACTTCTCCCTTCCGTAGGGATGTGGTGTATTCAAAGGTGTGGTTAGTCATTTATTTGCATAGAAGGAGGGACTTGGCAAGGAGATCTCCAAACTCTTGCAGAAAAGAGAAGGGAGCTCAGTCTAAAAAGCTTGAGAGCTTTTGTTTTCAGTAGAAGGAGGAGAGTGGTGGCTCCCGTTGCAGAGCCCTGACTTAGAGTGAGTCCAAAGGTTCTCCCCAGCCATCTTAATGTGCAGTCACAAAAGCCACACTGCGTAGAATGCTCAACCTTGTTATCACAGGTTAATTCAGAAAAGCCTTGTTAATTCAGAAAAGCTTTTCAACAAGTGATGAAATCTGTCAGTGCAACATTAAGCATTTTATAATATATTAAAACTTGTAAAAAAGGGAAAAACTTACTGATTTCCATAATCCAACCTATTACAGCCTTAGGCTGTAGTGAAAGGCATTAGTGAAGCTAAATTTTCCCTTAGGAAAGTGACCAGCAGCAAAGAGTTAAATACAAAGAATGTCATGCATGTGTATGTGATTCTAAATCCAGAAGTGTTACATTTCCTTTGTTGGCATTAGTTTCTGCTGAATATACAGGATATATATGGTGAAGACTAAACCCTTCTGTTATTGGTCTGAAGTGTTTTAACAGAAGTGGGGCATGCTTGGATGAAAAGACTGGAAGTTTTAAGAGATGAAAGCATGTATTTTGTTCTTACTGGATATTTTTTCTGCTTACCCATTTGAGTTGTATTGAGTTGTATATTCACTGACAGAAATTATACCTGGAACTAGGCTTTCTTTAACAAACTGTAGTAGGTGCAGTAGTATACCTGATAAAATTCTGTCCAAAGTGCTTGCAGCACAAGTGTATTTTTTTATTTTTTTTCCCAAAGTATCAGCTGGCATTTATTAGTGGCGGCTCCAGTTCTTAATGGCTGTTGCTGGGGGGGAAAGTGGGTAGGGAAATGTTGAAAAGTGCCATCTTCCTGCTCTCACGTGTCAGCAATTCTCTACTTGCTGCTGTGGTGAGAGATGGAATCTAATACTATCAGAAGGTGTAGACCTGAATATCGTATATTCAGAGAAATGCAAGCAGGATGACATATTTCTGCTGGAATTACTTCATTCTTCCTGCACTCTTTGAGACCAGTATTTGATATCATAGAATCAGATAGGCTGGAAGAGACCCTTGGGATCATCAAGTCCAACCATCAGCCCTACTCTACAAGTTCTCCCCTACACCATATCCCTCAGCACCACATCCAATCTACTCTTAAACACAGTCAGGGATGGGGACTCCACCACCTCCCTGGGCAGCCCATTCCACTGACTGACCACTCTTTCTGGGAAAAACTTTTTCCTAATGTCCAGCCTAACCCTACCCTGCTGCAGCTTGCAGCCATTCCCTCTTGTTCTGTCGCTAATTGCCTGTGAGAAGAGACCAGCACCAACTTCTCTACAATGCTCTTTCAAGCAGTTGTAGAGATTGATGAGGTCTCCCCTCAGCCTCCTCTTCCTCAAACTAAACAATCCCAACTCCCTCAAACGATCCTCATAAGCCTTATTCTCCAGGCCTCTCACCAGTTTCGTTGCCCTCCTCTGTACTCGCTCCAGCACCTTGATATCTCTCTTGTGTTGAGGTGCCCAGAACTGGACACCAGACTCAAGGTGTGGCCTCACCAGTGCTGAGTACAGGGGGACAATCACCTCCATACTTCTGCTGGTCACACTATTTTTTATGCAAGCCAGGATGCCCTTGGCCTTCTTGGCCACCTGGGCACACTGCTGGCTCATGTTCAGCCGCCCGTCGACCAGCACCCCCAGGTCCTTTTCCACCAGGCAGCTCCAGCCACACTGCCCCAAGCCTGTAGCACTGCATGGGGTTGAGATCTTCCCTATCCTCAACTGTTCATCACCCATCTTCTTTCGTGGCTATGCTGAAATTCACCCTTTTCCTATGCAACCGTGGTGAGTCTCAGGGGGATTAGTTCCTCAGGGGAAGGCTCTTGCTGGCTTTCTCCAGAGGTACTCAACAGAAAGAGGTGTTTTGGAGAGCTTGTGTTTCCTGAAGTCACCTACAAGTCCCTTTGCTCGAGGGAAGCAGATGAGGATCTGCTCTGCCATTTGTTCATTTCCAATTAACAGTTCTGTGCTGGTCCCCATAGAGCCTGTGAAAAGAAAAGGTGTGCCTTGGCCAGCCTCAGCCAGGAAATTGGGAGAAAGCTTTGTTTAGAATATGTGACAATAAATATTTTCAGTTGTCAATTCTTTACAGCTCTGAAATCTCGATGGGAAGATATTAATTCAAGGAGGTTAATAGCTGTTGTCACATCCTTTTATTTTTCCTTCCTTCCCTGCACCTCTCTCACCCTAAAATTCAGAGTACTAATGAAACATTGTTTTTTAATTTTTATTCCCATTTTCTTTGTAATTAAAGGCAATTGCTTCATAATACCACGAAGATGTAGCCTAAAAATTACACACGCACATTCTGTGATTTGTAAAGGCATAAAAAAGTAGAAGGTGGTAGATCTTTGTCTAGAACACTGGGTGTATATAATGGATTTAAACCAATAGCAAACCAGATTGCTGGAAAAACGAGGGCAGGTTTGACCATAACTGAAGCAGCCATTATTTGCAGTTTTTGGATAATAATTGTTTGACTATTTGACAGCTGTAATATTGCCTTATATAGGTTATGGTAATAATATTTAGTGCAGGCTGGCTGTTTTGTTTGGTATATTTAGACTACAACTCTGTTTTGACAGGAGCATTGAGTAGCTGTGCATTGGTTGTATACAGTTTTGTTTCTGTTGGCCTTTCTCTTTAAGTGAAATCAAAATCTTTATTGCTATTCTGGCTTATACTCTCTGTTTTTTTGTCAGCTGTGAGACAAAATTGAATGCTTTGTTGTAGTAGATCAACTTTGAAAATTTTATAAATTATTTTTAATTTTGCTTATAAGAGGTTTTATTAATAAAAAGCTTACACTATGGTTAGAAAAATGAACAGGAAGAATACAGTCTGTGTTTTGCTCTATCTTTTGTCCTTAATTGGGTAATTGCTTCCCTGTTTTTCAGTTTGACAATTAAGGATTTAGCTGTCAGTGCTTTTCCGTCACTATAAAAAGCTGGGACAGTTGCATAAAAGGTCTCATGACATTGCAGCATCTTCTGTATCTGGTATATGCTGGATTCCTGCTACAGAGAATATGGGATGCTTTGGCCAGCAGTGGCTTGAGTCAGGTGGATCCAAATCTTGGTGTTTGCTCCTTGAAAAGCCGAGTTCGGTCTAGGAGGATTTACTAGCACCGGCTTGGTGCCATGTGAACACAGGGATGGCATATATGGCACCAAATTTATCTGGAAACAGGTTAATGGCACTGAAAGCTGATTCAGTTTACTTTTCCAGAAACTCAGCAGTTAAATTTTTGAACCTACTGTTAGAGAGAATTGATTCAAAGAAGATCCTTTTGTATTTAGATTTCACTGTCTTTCTGTCACCTCTCACTGATTGATTTTCTTCATGTAAAGGGAAACTCATCATGCCTTCCTAATCTTAAATAAAAGGCCTATCAAACTCTTGCAACAGAATCTAATATAATGCATGAAAAAATTGTCCTCATTCTCTGCTATGGCCAACAGGAACTGCTTGACTCCTTGTCGTTACCAAATCAAACCCCAACACACACAAATTGCTCTGTTTTCCACCAAAATGCATCTCGCATAAGTTCTGCAAAAATAGAAGAGCCCAGTGAAGAAGAACCTAAGATTGGGTATATCAGTAACTACTGGTTTAACCTAACCTTCAGTCAGATTATTTTCTTGAAGGCTCTGATTAATTATTCTTTTACGTTTGCAGGTCTAATTACAACCACATCTAGAAAACTAGATCGAGAGCAGCAGGGAGAGCACATTCTGGAGGTAAATAATTTCTTTAGTCCTTTGAAAAACAATGTCTGTAAGTCCATTGCTCTTTTTCAGAGAGGTAAGTTTACCAGGGTTGATTTACCATATAAAGAATTTAGAGAACTGGATTTCACAAATAATTGGCTTCTATGTTCATTATATTACAATGCACGAAGTTACCTATCTTATAAAAAGAGCACTTTTTCTTAAGAAAAGTGCATATATATACAAATAAAAGGCAATTTTTTTGTGTGTTTATATCTGTTAACCAAGCTTTTCTTTCAAACAATATAAAGGTGTGATTGTTAAAAAGAGTGTTCTGCCTTTGTAATGTAATCATTGGAATAGTCATCTCAGACTGCCTTTTGCTGAATATAGACTTCCGAAAAACAGGTGTAGAATCTCTCTTTTAACACTGAGAACAAGCAGATTATAAACAAGTCAACCTTTTTTTCTGTACAACACATTTATCAATCACATAAGTAGAAGTGTTGTAAAATCTGCATTACGGATTCAGAGTCCAAGAGAATGAAATTTATAATAGAATTCTTTTATCTAACTGCATTTCATTGATTGCCTGCAATTTATGTAGTAGTTCTTATTCTTCTCTGTCAAACAACACAAAGGAAAAGCACATAGAGGAAGTGTGAGTCTTCTGGTTTCCCAGTGTGACCATGAAGGCTGAGAGCACCATGCTTCACCCAAAAGGAAGGCTTAATTTTCACAGAGATAGTTACATGCTGAAATTTATTTGGGACCTTTATTGTGCCTCTCCTCCTGCATGATAGATAAAGGACTGCAGTGTGAGTCGGCAAAACTACTGTTAAAGCTAAAGAAGCATGTCTGGACTTAAAACCTGTGAAATCTTTAGAAGTGGTTTGTAAGAGGAATGCAGGGGCTGCATGTATTCCTTGATAGCACAAACGATCGTTGGGGTATATACAGTCTTCCTGGTCCTTTCCTATCCATTTGGTGCATTGCAAGCTGGATTAATGCAGCTGTTGGACCAAATTTTTATCATTATTTTCATTTCTGTATCAGCTTTGAACATGAGTAGCCACAGGGTGGAATTTCCTCTGCAGTATGTTTCCAGTAGTAGTAATAGCAAAGTTAATTAATTGCCAAATCTGTTTTAGTACTAGACATGTTATTCCTGTAAAGCCAGTATTTTATTCTCTTTTAAATTACCTCCTTGAATCTCCTTGTGTCGGTTTCCCAAAGCACTTCATGTTAGTTATATCTCAGTTCTTGGCCACTGCTATGTGTATTGACTGTAAAATTGGTATCTCATGACTTCTACTCCTGTGCACATTGTGCTGGCTTTTGTATTAGACCTGTACAGTAAAAGATTTACATGGACCTCTTGGAAGGGGTCCAGCAGAGGGACACTAAAATGCTCTGAGTGCAGGAGCACCTCTACTATGAAGACAGGCTGAGGGAACTGGGCTTGTTCAGTCTGGAAAAGAGAAGGCTCCAGGGAGACCTTATAGCAGCTTTCCTGTATCTGAAGGGAGCCCACAGGAGAGCTGGAGTAGAGGGACTCTTTGACAGGAAGTGTAGTGATAGGACGAGGGATGATGGTTTTAAACTGAAAGAGGGGAGATTTGGATGAGATATTAGGAAGAAATTCTTTACTGTGAGGCTGGTGAGACACTGGGACAGGTTGCCCAGAGAAGCTGTGGCTGCCCCATCCCTGGAGGGGTTCAAGGCCAGGCTGGATGGGGCTTGGAGCAACCTGGTCTGGTGGGAGGTGTCCATGCCTAGGGCTGGGGGGTTGGAACTGGATGATCTTTGAGGTTCATTTCAACTCTAACCATTCTATGATTTTGTAAAATGAGCTGTGGATCATTCTCTGACCCTGCATCTTCAGTATGGCTTTGAATGTACATACTTTATCCCAGGCACAGGGTGGCCATGTCTGAGTTGCCTGTTGAGAATGTTGTCTTTTTTAAGGGTACATTATTGCATAATGGTAAATAAATCCTTCTTGTTTCAGCAATCTCTATAAAGAGAACAGATTAAGCCTCTTAGTTTGCAATATTGGCTATTGCCTCCTGCTATCATTTACAATTCTTCATTCTTCCTTCATTTTTAATTCCAGCTGGTTGTTAAAGTTTTATGTAAAAGTCTGTGAAGTATCCAACGAAAGAACTCCTAACTGCAGAGCAAGGACAACAGGCAGCGTGGCCCAAAGCAGCCATTTTCCCATTTGTTAGTTTTATGTTGACACCTTTGAAAATAGGTTGGAAAGAAAGCCAGAAATACACAGTATGGCAGGCAATATTATGAGCCAAGTGCTGAGCATCTGGCTAATTAATTGAGCATTGAAATGTTGACCAGATGGGTTGGTGGGTTTATTCCTTGTTTGCTATTAAATTTGATCCTTGATTGCACTCCTGCTTACATAATAGTAATTAATATGTCCCAGTCTTTTATTCCCAACTTGTAACTATTTTCTAAGTGCCAACTGGCACTTTTAAAAGCAATTATTTTAGGTTAGCTCCATATTATTCTCTCATATCTTAAAATTCTGTTTGCTATGTCAGTAATGCCTTCAAAACTGATGTGGCATTCAAATCCAAATGGATTTTCCTCAAATATGCCTTTTTTTTTCTTCTGCTTGGCTCAGAGCAATGCTAATTTTATGTGAACAAGCAGTTACTCCATCCCCCCAGGAATTTCCTTGTTTGGGATGTGTTTTGGGTTTAGGGGTTTTCTTGTGAACTGAAAGATACGTGGTGGTGTTCCGTGACGAGTACTGAGGGGAACAGATATCCCTGTATGTGGAAGTCCTACCATCTGTTAGAGATGAACATGAATATTTGCTTGTTGTGGTTAATCACTTTACTCACACTTTTTCATTGCCTTCAGACCTGCAAGTTATACCACGTTTCATTTGTTTTTCCTTTTCTGTTCTAAAACAGGCGAGTTCTCTTAGGCAGCTGTAGGAAAATTGTTGGAAAGACCCCGTTGGAATTGAGCTTTTAACATTATCCTGTTTTAATAAACCCAGGTAACGGTAACAGACAACGGCGTTCCTCCAAAATCAACAATTGCCCGGGTGATTGTGAAGGTCTTAGATGAGAATGACAATAAACCTCAGTTCTTGCAAAAGTTCTACAAAATCCGGCTCCCGGAGCGCGGTAAACCAGAACGAGAGAGAACAGCCAGGAGAGAGCCCATCTACCGAGTCATTGCTGCCGATAAAGACGAAGGCCCCAACGCAGAGATCTCTTACAGCATTGAAGATGGTGATGAGCACGGCAAATTCTTTATCGAACCGAAAACTGGAGTGGTTTCATCAAAGAAGTTTTCCGCAGCGAGGGACTATGATATCCTTTCAGTGAGTCAAAATCTTGTATATCACGAATACATGAAGTGTTCTTTTATCTTTATTCTCATCACTTCTTATTCAGCAGCGGGCGGATGAGAGTGGCTGCCATATCTGAAGGCAGAAAGCTTCAACGACTCCAGAAGTATTGTTTTGTGCATTTGTTTGCTTTGCTTTGGTTTGTTTCTTTGAAAGGATGATTTCAGATGTTTGTATGGAGAAAGCGAATCGAGCAACTGCTCTTTCCAAACCTTGACAAATAACAGAACACAGTGAGGGAACATAAAGAAATCAGTTTGACTCTCTTTTGGGGAAGAAAGCAAAATAAGTGTATTTATGTTACTGGTTTGTGCTGCTCTCAGGTGCTGCACGCTTTTTCTCCATTTGCTGCCTGGTTAATGAAGGGCAAGTGGCACTTTGAGAGACACTTAACCTTTTTGGATCTCTCTCGCCCAAGCAAACATGCTCGGAGCTTGTTACTGCTTTTCCATTTACGTGACATAACGATTTATGTGATCCTGTAGCCTAAAAGATGTGTCTGTTTCACAGATTAAAGCTGTAGATAATGGTCGCCCGCAAAAATCATCGACTACACGGCTTCACATAGAATGGATCCCAAAGCCCGTCCCGCCCCCGGAGCCCATTTATTTTGAGGAAGCCTTTTTTTCTTTTACGGTGATGGAAAGCGACCCAGTTGCTCACATGATTGGTGTAATAGCTGTTGAACCTCTTGGAACACCACTTTGGTTTGACATAACGGGTAAGGATGCCTTAAGGGCTTTTATTATTAGAAACAAACGCACGGAGTCGGAGATACTAGAGGGCCCGTTGCAGCTTGGTTTCTTAATGGCTCTTCTAAATGATGCAATGTTTTGGCATTTTTTAGCTGTTGGATAAGTATTTTTGCCCTTCTTTCATTATAAATCAAAATGACTTTTCAATTTTTATCAATGCCGCTATATATCAGCGATTAAAATTGCAGTGAGAAATATCTGCTGGGCTGCAGTTTCGGAAATGATCTATGAATATTGTGTCAGTGAAATTAAAATGAATCAAATCAATCTCATAGACTGATTCTATGGGTAGGGAAAGAAAGGGAAGGGGATTCTGGTAGGGAAAGAAAGAAAGAAAATTCTGGTGGGGTAGGGAAAGAAAGAAAATGCCTGTTTTCTGCAAATCAGGACAGTACACCCCGAAGAGAGATTATACCCTTCACATCGATTTCTTCTCCTCTGGGCCGCTTCTCAGTTTGCTGTCCCTTGGTTCAGCACTAAAGGGAAAGCTTGCAACGTTCCTAACCTCAGCAAACTTCTTCCTCTGCATATTCTTGTTTCTACATCATACCTGAGCCTCTACCAATGAAAGGGGAATTCTACTCAGCGAGTTGATTATGCATTGATGCTGTGGTGACAAAATGAATAGTACTTTTCAATTTTAGGCATACTCACTAGACCTGTTTGCTGTACAGCTGATACCAAAACAAGTTCTCTCTTGTCTTACGTGCTTGAGAGTCAAGGGGAATAGCACAGCCTTGTTTCAGGAGAGGTACCTTGTGGTGAACTGGTTCTGCTTCTAAGACAGCCCCAACAGATTGAGATTTTTCCACCACATTCACAATAGAGAAGGAGGATCCTTTTCACCTTGGTTACTGCTGAAAATTTTAGCTGTGAATATGGTGTTAAGTTGTTGGGGAGAGCCTGATTTGAATTATTTCTTAAAAATCTAATTATTTTTAAGGTCTGTTTTGATGGTATGCATTTCCTAAGGGCTTCTGAGAACAGCAACAGTTTAAAACAGAGTTTGTAAAACTGATACATATAGGAGGAATATATAAATGCCAAATTCTCGAGAGTGTTCTCAGAAAACCTTCAAGCACATGAGAACAGTCCTAAAACAGACCTTTTCCCCTAAAAGCATGCTTCATGCGTGAACAAACTGTGATGGTGATGATATTGGTAGTAATTCTTAACATATTCATTTTTTACATAGATTTTATTTTAATGGTTCTTTATAATGTATTCTGAAAAAAAAAACAAAAAAGAGTTCTTGTCTGCCTAGATGACAGCTAAATAAAAAGTGTTTGCAGTAGGCAGACCAAGGGGTTTAGGGATCTGTAGAACTGTGTAGAGGGAGTGAAAAGTTCAATATGCCTCCTTGCAGTCCCACAGGGGAGAACCTCTCTGCATTAGGTGTATTTTGCAACTGAGACTGCTTTTTCACCGCTCTTCCAAACATACACACACACAGATGTGGGAATAGAAAAGAAAAAAAAAAGTAAAAATAATTTAGGTGAGCAGGAGAGAGGAGAAGGTTTCATGTTCAATTCAAACAGGATCATCCGGCCAACAACAGAAACATCTGTAGACCAAAAAGAGTCTTTTAGAAGAAAGGTTAAGAAAGGGATATTGTCAGAAAAAGGTGGTGGTTCATGGAGATGAAAGAGAGTAGAGAGAAGAGGTGTCAGAAGCCTTGAGAGTTTCTATAAAATGCAGCAATGGCGTTTCCCAGGGTCTCTAATTAGCAAAATTTGTTGATTAGATTGGGGATGTACTTTCCTATTGTCCTTTTTAGTTGGCTTCAACTGCTCTGCACTCTGAAAAGTGTGTTCATTGGGATAGAATTCTGATGATAGTATTAATTTCATTTGTTTCTTGTAAGCATGCAGCACCGTTTGGACATTTACATATTTTTATTGTATGCTTAAAGCAGAAAAGAGATTATTTTCCCACTGTTTATAGAAAGACATATACAGAAAACTCAAAGGGGAAAGAGCAGAACTTGTCCATACACTGTAAAATAAACCATTTTATTTTGACTTGTTTTCTTGGTAAAAATGATTTGGAAAGTTTGATACTTGATCATGTTGTGAAATTATCTGCTACTCTTACAGGTGGTCATTTTACTGCCCTCTTTTACTGTTTCTAATAGCATGAATTGAGTTGATTGACAGCTTTCCTTTGTGTTCTGTGCTTGCTTTCCATGCTTTCTTTCTTTTTGGCTGAGCCAGGAGACAAGCTTGCTAGTGAAGTATTTTACATCTTTCAGATGGCTTGTGACCTGAACTGTACAGCAGAAGGTATCTGCTGAGATCACATAATTTATTACCAGATTATGAGATCTGAAATGAAAGCGTACATTTATAAAATATTTATTTTATTAACCCTTCGGAAATCAAAGTGCTCACAGTTGCATTTGTGAAAGGTTCGTTTTTGTTTTGTTTTGTCATCATTACATTTATACAGCATCAATTCAGAGCAGCCAGTTTTGACTTTGGCCAAAACTGTTGCTGTCACACTTTCAGTGTACCAGATGCAGAAGTTTGGGTTGGGTTCTGCTTCAGCGGGTTGCCAGGTATCACCACTACTGCCAAAATTAGAGCAGGCCTTTGTGATTTCCTTGAGAAGGAGGAAAAAACAAGTCAGTTGGGGAACTTGTTCTTGTATCTGAAGGAAACTGAATGAACAGATTCACCCTGCTCTTCCCTTAAAATGGAGATGTCTTTATTGAGGCTTCAAATTCTCCTCTCCTAGCCATCTGAGAAAAGGGTTAGAGACTCACTCACTGAAGATGACATCCTGCACAAAGCTCATTAAAAAATGTCATGTACACTAGTTAAAAAAAAATTAAAAAGGCTGCTATCTTTCATGTTGTTCATTTTATACCCATCCATGTGATTCAGATGCTGCTGCTGGGCCAGTCAGAGGAGCTGGCTTTCAGTGAAACTAGAAAAATTACGTTATCTTTGTCATTATCAAATATCTTAAATCCAGTGAAGCAGAATCCAGCCCATCTTTCCTAAACTGATATGTCTGTCATGCAATGGAACCTTCTGACGATGAAATTCTTTCTACATGCAAATGGGGGCCCATTTCAGTATTTACTGTTCTTTCTTGGATTAAGTATAAATTTGCAGTCTTTGCCACTTGTAGCCTTGACTTTTGCTAGAAGGCATTCAGGGAGTTACAAAACATAGCATGTAAAACTCATTAAAAAAAAAAAACCCAAACCCACTCACGATTTCTGAATGCTATTCTTGTAATTAGGGAAACACATGCACATAATGAGGAGAAATGGTTTTGCCAGATCTAGCACCGGCTTGACCAAAATAAAAATTGATTTGCCTGTTTAAGGCAGATTATTGAGAGGTCTAAAGCAATTGTAGTTAAATGGCAGTATTTATCATTGCTAACAATATTTGGATTTAATGGGCGCTGTATTTTCATGACAGCCTGCTAGGGGGTGGCATGATGATGATCAATTAAATGTTTAAACGACCAAGTGTAGCTATTGATCTAGATGGTCATTTAACTATATTTCAAAGGGTAATTTGAAAGTTTCCCAAGGCACGTTGAGATAATTTGCTTCAGAAAAGGAGCTTGCCCATAGTTAAACGTTGGGCATTTAAACATTTATCACCTTTTTGAGTCCTGCTTATCTCAGTAGGAATTAGATAGTGAGTTCTTTAGATATTCAGCCTTGAGGTGAGAATCCTTTGGAGCTACTGTAGCTTCTTCAACCTTATCTGTAGTCATATGTGAGGATAGTAATTTATACTCTGATCCAAAAGACAGATCTCACAGTATTTCTGATTTGGGATTTTCATGTATTTTGATGAAAAAATATTTTTTCACTAATTAACCTGACTGTCTGCAAAGCATAAACTATCACATTTCACCTTAGTAAGTCTCAGCTTCCTGCTATTTGGAATCTGTAAATTCTGCTTAAAAAAAAAAAAGAAGTAGAGAATCTTGCTAAGACTCTACCTGCTAACTTTCCATGAGCCAGACAAATCAGCTTTGTCCAAAAGTAATCAGTTTTAACTGTCTGTAAGTAGCAGCATATCATATTACCAAAAAAAAAACCCCAAAACCTAAAGGTTTTAAAATAAGTGTGTATATATATGTGTATACAGTTCCACCTTCATTAAGCATCTGAAGACAGAACATGATCATACATGAAGACAATGCAATAGTGCTGTGGTTTATTAAATCCTCCCTCTCCCAATTTCCTGAACCAAGGTGGCAACTATGACAGTCGGTTTGACGTGGACAAGGGCACTGGGACTATCATTGTCGCTAGACCTCTTGATGCAGAACAGAAATCAAATTACAACTTGACTGTAGAGGCAACAGATGGAACCAGATCTATCAGCACACAGGTAATGGACTTCTTAATGAAGCACTTACAGAAGACGGAATTTTTGGCTGGGGGAGGCGGGAGAGGGTGTTGCATTTTCTCCTTACCATTGTTTTTCATCCTGGAAAATGAAGGTGGTTTATATAAATTAGGGACTCCATCTAAAATAGAATTGGAATCTGATATTCATAGAGCCATGTTGTTTGGTGGTCCAGGTGGAAGGTTGTGTTACTGTGCTATAGCCTGAATCCGACGCTTTTAAGTTATATCATGTTCCTACGTTAGCTGGGTAAATGAAAACAGAAATTAAGCCCTTCCATGCCTGACTGACTTACAAGAAATGGAGAATACTTATGTGAATTACGCCTCTTTATTCAACTCCCCCCAAATCACCAAATAATATGATTACTTGAAATGGAAAATACCACCACTCTGAGGTTTTTTGTTTTTTTTTTTCTCCCACCAAATCTGTGGATGACAAATTGTACAAGGCCCCCAATTATCATTTTATCAAACCAAGCTGCTCTTTCTGCCTGGGTGCAGAAATGAGGTTTAAACGGTAACATCATTGTGTATCTTCCCAAGTACTTTCTTTTGGCTTCAGTGGAGGCAGAAATTGCCAAACACTCTCCAAAAAGCAGCAATCTTAGACAAACCAATTTGTTTTCCGGTAACCTCTCTACTAAGGCTCCACGATGGTGGCAATTCAATACAGTTGGACTAATAAGTTCACTTTCGGGCAGAAGCTTTTATTGACACTGCTGGAAGTAACTCCTAGTAACGTAGGTTATTCCTCCTGGTGTTCCCATCTAGTTTGTCCAGGACCTGAAGATGTTTGGAGGTAAGGTTTAGCTGAGGTTGGTGTGAATGGAGGCATGAGCATAGAGGAGCTCTGCTTTTCTTCCAGATTGACAGGAAAGGGTTTATTTACCGATTTAAGACTGTTGGATTGGGATAGTGGTGTGTCTTTATTGCCTACCCCATCACTGTCCTACTGCTCAGGAGCAAAAAGTGCAATAAGTAGGTTGCTGCTGTCATTTCTGTATATGGAAATCTGTTATGAATGCGATTTCTTCTTCTGTGCAGTATGTGCGTTTTTCTGTCATCCTTTCTGATCTCTTATATCTTGTTTTCCCCCTTTTTGGCTAGAGGGAAAGACTTTTCTTGTCAAAGTTTGGGATTTAAAACAGAATCTTTATTGATGTGACTGCATGTCTGGAGGCTTGATAGGTCAACTAGAATAAATCCAGTAGTAGAAAACTGCAAGGTTAGCAGTTTCCTTTTCTTTTAATGGTGACAACTGTGAGTGATACTCTAGACCATGAACCTCCAAACAAGACAACATGCACCCCAGTCAGAACTTGCTGCTGTCCCAGCCGTGGGGCCATTGCTGGTGGTGCTGACAACCACCATAAAAGGTTTGGAGAATCGTGCTGTGAATATATTGCCTAGTTGTAGTAAAAACATTGAGCAGAGGCACTATAAAATGCTGGATAGAAGGCATGAAGTATAGAATCATAGAATCATTTAGGTTGGAAGAGACCCCTGGGATCATCAAGTCCAACCATCAGCCCTACTCTACAAGTTCTCCCCTACACCAGATCCCTCAACACCACATCCAATCTACTCTTCAACACAGTCAGGGAGGGTGACTCCACCACCTCCCTGGGCAGCTGATTCCACTGACTGACCACTCTCTCTGTGAAAAACTTTTTCCTCATGTCCAGCCTAACCCTACCCTGCTGCAGCTTGCAGCCATTCCCTCTTGTTCTGTCGCTAATTGCCTGTGGGAAGAGACCAGCACCAACCTCTCTACAATGCCCTTTCAAGCAGTTGTAGAGAGTGATGAGGTCTCCCCTCAGCCTCCTCTTCCTCAAACTAAACAATCCCAACTCTCTCAATTGATCCTCATAAGCCTTATTCTCCAGGCCTCTCACCAGTTTCGTTGCCCTCCTTTGCACTCGCTCCAGCCCCTCAATATCTCTCTTGTGTTGAGGTGCCCAGAACTGGACACAAGACTCAAGGTGTGAAGTAGTTTGAAAAAGTTGGATTGGGGTTTCTTCTGACTTTTTCTAAGAGAACTCCTGCCAGGAAAGTCAGAAAGAACAGCAAGAGGCTTCCCACACATGCTTCCCCTCCCTCCCAAGAATGCAGTCAAAAATGCCGCCATGCAGAGCGTGTTGGGGTAGCCTGGGGCCTAGTAAAGGCTGAATTTGTGGTCTTGATGACTGCAGATACGCTATCCAGTGCTGCTGCTTCTGTAGCTGAATTTGTGCAGGCCTCCTGGGCTGTCACAGTTGAACCATAATCTGCTTTGTCTTCTGGAGCAACCAAGAATTGGAAGGTCACAAAGATACTGTAACCCTCGCCCCTTCTCTTCCTCAGGGTTACGAGATTCGTTTCGTTTTTCCCGAAAGCTCACAGTGTAGCTTTTGTCCAATTTCTTCAAATGAATTTGTTATTTTACCATTTTGTGAAGCTGAGTGAACACTATAAACATTTACCAGGGCAGTCTTCTGGAGAAGAATAGGAGGAGTAGTCTCAAATTTATCGTCTCTTATTTCTGTGGTTGCTTTTTTCAATGATTTTCTTTTGTGCCTTCCCTTCCCTCTCTCAGCCGGAGTTGGCAGGAGCAGAGATTGTGGTTTCTGTTACGAGCGAGCACAAAGGCTTCCTTTGCATTGTCTCCCCTTTCCCCCTGCTCCTGGGATAAGCACGAGTTACTGGGTTCGAGTCTCACGTTACTGGGGTGTATGGATGGAGGGGCACGGATTAGTTCAAACTCTGCAACTCTCGGTGCATGAACAGAGTCCTGATTTTTAACCCATTCTCTTATCTCCCCTGTAACTCCTGGGCCCACCCAAATGGACTGATCTGTTAAGATAAGCCCTCAGGACTATCGTTAAGAAGATTGATTTGAGATGAGGCAGGTGGAATTAAAAGCCTTGATACGAAATCAAAGTCGAAGGTGCGATTTATGGCTGGCAGTGTGTGCATTCCATTGCTGAAATAATGATTAAAGTCTGAGTGTTGATGCTGTGTTGGATTCTTCTAAGAGCTGATAAACAGTTAAAATGGAGTGACAGGCAAAATAAAAAAAAATATATCTGATTACTGAGCATACATTAGGAACAACAATGTGCCATACACAGCTTTTAGCTTACAAAGTAATTGCTGTAAACATTGGAAATACGGTAAACAATTTAGCAGACCTTGTTTGACAGCAGATTAAGTAATTTTATGTTTCATTTGAAGGAGGAAATGACATTTTCAAGACGCTTGTGAAGAGGGGGGGGACGGACAAGAAACTGCAATCTTATTGTGTAAAAGCAGTGTATTGAATCTGACTTGCAACTAGAAGGCATCTGTTGGCCTGGGGCCATTAACATCTGTAGAGCATTTGACTCTTTCAGGACTTGAGTTAAATAGCTTTTTTGACAAATACAGCAGCAGTAGGCGTGGAGGCTATTAGAATTTTGCATGCATCTAAATGCCAAATGCATGATGCAAAACCAAGGACAAACAAATTCCCAGCCTACAGTAGCGGTGTTTGACAGATGATGTTAGAGATGCCTGGTGTCACACCAGGAAGGAATATCATTAAAAAACCAAATCAATTTACTAATGTTTTTGGATTATAATGGTTTGGCCTTAAATAGATGAGGTTATTCGTAGGATGTAAGTAGCAATATATTGAGTTGCTTTTTGGGGTGGATAAAAGAGGAAAGAAGAAAGATTAATCATGTTTCTAGTTATAACTGCTTCCAGTCGTTGCTATGTCTATCCTTTTTTTTTTCACTGGAAGTAATATTTACAATGGTTTAAAGCTAATTGCAGCTTTTTACCTAGTGCTGTGCTAGTGCAGAATATTTAATCTTGCTTTATGCAAAATTTATATGGATATTATGCTTTGGGGTTGATTTGGGAATGAAGGATGGAATGTTCTTCATTGATTAAATGTGCATTTTTGCTTGCGATCAGCACACTGCTCCGCAGAGACGCTTTAGAACTGCAATGTAGTTATATTATCTCTGGTTAATATAACTTGTTTGTTTATGGAAATTATTATAAAAACGTCAGTGTAACTATAATGTCATTATGAGGGGAGAGAAGAGGAGATTTTATAATCCACATAGAATCAACAAATGAAAAATTAGGTTGAAACAATCCAAAGGCAGGTCATGCTTAAGTATTACACCGAGTATGTTTTGTCAGTGGCGCATACCTGCTCTATAAATTCCTAATAATCAACATTCACCAATGCAAAGTTAGGCTTTACCTGCCAAATAATTAACAGTTTTCAGTCCTTTCCCTAAATAATCCTGAGCTGCTTTGTTCCCTGCCTGTATAACCAGTTTACATCCCTCTCAATGCAGACACCACCATGCAAAATTCCTCACGGTTCCTTAGTTCCAGACCATTTTGTTTCGGAGATCACATTATTGTCCCTTAATGTCAAACTTTTCTGTATTGTTCCTCTTCAAGATGCACCTTCTTTCCTAAGAGATGATATTAGTGTATTCCATTTGAATTTAATCTTAGTATTTCATTGAGAATTTTTGGAGCTGTTTTATTCTGTTATACACCTTACTTTAGAATAACACACAAGCTCTTTGTGTATTTTGCTATCAGGCCCACAAACTAGTACTTTGCTGCATGGGTCTTTAAAATTGCACTCACAATTAGTACTTCAAGTGCTTTTCATTTAATTTGAAGGTCATGACAGTTTTCATAAATATTTCATCAATATTTGTGCAATTTAAAAGGATAACTGCACATCTAGCACCTGTCACTTAACATCAGAAGGAAAGCCTGTCTTGAAAGTGGGGTTTTCTTAGTCCATTTATTTGGTAGTTTAGATTGGAAGGAGCCCCTGGAGTTCATCTAGTTAAAACTCCTGCTCAAAGCAGAGCAAACTCTAAAGTTGGATGAAGTTGTTCAGGAAGTTGTCAGGTCTTAAGTGCCTGGGATGGTGGGGTGCCACCTCTTCCTTGGACAGGCTTTGATGTTAGTGCTTAACAACCCACCTTGTAACTAGTTTTTTCTTATGTCTAATTGTGGTTTCCCTTATTGGAACTTGTCAGTGCCACTTCTTATCCTTTCTCTGTGCACCTCTGATAAGAATCCAGCTGCCTTTCCTGCAGCCTACCCTTTTTTCCCCTCCCTTTAGTGAGACATTGATCCTGAAGTATGTAGAAAAAACACCTTTCACTTGAGTCTAAGGTAAACTTTGGATTTTAGGTACGTTGAAATCATTGCACTAATAGATCAAATTGTGTATTTGTAGTTGTGTTCACCAGTGTGGAGAAGGACTGCATGCCCAAGCAAGTCATTTGACAAGTAATGAAATAATCAGAGCAAGCCACTAGTACTGATTGAGTCATTAAGTTTCTTCCTTAGCAGTATTTTTGGTTAATAATTCATATTTAATGATGCTGCCCATTTTGATGAACTCCTTATCTGCTCAGCCCAACAGTACCTTTTTGGAGGGTGCCTCCTCACATATTTAGCTGTAAGGTAATTTTAACTACTCACAGAATCACAGAATGACATGGGGTTGGAAGGGACCTCTGGAGATCATCTAGTCCAACCCCCATGACAAAGCAAACCCCCACACAGCACAGGTTGCACAGGAACGTGTCCAGGTGGGGTTTGAATGTCTCCAGAGATGGAGACTCCACCACCTCTCTGGGCAGCCTCTTCCAGGGTTCTGCCACCCTCAAAGGAAAGAAGCTTCTTCTCATGTTTAGATGGAAGTTCTTATATTCAAGTTTGTACCCATTTCCTCTTGTCCTGTCACTGGACACTACTGAAAAAGACTGGCCCCATCCTCTTGATACCCCTCCGTTAAGCATGTACAGGCATTGATCAGATTCCCCCTCAGTCTTGTCTTCTCCAGACTAAAAAGACCCAAGTCCCTCAGCCTTTCCTTTAAAGAGAGATGCTACTTCACTATCTAATACCAGTGGAGGTTGACACTAAGTCCTTCTCATGGTGTGATCAACAGATGACTCTTCAGTTAAGCTGGTTCATTGGCTTTGTGGTTAGTCTTGCAGGTACCAATGTTGGATTCATTCCTGGAATTTAACTAGCTACTTTGCACAGGTTTTTTGTGGTGCTCCATGCTAGAAATGCCATTTTCCAGTATTCATTTTATGTAGTACCAGCACCACAAGTGGCCAAGTCTTCTGCTCTACACTCTAGAGTCTAGAGACTCTGCTCCAAGAGTCATCTTCCCTCCCACCTTGGGGTTTAACCTAGGTTTCTGTACTTCCTCATTTGAAGGGAAATAGATGTGAACAATTTTGAGTTACATCCATCAAATTTGACACTTTACCTTTTCACTTGCTGTTTTTCTGAGTGTAATCTTAATCTGAATAAAAACATTGTTGACATATTGGTTTTGAAAGCATAGTATCCATGGGTTAAGTTTTGTCATTGTATATGGTCATTTAACCTTTTAGTTGTACAAAATGAATTTGTATAATTTGATTTGTATTGAGGGTAGAGTTTTTCTACAATTTTAAAAATTTGTTGGCCACCTTCATTTGTTTTTGTTTTCCTGAGGACCCATGTTCAGTGAGCAAGTGTTTTTACTAAGATGCTATGTAAGTGGACCCTTCAGCATTTCTTCTTCCAGGATGCATTAAAATGTATTTTATTTAGACAGAATTTTTTTAAACCCCAACAACTGTGCTTGTCTTGCTTTATTACATCCTCTCTAATTGTGATGATCTAAAAAAAATCTCTTCTTTAAGGACATATTCTTTTCATTCTTACTGTTCATTTTCCAGCTGAATTTGTCAGTTAATGTGTTTAAAAGCCCGATCCAATATGTATCCTGGGTCACCTACCATGAATTTTTTTCTCCCTGCTGAAAATCAGTATTTATTCCAGCTCTCTTTTTTCCTATGTTTAATCAGTTTTTAATCCATGACCAAAGCAAACCCCTTAGTTTCCGTAGCAACACTGTGCAAGGGATTTTGTCAGTGTACTAAATGATTAGTCTTTGCTATTTCTTCTCTTTTCTGAGAAATCTAATAAATCATGGGAGGCAGCATTTTCCTATAAAAAGCAGTGATAGTTTGCAGTTTTGTTTTTCTAATGGGCTGTTTCAAACACTGAATAACTACCTATATTTATGAGTATTCCCCAAGTGGACCATATCTTGGATTACGACTCGCTGCCCTGCAACCTCTAGGACCTCATATACTGAAATATTAGAGGCGTGTGTGTGGCTGTGGATGCTTGTGTGCACACACATACCCCTGCCCACCTTGCCTGTCTGCAGGTGGAGCTCAGCATCACTAACAGTGTGTGTTACATCAGGAAGGTTACCTTTTTTGTTGTTGTTGTTAATTATTTATTATTTTTTCCTCCCTGCAGTTCAGTAGGACCTGGGGGTAATTCCCATCCTGCCTTGATGATTTGTTCCTGCTTAGCAGCTTATTACAGCACCCAGTGATCTCACTCAGCTGCAGCTCGTTTCATGGTTTCAAATAAACTTAAAACCTTTTTTATTCATTTTGTGGCTTAGGTGTTATCTCACCTAAGGCATTTTTGGTTGTATAAATGTATCATTTGCCTTTAGGGAAGGCAAGGCACATTTGGGTTTAGTGGCATTCTTCTTCCCTATACCTCTTACTTCCCTCCTTTTATCTGAAAATAACATTTGTCTTGCAGTGGAATTATTTCAGGATTATGGTCTGGGTATTTTTCTAATGAAATAACCTGTTTTCATCACTGTTTCCCAAATATCACCAGTGTTTTCTCCTTCCTGTTGCGTCATTTCAGGTGTACATCAAAGTCATAGACACAAATAATCACAGGCCTCAGTTTTCTGCTTCAAAATATGAAGTAGTTATACCTGAAGACACCATGCCCGATACAGAAATTCTCCAAGTCAGTGCCACGGACCGAGATGAGAAGAATAAACTGATTTACACTATGCAGGGCAGCACTGATCCCATCAGTCTGAAAAAATTTCGTCTGGACCCTGCAACTGGCTCCCTATATACTTCAGAAAGACTGGATCATGAGACCATGAACCAGCATATTCTCACCATAATGGTAAATAAACACAAAATTTCTTCTGTAGTCAATAACAAATACCTTCTTAATGTCTTTTTAATTTATCCCCTTAATTCAAACATTTCTTTGTATGTTTAAGTTGTATTCGGTCTTCGTCTCTGTGACTGGTACAGATTGAACCTTGAATTATTACTAATGTTTGATGAACTGCTGAAATAACAGTGCTTAATTACTGCTAATGTGGTAACTGTCTCAGGTTCGAGATCAAGATGTCCCCGTAAAGCGCAACTATGCTAGAATCATCATTAATGTCAGTGACACGAACGATCATGCCCCGTGGTTCACCAGCTCTTCCTACGAAGGACGGGTCTATGAGTCAGCAGCTGTTGGATCTGCCGTTCTCCAGGTTACGGCCTTAGATAAGGACAAGGGAAAGAATGCAGAAATCGTGTACTCCATTGAATCAGGTACAGTGACTTTCTTACCTCTTCAGTCTGTTTTGAAATGGTGCTCACTGATAGTTTGTTTCAACTGTAGACATGTAAAATACAGCAATAAAGAAGAGGGCAGTACAGGTGTGTGTGTGTGTCATGGTCTGTGAAATGTACTTATGATAAAGTCTCTGAATGCTTAAAACTGAAATACTCATACGTACTGTGCCCAGGCGGCCAAGAAGGCCAATGGCATCATGGCTATTATAAGAAATAGCGTGACCAGCAGAAGCAGGGAGGTGATTGTCCCCCTGTACTCAGCACTGGTGAGGCCACACCTTGAGTATTGTGTCCAGTTCTGGGCACCTCAACACAAGAGAGATATCGAGGTGCTGGAGTGAGTGCAGAGGAGGGCAACAAAGGTGGTGAAGGGCCTGGAGAATAAATCTTCTGAAGAGTGATTGAGGGAGTTGGGACTGTTTAGTTTGAGGAAGAAGAGGCTGAGGGGAGACCTCATCGCTCTCTACAACTGCTTGAAAGGGCATTGTAGGGAGGTTGGTGCTGGTCTCTTCTCAAGCGTAATCAGGGATAGAATGAGAGGGAATGGCTGCAAGCTGCAGCAGGGTAGGGTTAGTCTGGACATTAGGAAAGAATTTTTCCCAGAAAGAGTGGTCAGTCAGTGGAATCAGCTGCCCAGGGAGGTGGTGGAGTCACCATCCCTGAATGTGTTTAAGAGGCGATTAGATGTGGTGTTGAGGGATATGGTGTAGGGGAGAACTTTGTAGAGTGGGGCTGATGGTTGGACTAGATTATCCCAAGGGTCTCTTGAACCTAAATGATTCTATGGTTGTATTCTATGGTTCTATGACCTCCTTCCCCTTAGCTATTGATATTATCCTTTAGATCCTTTGGAACATTTTAGCAGTATTAGGAGAAGAAGCTACCCTGAAACATTTAAGAGGGGTGTGTTCTTCAGAAATAACAGAAACATTAAATTCAGATCTAAACCACAGTAATCTTTTTTGGTAATGTAAGTTGTACTTTGTGGCACAGGATTTGATGAAAAGAGTAAAAGCCTGTGACAAATGCTTTCGTGGTTAGCACAATGTGAGAGAAAAGACCTCAAAAATAACTTGCAGATATCCATATACTTAACCACTAAGTAGTCCCAGTTTTTAAGTTAAACTTTCTGATAGATGTAGTGAGGAAGGAGTTGCTTTGCATGGTTCCCTCTGGCTGATTTTAAATAGTGTGACTGCTATTCTAGCTCAATAAAATACATAAGGAAGTCTTTAATAGCTGGTCGATTTGGCATAAAGGCTCCTTTTTCAGATTGCAGGCCAGAGAAGAGCACTAAGTCCTGCTGCTTATTTTTAGCATCAGAGTGTCTTTCTGAACTTGCCTTATAACAATGCAATTCACATGATGGCAATTTTAGATAATATGAGAACAGGATGACATTGACTGACTTTCACTTCCCAGATGGAAGGGAGTTTTGGCTCAGTCCATTAAATCTAGATACAAGCCTGCCATTCCCATGGTCCTGAACTATTTATGCACTGGGACTAGGGGGAAAAACAAAACAAAAAAGTTTATTTAAATGTCATTCCCGATGTGCAGTGCAGCTAGAGAGAAAGGTAGAAAGTAATTTAGAAGCAAAATCCCAGTCACAAGCGTTAGAAACTGTATATTAAGGAGAGCAGTAGGTGAAAGATTATTCAGTTACTGTTGAATGCCAGGTGATAGGTGAAAATGCTTTTTTTTTTATTTGACATAGAATCATAGAATCATTTTGGTTGGAAGATAAGCTGCTTTGTAAAGAATTGGAATTGGTTTTAAGTATTTTCCATTTCTTCCCCCCAAACTGTTGGGGTTTGATATGAAAACATACTTCAACACTGTATTAAAACAAAGCTGTAATTATGATACTCTAAAGAGGAAGAATGTATTTAAGTGCCTCATAAGTTGCTTAAAACATGTTTGTCTTCTGTTAGTAGTAGAAACCTGACTTTTTTTACCAAGCAGGACACTGAAGCCCTTAAAACTTATCTCTTGCCTTTCCCATTTCAGTAGTGCTTATTTTACAAAAGCCAAAGCATAACAAGAAAAACCAATGTGTGTGAGTGCTGTCTAGAATGAAGCTACACCCTGTCTTCTTCCTTTCTTCTAGCTTTTTGTAGGAGAAAATGTAAGACTTTCTTAGGTTTGTTTTACAGGACTGTGATCTACTGGGAGCTTAAAGCCTTATAATTGATGTTCTCAGCATATGGAAAGGAACATTCCTGAAATGTTTGTGATGGCTGCTTAGATTTGTAATGGGATATTCTAAGAATGCCACTGTGTTTAGAGCTTCCACTGAAAACCACAAAAAACGCCACCGCCACACAACCCAAACAAAAAAACACACAAAAAAAGCCCTCTTGCCTACTTGTGTGCATAACTCAGAAGTTCTTAATGAATTTTTTCCATGCTGAGAACATGGCCTTAGTAATGCAATTTCGTAAGAAGTAAAGTGTTAAATCTTGCCGTATGTAGTGCCTGAGCTGAGTATTGTATGCAGTGTTGCTCAGCTGTATATTTGAAGTTAAAAAGTAAACAAGTGTTTATCAAATGGCAGCTGGTAATCCTTAGCAGGTAGTATTTTTGTTCTAATGCTGTCACTGAGAACAACTTGCCTGTGTATTAGTAGGAAGTTAGGAGAGAGATAACTATAGGTTGAATTCAGAAAAATTCATTTTGATGCAGTGATTTAAATAATATTTTCATAAGCAATTAAAATTCACAAGTTTGAATTCATTAAGACACTTTTTTTTCCAAAGCAGCCTAGCTATTTTAGATCATAAAACGTAACCTGTATTCCACTACCATTAACTTCTGAATATGATCTTCTTTCAGCTTCATTTTTATAGTTAAAATATTTAAGTTGGCTTAAACTCAGTGACAAAGATAATTTGAAGAAAATACATAATTTATAATGTTGAAACTTGCGAAGTACTTGTTATCTTTTAAAGTGGGTTTTTTTTAATGGAAAATGAAACAAATTTTTGTTGCATTTATTTTCAAGGCTTGGATGGTTTTGCTAACTATGTTTTATGCAGCCTTTCCACAAGTAAACTTAGAATTCGTGTTAACTCTGGATTACAGAATGCTTTCCAGAGATGCTAACAAATGTTTATTAAATAAAAGTTAGAAACTTTAATGTTCTCTGTGTTCTCACTAAGTGGTCGCTTTTAGTATGTAGCTGAAGAAGCAGGTATCCTTTTAAGTTCTGGATACCTCTCCTTAATAACATTTCATTTTCTTCACAGGGAATATTGGAAATTCCTTCTTGATAGATCCCATTTTGGGTATGATTAAAATTGCAAAGGAATTGGATCGTAGTAACCAGGAAGAATACAACCTGATGGTCAAAGCGACAGACCAAGGGGATCCTCCCATGAGCGAAGTGGCCTCCGTGCATATATTCGTTACGGTCTCTGATAACGCCGCGCCAAAATTCACAGCCAAAGAGTATTCTGCAGAAATCAGTGAGAGTGCCAGCATTGGCAGTTTTGTTGGAATGGTTACAGCATACAGTCAGTCTTCCCTAGTCTATGAAATAAAAGACGGCAACGTAGGTGACGCCTTTGCTATCAACCCCAACTCCGGGGTCATTGTTTCCCAGAAGATACTTGATTTTGAGACTTTGCCCGTTTACACTCTGACTGTCCAAGGAACAAACATGGCTGGCTTGTCCACCAATGCAACAGTTCTGGTCCATCTTCGGGATGAGAATGACAATGCACCCGTTTTTACGCAGGCTGAATATACAGGACTCATCAGTGAATCAGCTTCAATTAACAGCGTGGTTCTGACTGACAGGAATATCCCATTAGTAATTCGAGCTACAGATGCTGATAGAGAATCCAACGCTTTGCTTGTTTATCAAATTGTCGAGCCATCTGTCCGCAAGTATTTTGCCATCGATTCAAGCACCGGTGCCATTCGCACAGTCATGAGTCTGGACTACGAGGAGACAAATATTTTCCACTTTTCAGTGCAAGTACATGACATGGGGATACCGCGTTTATATGCAGAATATGCAGCTAATGTTACTATCTATGTCATTGACATCAATGATTGCCCTCCTGTGTTTTCAAGAGACTTGTATGAGACATCCATTTTGGTTCCAACCTATAAGGGCGTGAAAGTCATCACCGTCAATGCCACCGATGCCGATTCAGGTGTTTTTTCACAATTAATTTATTCCATTGTTGAAGGCAACATCGGAGAAAAATTTGCAATAAACCCTAAGACTGGAGATGTAACAGTACAAAATACAACCCAGTTAAGAAGCAGATACGAACTGACGGTGAGAGCATCTGATGGCAGATTTGCAAGCACCGCATCTGTGAAAATTAACGTGAAAGAGAGCAAAGCGAGCCAGCTGAAGTTCACGCAGAGTTCTTACTCTGCAACGGTGCAGGAGAATTCCACAGAGGCAAAAACAATAGCTGTTGTTACTGCTATAGGGAATCAACTAAACGAGCCTTTGTTTTACCATATTCTCAATCCAGACAGCAGATTTAAAATCAGCCCAACGTCGGGAGTGCTTTCAACAACGGGAATACCCTTTGACCGTGAGCAGCAAGAGTCTTTTGATGTGGTCATAGAAGTGACAGAGGAATATAAACCATCAGTGGTTGCACACATTGTAGTTAAAGTCACGGTGGAAGATGTAAATGATAACGCTCCGTTTTTTGTCAATCTTCCCTATTATGCTGTCGTTAAAGTAGACTCTGAAGTAGGCCATGTTATTCGACGCGTCACTGCGGTAGATAAAGATGCAGGCAGAAATGGAGAGGTGCATTACTATCTCAAAGAACATCATGAACACTTCCAGATTGATCCCAATGGTGAAATCTCACTGAAGAAGAAGTTTGAACCCGACACGCTAAATAAGGAGTATCTGGTCACAGTCGTGGCAAAGGATGGAGGAGACCCTGCTTTTTCTGCTGAAGTTATAGTCCCCATTACAGTTATGAGTAAAGCTATGCCAGTTTTCGAAAAGCCTTTCTACAGTGCAGAGATACCAGAAAACATCCAACTCCATAGTCCCGTGGTATTTGTCCAAGCAAACAGCCCAGAAGGACTGAAGGTGTTTTACAGCATCACCGATGGAGATCCTTTCAATCAGTTCACTATCAACTTCAACACGGGTGTTATCAATGTTGTTGCCCCTCTTGACTTTGAGTCTCACCCAGCCTACAAACTGAGTGTTCGAGCAACAGACTCCCTCACCGGGGCGCACGCGGACGTGTTTGTGGACATAATAGTGGAAGACATCAATGATAATCCTCCTGTCTTTACAGAGCAGTCTTACACGGCAACTCTTTCCGAGGCATCTGTCATTGGAACGTCTGTTGTACAAGTGAGCGCTACAGACGCCGATTCTGGAACAAACAGGGGGATTTCCTATCACTTGGTTGAGGATAATAGTGAAAGTCACGACTACTTCCACATCGACAGCAGCACTGGACTCATTCTTACGGCGAGAACGTTGGACTATGAACAAATTAAACAACACAAGTTACTAGTAAGAGCCATAGATGGTGGCATGCTGCCCTTGAGCAGTGATACCGTTGTAACTGTTGATGTAACCGATCTCAACGATAACCCCCCTCTTTTCAACCAATTGCTTTATGAAGCTAGAATTAGCGAGCTGGCTCCCCGTGGGCATTTTGTCACCTGTGTGCAAGCCTCAGATGCTGATAGTTCGGATGTTGACAAGCTGGAGTACTCCATCCTGACAGGCAATGACCAAAAGAATTTTGTAATTAATAGTAAAACTGGCATTATCACCATCTCAAACCTACGCAGACAGACATTGAAGTCACATTATAACCTTAACGTGTCTGTTTCTGATGGGGTCTTCAGAAGCTCAGCCCAAGTCCACATAACTGTCACCAGTGCCAACATGCACAGTCCTGTTTTCAGCCAGAATGAATATGAGGTTGAACTGGCTGAAAATGCTCCATTGCATACTTTGGTGACTGAAGTGAAAGCCACAGATGAAGATTCTGGTACTTACGGCCACATCACTTACCACATTGTGAATGACTTTGCCAAAGAAAGGTTTTTTACAAATGAGAGAGGGCAGATACTTACCTCCAAGAAGCTTGACCGTGAAACACAGGCAGAAAAAGTAATCGCCATTAGTTTAATGGCCAAAGATTTGGGAGGAAAAGTTGCTTTCTGTACTGTTAATGTAATACTCACAGATGACAATGATAACGCTCCTCAGTTCCGAGCAACAGAGTATGAAGTAAATATCGGATCTGATGTTCCACGGGGTACTTCTGTCATTAAAGTCTGGGCATCTGATGCTGATGAGGGTACAAACGCAGACATCACATACGCTATTGAAGCAGAGTCTGAAAACGTTCAAGAGAACTTAGAAATTGATTCATTGTCTGGTATAATTACTACAAAGGAAAGCTTAATTGGTTTAGAAAATGAGTTTCTGACCTTCTCTGTTAGAGCAGTCGATGGTGGATCCCCCAAGAAAGAGTCAGTTGTCCCTGTTTATGCTAGAATACTCCCACCAGAAGTGCCTCTTCCAAAATTTTCGGAGCCATTTTTTTCTTACACTGTTTCTGAGGACATTCCAATTGGGACTGAGATAGATGTTATCAAAGCAGAGCATAATCAGACCTTAGTATATAGTCTGATAAAAGGGAACACTCCTGAAAGCAACAGAGATGACTTTTTTGTGATTGACCGACACACTGGAGTCTTGAAACTTGAGAAGAATCTTGATCATGAGACGACTAAATGGTACCAGTTTGCAGTTCAGGCTCAGTATGCAAACGAAGATTATAATGTTGTTTCCTCAGTGGAAGTAAGCATTCAGGTAAAAGATGCAAATGACAACAAACCAGTTTTGGAGTCCGATCCATATGTAGCATTCGTCGTAGAAAACATGCCAGCTGGAACAAGAGTCATCCAGGTGAAGGGAACTGACTTGGATTCAGGACTCAACGGGCAGGTTACATACAGCTTGGATCCTTCTCAAGAACTGGACGTTATAGAGTCTTTCTCCATAAACATGGAAAGCGGCTGGATTACCACTCTCAGAGAGCTCGATCACGAGAAACGAGACAACTACAAAATCACGGTGGTTGCATCCGATCGGGGTGAAAAACTTCAACTTTCTTCTACGGCTGTGGTGGACGTCACCGTTACGGACGTGAACGACAACCCTCCACGCTTTACTGCAGAGATATACAAAGGAACAGTCAGCGAGGACGACCCCACCGGTGGGGTAATCGCCATCCTGAGTACGACTGATGCTGATACAGAAGAAGCCAACAGACAAGTCTCTTATTACATTACAGGTAACTCTTTTTTGAGTGATAGCAGAATAATCATTTCAGGTTTTTTTCTGGAGTGCTGTGAGATACAACAATCATCCAAATTACTGATAAGTATCAGAAACCATAAAGCTGCAAAGAAAGAATGTGTGTGTCTTAATATAAATATTAAAAACTTCAGGGGACGAACAAATGAGTTTTAGAAAGCAGGTCTTTGTCTTTCTGTTTCACATTTGCCTTGCTTAAAATGCTTTCCTATGTTTGTTGTTTACTCATAGATCAATTTTATTAAAAAAAAATATACTTACACTGAAAATAGTGCTGTACTTAAGGAACGAATGAAAGAAATTTCACAGAATACTAGACTGTTAATTTCCAGTGGGATGTTTCACCAGGTTTCTTATTTACCACATCTTGATAGGATGTTACCTATAATCCTACATTAATTTCTACATTGATTTGTATAGATTCTATTGGATGCAGTTAAATTTGTTGTATGAGCATCTACTGACTATTCCTACCTGGAAAATGAAGCTTTTTCCCTCTAAAGGCACAGAGAGTCATTGCTTATTTGCATTCACATTCACCTTTTTTATTTGTCTCTTGAGTTATAACTTAATGCTGATAAAGCAACAGTAGTAATCTAGCTAATTAACCATTAATTAAATGGTTCTTTTTGTATTTCAGGAGGTGATCCCTTGGGACAGTTTGCTATTGAAAATATCCAGAATGAATGGAAGGTCTACGTCAAAAAGCCTCTGGACAGGGAAGAAAAGGATAATTACCTTCTAAATATTACAGCTACTGATGGGACTTTTGCAACTAAAGCTGTGGTGGAGGTTAAAGTCCTGGATGCTAACGACAATAGCCCTGTTTGTGAAAAGGTAGGCACAATCTCGTCTTTTCCATGTCCACCACCTGGAAACTTCCTCTGGAATTTCTTCCCAGGATACTTTAAAATAGATATTCCTTTTATGCCAGTAACAGAAATCTGGATTATTAAGGTAAAATTCTATCAAAAAGTTATTTCGTAGACAGGTTTCTTAAACCAAATTCCAAAAGCAATTCATTGTTGTTTTTTAACACTCAAATGGGTGTTTGAAGATCACGAGGAGAATTGCAGCACTCTTCTCCTCTGTTAATGCATACTTCTGCAGAAGGAATTGTTTCAAGCTGTAGCCACGACAGTACAATGCTCAATTTTCTGAAGGGAGCAAAGACCCCAAAGGTGGCTCCATACCATCACTTAGTTGATGCATTCGTGCATTTCCTGTGATAAAAGAATTGAAAAGACTGGAATGTTATCCTGCAGCACCAAAAATCCATAATTCATAAATGTTTTCTTGTTACAAAGCCACCTATACTACCAGGTTTCATAGTCTGCAAAAATGGACATGAAAAATAAAGAGTGGAAAAAAACCCAGGAGGGTGGAACTTGCAAGAAGTATAATTGCCTTCTGAGGAAGCCCTGGCTTTTTATAGCCAGCTTCTTTGTTGTTGCTTTAGCACATTTGGACATTTTTCACAGCCACCTTGTTGAACACAGATTTGATGTTACCAGGTGGAAAGGCAAAAACCTTTTCTTGTTCTGGGAAGGATGCAGTGAGCAATTGATTCTTTTTCTTAGTCGATGTTTATGTTGGTTACTGCTATATAAACGACTGCAGTTACTTTCAGACTCACAAGTCCACATTTTTAGCTTTTTTCCTTTGTCAATATTGGTGCTGTAAGGCTCATTTACGGCACACCCTCAACACGGATGAGCTGTAAAAGTGTCTGTAAATTCTGTGTGTTTTTCTCTTAATTTTCATTTAAACTGGAAGCTTTTCTTTCATGCCACTACAAAAAAGGCAGGTATGAATTTCTTCTAGATTGAGTCAAACCTAGACATGGTGAGTTACCAAAAGAGGAAAAAATGAAATTACCAAAAATGTCTAACTCCTATTTTGAGAATGCATTTGATTATCAGTTAATCAGTTACAAGTTTTTTGAGTTCTTAGCTATGGGGTGATGCCCAAGAGTGCCCATGGTTGCTACCTAAATAAATTTCTAATAAATTCATTAGAAAATCATAAGTGCTTTTCATTTTCAGGTATTTCATTCTCTGGTTGCCTTCATACACTATCAAACATCCGAGCAGGATATTATCCCCTTCCCAAGCTCTCCTTACTTCCCGTGTTTAGTCCTTTAATGTAACTCTAACACCTTGCAGGCTTTATACACCGATTCTGTTCCCGAGGACGCCCTCCCTGGCAAACTGATAATGCAGGTGTCTGCTACAGACGCAGATATTCGATCCAATGCAGAAATTACTTACACACTGCATGGCACGGGAGCAGAAAAGTTCAGGCTCACTCCAGACACAGGTAATAATGCTCTCTACACCATACAAAATTCCAGTTATCACCTCACTGTACAAAATGTTTTACTGTTACATTAAGACATAGATAAACATCAGTACTTTATGCTTTCCATTCAGGGTTAGTTTATCATGTACCTTTAAAATGTGAGTTTCTACTACACAAANGGCAAATATTTTAATAGATGAGGAACAGAAGAGTAAATAGAATAATTGCCCCAAAGCCAGAAACTTCCATGCTGAGTAAAAGTGTGCTGTAGATGTTGTACTAATTATATTCATTGTATTCATGGTTTGGTTTGGCATATTAAATGGGATGAAGTCAGATGGAGCAACCAATCTCCTTTCCACACTAAATACCAAAAGTTCCTCCAGTTTTATTGGAAGCACAAATGAGATGAACTCTTCACTTGCCTGACTTGGGGTTTTGTGGCATTTGTGTCTTCTGGTCAAATACAATGCCAAAATCCTGTGCTCTGCAGGCTGTAGGAGACAAGTAGTAGGAAGGGAGTAGTATACAATATAGAAAAAATTAAATAGGAGACATAGGGGAAGTATGGAGGGGAATAGAACACTTCAGTGGCAAAATAAATGAGAAGGATCTTACTTCGTGGTTGTCTTTTGACTTTGAATGTCACCTCTGTGCTGTGCTAGCATGTTACATTCAGAATTAGTGGGGTTGGAATAGTCACAAACAGTATTTCAGAATACTTTGTTGAATTGGTTAAAAGGAGGCAAAGGCTACACTTTGTGCCTGTCGTAGTGTTTTCTGTCACGTTGGAGAAGAGAAAGTATGTTAGACTTGTAGGGCTTTGTCTGTAGCAGCAAGTTACCTTTGATAGTGTCAATACCTCTGTTTATTCAATGAATGTTAGAGGAGGAGAGTCAGCTCGATAGCTGTGGAAGGAAAGCAAATTAACAGTGCAGGAAAACCACATGTGGATTTACCTTCACTTTGTTAAAGCCAGGGTTTTAATATTTTAATTCTGTTTATAGAAAACCGCATGGATTAGTGCATGTATACACATTCTCTTTCTCCACCATCAGGTAGTCTTACTTTAGCTAATTTCTTTTTGGTAGGGATTTGAAAAAAAGAAAAAAAAAGAAAAAAAAAAAAAGGCAGAGGATTTTAGAATTTAATCTTTTAAAGCTGAAAAGGCAAGCCACTGACACACTTTGCCCAGAGTGGAGCTCATTAGTGCAGTACAGCTGCTGACTTCGCCACTGATGAAATCATCATCAGAAAGAAAATTGTTGTTTGGTGTTTCCCAGTACAAAGATTTTAGAGGAAAACATGATAGGGATTCTTAAGCCTTGCAACTCACATCAGCTCATGTATGTTGTTCTGTTTATAGGCGAACTGAAAACATTAATGCCGCTCGATCGTGAGCAGCAAGCAGTTTATCATCTCCTGGTGAAAGCCACAGACGGAGGAGGAAGATCCTGCCAAGCTAATATTATTCTGACTCTGCAAGATGTGAATGATAATGCCCCAGAGTTTACAGCTGATCCTTACTCCATCACAGTCTTTGAAAACACGGAGCCCAAAACCCTTCTGACAAGAGTGCAGGCGACGGATACGGATGCAGGTATGAATTCTGTGACCAATTCTGGCAGGGACTCAGAGTTACAGTAAATGTTTATTTAGTCTTATCCTGAAAGGTGTTAAGTCTTTCAGTGGAACTGACAGATGTTCAATACCTCTCAGCATTAGACTCCTGAAAGATATATTTAGGGCTCCTAAATCATGTAACACCTGACTTTCATCTGCGAGTAGCCTGGAAAACATCCCTTCTGTGTCTCTGCGAGAAAGGAGAGAGGGAAAAGAGACAAAATAGAGGATATTTTTAGTGTGAGAAGCTATTAGTGTTGTGATGGTTTAGGTCCATCCTTTTACTCCTGGTGTCACTAAAAGGAATATCAAGCCCTGTCTGTTCGTGTAAATGTGCATTTATAGATTTTGCGTGTGCACCTCTCAGGTTCACCATCGACAATCGTACCACAAAGAGAACCCTGCTCCATCGTAGCTTCCTACTAAGATTTTAGCTACCTCTTTGTCTTCTGGTTAGTTACAAGTAACTTAAGCGAACCTGAACTGAAAATGACATTAGAGTTTGTTCTTAGGCTTTGTTGTAAGGAATACAACAGCAATAGCATCTTTTTGAAGGTGTATGATTCCCACATAACACCAGTTTATCAATCCAATAATATTAATAATTAGTTGCCTCAGTCTCATGAAGCAACCATCCTACTTTGTGCTGTGGCAAAGCCAGGCTGCTGGATTGGAAGGCAACAGGCAGATGTTTTCATGCTCCACTAGTCTTTGAAGCACAGGAAGAGCAAACTGCCTGGCTGAAAAACCTGCGGGGTTTTTGTTTGGTCCCTTTTTTTTTTTAATACAGAGATGTTGCCAGAATTTATGTTCCTGTTAATTTTGGAACACGGTTCTTAAATGAATTTACTGGAATTGAGTCTAGTTATTTGATGCAGCCTAACTCTCCCGTATCCTCCTGTGTTATTTATAAGCCTGCTAAGCAGATGCTGTTGTTCTCAAGTTATAATTAGATTTATATTACTAATCGTTTCATATTAGCTAGTACTGTGACTGAAGGAGAACCATGCTTCATGGTTATTGTGTGGCAGAAAATCAGTGTTAGCTTAATTTTTAAATCAGATTACATCTTTTTGGAAATCATTCTGCCCTTCACGAGAGCCTTTAACTCTTGCTGAAATCTACTTCAATGTGAACGATAATATTTAGGGTGCAGGTTTGATTTCTGTAGCTATCAGATCTGTTAGCGTCTTGGTGTATTTTCTATCAGGTCTGTTATTTTCTTGGTGTATTTTAGCAGCTGCTTCATACTTTGCAATTGTTTTGAAAAATGCAGGGCTGAACCGTAAAATCCACTATTCACTGGTGAACTCTGCAGAGGGACAGTTCTCTATTGATGAGTTCTCTGGAATTATTCGGTTGGAGAAGCCTTTGGATCGGGAATTGCAAGCTGTGTACACGCTAACTTTGAAAGCTGTGGATGAAGGTTTACCTAGAAGACTGTCTTCAACAAGTAGTCTCATCATTTCTGTTCTGGATATAAATGATAATCCACCCGTATTTGAGCACAGGGAGTATAGTGCAAGTGTCTCAGAGGACGTTTTGGTTGGAACTGAAGTTCTCCAGATCTACGCTGCAAGCAGGGACATCGAAGCCAATGCTGAAATCACGTACTCGATAGTCAGTGGGAACGAACACGGAAAATTCAGCATCGATTCAACAACAGGTAACAGATTACAAGCGGGAATATGCTTCAGGCTAACAAAGCACAGCACCTTACAGTGTTCTCCAGTAGTTCAACCAAAACAGGTCATATATCATCTATGTGCATCATGATGGAGGTAAAGTCAGTGCTGCTGTCTTTCACCCATTTTCCCAGCAGGTTCACTAGAGGAGGGCGGTAGAATGCACAATAGGAACTTCATTTCTTGCTGCTACTTATTGTCACTTGAGTTAGATTTGTTTAGCTGGCGAGACTTAAGGGTTCCCTAGCTGGAATATTCCCCACCCTTGGGACAGAGGGGGTGGAAAGACACAGTTCTGTAGTGATAGAAACATAATCCCATTTTGACAAAAGCAATTTAATCAGAGTTAGTGGCCAGGCGTGGTGAAAGAAAGGTCAGAAATTGGATTGGGAAAACTTGTCATTGGTCCACAAAGGCAGTAATTCCAGAGGAGTTTGATATGGCATCAAAGAGATGTTGGAATATTCTATTCAATCGTATATCCAGCAGAGAGTGGAGATTTTACACTGGTGTATTACATTTATTCTCTGGAAGCATTTAGATTCTGTGGAGAATTTTCCCCTGCTAATGACAATTCTTTGTTCAAAAATCAATATCCACTTCAATTCTAGTTTTGTTTCCTTATATAGTTCTTATTCTAGAGTTAGTTTCTCGTAAAGTTAGGGGTTCTTTATATAAGATTTCTACCCAAAAGTGAATAGTAGTTAATTATACCAGTGTAATTGAAATGAGAATTTTTCCAGCTGCTACTTTGGTATGGTGTTGTCGTGGTTTTGACCAATCGGACAGATGATGACCCCTCCTTCCCCCCCACTAAGGAAAATTGAGGAGAGGAAAGGATTAAGAGATTCAGGAGTTTAGGAAAAAAAAACTAAACTACTTTAATAGAATATAAATAATAATAATATAATAAACAATAAAAAAGAAAAATTTAAAAGTATAAAAGAAAGGATAAAAAAAAGTATACAGTCTATACAAAACCGTATCAGGCTCCCAGGACGACAATCACGTCACCAGCAGCNCAAACCAGGATAGATGTGGAAGTATTTTGCTGGTTTAGCTTCTTCACATATTTGAAAGGAGGAAAAAGATTGCAAGAAAATTCTTCCAGCAGCAAATGAGCATGTATGTTAGTGACTGCACTGCCTTAACTAGGCACTTGAAAACTCATGCTCAACTCAAATAATTCTATCAATCCAAACTGGTGAGTGGACGCTCCTGTTAGCACCTCTGCATGCTCCGTGCCTGACCTTAACGCTCAAATCAAAAGTTACAATGTAGTGCACGTTAATAGCAGAGTTTTGCGTGAGATGGTTTATCGATGGGTGATTGTCTCTTCCCTAGGAGCCGTTTTTATCATTGAGAGCTTGGATTATGAAAGTTCACCTGAGTACTACTTGACGGTGGAAGCCAGGGATGGAGGCACACCTTCGCTAAGCGACGTTGTAACAGTGAATATTAACGTCACAGACATCAATGACAACACTCCGCTCTTCAGCCAAGACACTTACACTGCAGTAATCAGTGAAGATGCTGTGCTTGAGCAATCAGTCATTACAGTACGTAAATTTGGGGGATTTTTGTCCTTTGAAATACTCTGTCTTGACAAACTTGCCTTCAGTCTTGAAGGACAAAATATCATTTTGAAGATGGACATGAATCGATAAAGTTTGCCACTGAGGAAAATGTATTTTGCATGAGTTTCAGAACCAGGGACTTGAGAGCTGCCATGGGCATGCAGATGATTTTTGTGATATATTTGTGTTCTCCTGGTGAGAATATGGCTTAATTTGCGGGAGAAATTCAGGAAATTGAGCGATGTTGGTACGTTCTATTTGGATGACGTTTCTCCTGAGGACTGTGAAATGTGTTAGACCAAACCAGCTGTGCTCATCTTCAGGATGAGTTTATCTGAAAGATGATAGAGTCTATTTTGAACTGGTTTTAAATGAGACTGTAATGTCCCCTAGGTTATGGCAGATGATGCTGATGGACCTTCAAACAACCGCATTCACTACGCAATTATAGACGGCAATCAGGGAAATCCTTTCACAATTGACCCCAGCAGGGGTGAAATAAAAGTGACTAAACTTCTAGACAGAGAAAAGGTAAGTTTTTGATCTTTTTTGAGCATTTGGGATCAATTCAGCTATACATAATTGATGACCACCACTTCTTGGATTATATTTGTAAATTGCTGTTTGATGTGTTCCAAAATTAATAAGCAGTAAGAAAGTTAAAGCATCTATTTATGTCCGTGCTTTTGGGGGGCAGAGAGGAAGAGAAAGGATTCAATATATAAAGGGATGCTTTACTGGGGGATGGCACTAAGATATTTCTTGCTTAATTTTTGTATTATTTTGTAGATTTCAGGGTACACCTTGACAGTTCAAGCTTCAGATAACGGAAACCCACCTCGAGTTAACACCACCACAGTTAATATTGATGTTTCTGATGTAAATGACAACCCTCCAGTATTCTCAAAAGGAAACTACAGCGTTATCATCCAGGTAATAGAAATCCAGATGAAGAAGTTTTAGTCATCCAGTCAGTGATGTTATTGGCATGGCAGTTAGTGACTTGAAAAATTCTGCAAGATATTAGGATAGGATAGGAAAGATAGGAAATAGGATAGGAAAATAAAATTGAAGCATCAGGTTTATCCTATCTTTTTAATTATTTAGGGTTATGAGTGAGGCTGCTTACCTGAATAAGTGTTAAGGGTTACAAAATACAGACTGTGTAGTCTATTTAGAACCTTATGTTGCAAACACGATGTGTCTTTTTTAATGTAATTTATGTGTGTACATGTGAATATATATATTATACATTGCATTCCTGTTCATAATGTTCTTAGCAACATACAAATAGGTTAAAATACATGATAATCTTGCTATTACATTTTTAATCTTAGAGTCACTGCTTAGGAAAAGACACTTGAGGTACCTGTCACTGTGCTGGGAGTGTTGTGTGCTGTGGCACACACTCTGAGATTCGGTTCCTCTTGGGAGGAGGAGCAGTTACAGTGGGAGTAGTGTTTCATCTTACCACATACCAGCCCTTGGACTAATTTTACACCTTGGGATGGTGGTAGGGGGCCAGATTCTCCAATGCCTGGCAGGTACTTGCCCGATTCAGAAGACTAAAGCAGAGATAGCAGAGGCAAACGGCTGTACTTCTTGTCTGCCTGAATCTGGTAGAGAATAAATGGAAGGGAAGAAAGGAATTGCATTAAGACCTTTGTAGTAGTAACGTAAGTGAGCTCGGTCCCTTGGGTCCTTTTGCTGCTGCTGGTGTCTGGCCTGGTACAATAGATGAACGAGGATCAGGCGATGTTATCCGGTGCCCTGTGCCATCCTCACATCCCACTTCTGTGGGAGACCGCATACGCGGTTTCTAAAGGCATCTTTCCAAAAGAGCACAAAGCAATTCATCTCTACCCAGCACCTACAGAGCATGCAAGTACAATGTCCTGGATCTTCCTTTTTTGTGGTTTTGTTTTTTTTTTTCCAAAGCAACAGATTTATATGGCTTCACTCTGTATTTCCCTTTTCCCAGTTACAACCGTTCTCAAAGTGAATGTTAATTAATGTAACCCCCTAAAACTGTAGACTATAAAGCCAGTGTCTGTAATATATCCCGCACTCAATTAAAAAGGAAGACCTCATGTTTAATAGTTCAGCCTGTTCATAGTGTGAGGGTGGCAGAGGAAAAGCTGGAGGAGTTGTCTGAGAACACTGTGCATTTCCTGATGGATTGGAGATGGGTGTACGGGGACACACTTGGGAATGCGCTTAGCTATTATGAAAATCAAATTACTTTAGATGTCCAGATGTAAATATTTGTATTTTAAAATGATGGCCCTTGTCTCTTTTGCTGAAGAGGGGAAAGAATGCTTCAGCTGCAATATCTGATAATTAACTTGGCGGAACTGCACCTACTTAACAATCTCAAGAACAAAGAATATGCTTGTTTTTAAGAGTTGTAACTGTGAAGGATAGCATTTTGTTATTGCTGGACTTCACAATAACACTTGTACTTTTTTATTGCATTTAAAATACATGTGTGTGTATATGTGTATATATAAAACCTGGTCAATACAGTGGAGCAAGAATATTCCAGCAGACGGGTATTATAAGTGTTAGAGAAGGTTGTGTGTGTATGTGTGTCTATCAGATACATGAAAAACCAAAGCGTGTGAAGTGTCTGTGAAACCACATCCACATCATACAAACTTAAAGGGATTTTATGATGCAAATATTAAAAGCTGGTTTCTATATTTTAACCAGACTGTGTGGCTGTGGCAGCCACAACTTGAGTCAGAACGCTAATTAGGGACACTAGGGGTCAGAAGGAGGAGTGTGTTTTTCTAGTCCGCCCAACAAAGGCATTGGGTAATTCTTAACAGGTGTTTTAGCTAAATTTGAAATGTTCAATGACTTGCTAATTAATCTACCATAATCTCAAATCAGATCAAATGTGGAAAATGTAAAGTTTCAAAGCTGAGCTACTTTTAAGAATATAAGACCAAGTTTCAAAATGTGCTGCCTTTCTCCTTTTAAAGTTTTCATTGTTATTTTCTAAGGGCAGTATTTTACCATATAATATGGTATAATATGGTATCTTATGCTAATTAACTAGTTTGTCAGTAATGTGATCTTTATTATTTTTTCTCTTGTGAAAGAGAAATCGGTGTTCAGCTACACGCTCAACTCTAGCAAACCCAATGTGACTGTATTATGCCTTTACAGGAAAATAAGCCTGTTGGATTTAGCGTGCTCCAGCTCGTGGTGACAGACAAGGACTCTTCTCACAACGGCCCTCCTTTTCTCTTCACCATCCTGAGTGGAAATGAAGAGAACGCCTTTCAGGTTAACCAGCAGGGAGTGCTGACAACCGCCGCTGCGCTGAACCGCAGAGTGAGGGATCACTATTTACTTCACGTTCAGGTAGGACGCGCTGGTTTGCTTTAGAGGCAACTCACATTCCCACTCATGCCATGTCCACCACTTCTTCCTGCCTACCTCCTGAGATCCTGACACGAGATCCTGACATGCCAAGCAGTCGTGTGAGGCATGTCCCTTGTGGTGTCATCGTAGAGACGATACCTGTTTCAAATGTGACCCTGAAATGCTCTAATAGATGCCTACACGTGCCGTTGCTGTGCCAAAAGACCAGACTGTGTCCAGAACTCCAGGTTACATTAACATAGCTAAGTTCTCTAAAATACCTTTTTGTAACCTAATGTAAGAAATGTTCAAACCAGTGGGGTTTTTTTAAATCTTACCCGGTCCTTTTTTAAATTCAGTTACAAATTAAGCAGCTGTGAAGAGGAGACTTAAAATTGGTGGGCTAAAAATAGCTGGCCTTAGTTCTTAAGCTTCAATTCCAGATTTATGTTTGAAGAAAAGCTCTTACCTTTGTTTTTACATAAGGAATTTCTTTCAACCTCCAAATTATTCTCATCGGTAACAGTGCAGACAGTTTCTGACTAAACAGGCACTTGCAGAGTTTGAGCAGTACTGTCTGTGTTCATGTAGACCAAACTCTGTCCACACTGGGGAGGGGTGATAATCACAGTCTATTTACACAAAGTCTGTATCTTTTCTTTGGAAAAAGCTTCTGGTGGATACTGTCCTTTGCTGATTTGAGTCACTAAAACATGTTATCAGGAGCCATCAGTATAGGAACCAGTGTAGATAAAGGCTCCATTTAAATGTAGTTTAGTTTAGGGTTTAAGAATTGAGATTAAAAAGGGGGCAGGGAGGTATAGCATTCCTCTGGTTGCCATTATTTTTCTAAGTAGCAACCTGCTAATTAGTGGCAGGACAGATTAGCCTTGGAGGTACCTAAGCGATGGCTCTGTTGGCCTCTCTAGGCTGCCCAAGTCCCAGGCAGCAGCAGGGCTGGGCTTTGTCACACTTAATAGTTCTATACCAACTCCCCAGTGTCACCTTTATGTTTAGGGAGGAAGAACCAGCCGTGTTTTTCCTGTATGTGCAATCAATGTAATGCAAGATTCAAGCCTTAGTTTCCACTTTCTCCAAGCAGTAACTATTTTTTTTTGCCTCTGAAACTTCCTCCTATGAGTGCATGCACAGGTAAGTATGTCTGTCTGAAAATGCTGCCATTGTCACATTTCATGATTTAGCTGCACCTTTGGCCCTTCCTAATGAGCCTGCCTTTCCTATACATTCTCAGATTTTCTAGAGTATGAGGTGCCAGTCTGACACCTTCCTCTGGGTGAAATCCTGCAATTCTTTCCTTCCTGAGCCCCTCGCTGGGCTGTAGGGTGCTGGTGACCAGCCTGTCGGTACTTCAGCTGCCTTCTCTTCAGCACAGCACTTGAAAAGTGCCTTTTTTCTAGGGAATGAATAAAGGCTGTTTTAATGGCATCCAGTAGCCAAACAAGTGTCTTGAAAGAAGTGTACTCAGTTAGAACAAAGGCTTCTCAGAGACAGTAAATCATTTTAAAGCAGACTATCCTAATGTACATTTTCTTGTGTGCTGCACCATCCAATCTCAGTGTTCTGGACCTTTCTAATCCCTTGATTTACAAGTTCCCTGCCTGGATCCTGTAAATATATCACCATCTTTTAATTGCCATTTATCATCTTATACTATGATAGCTTTTTTTAAATATATGCAGTGCTATAATTTGCTATTATCTTCTCCTTAGTGAGTGACTGTATGTGAGTATGAAGGCATTGAAGACTAAAACTAGCATTTCCATATCACAAGACTTCAGTCCCAACGATACACACAAAAATAGATAGATGACTTTTCTGGAAAAAAAAAATAATCCCCTGTTCATTTAAAAAGAAAGCTTTTTCAAAGGCTGTAAGCAGGAAGGCATCTTCTCCAGTTTACACTACCTTTCGTCCTGCAGCTGTCAAGTTACTGGCTGTGTGGGATCTCTGGATACTCATTTTGGGGTTTTAACTTTCCTTGGCTAGTGTGCTTTTCAGTATCAACAGCTTTCACCTTAGCTGCTTTCTGAATGGATTACTGAGGAACTGGTCTGCTTATGTTATGGGCATACTTTATTTAAAAAAAGAAATGGGTAAAAAAAACCAACTCAGAAGTCTCACACACACACCCTGACACATACCCACTACTACTAAAAAACTTCTTTTGCTTTACTTTTGGGGTTTAGCTAGAAATGAAGCTTGGGTTGGGTTTTTTTTCCCCACCAGCCACCCCCATATGCATGCCACTCACATTTCCTTTCCCTCTCTCCAAAGGAAATAGATTATCCATTAACAAATGTCTCCCAGCACTAGTGTGTGAAATCTTCAGCTGTGAGTCATACAGCCCTTTGTGCCACGCTCTGAAGTCTTCAGTTTAAAACCACAGCAGATTTTTAAATCTCTGCACTATTGAAACTCATTCCTCCTGGGGCTCTTCTTCCCCCCCTACTTGCTGTCCATTTGTTATCATTTTGCTGGCCTGTTTGTTTTTAGCCCTTTCTTGTTTCCCTTGGGCCCTTTCTCCTGTAGCTAAACTGCCTGCCTTGTCTTGTTTCCAGGCAGAAATCTCAGCAAAACTAAACTTTGCCAACTTGAGCTCTCTGTCTGTGGTTATTTATGATTGGGTAACTAGAGGGCAAGTTTTCTAGCCGTGCCCGTCCTTGGGAATGAAGGGATGAGGATATGTGGTTCCAGGACACACGTTACCTTTTAAAAACGCTCCCATTATGTGCACATCCACAGATAATCTCATGGCTGGAGTTTTTCCTCTCTTCCTTAAATGTGGATGAAAAATCAAAAGCAGCTTCTCTGCATAAATCATCAGAGTGCACCAACTACCCGTCATCACTGGAAAATGATTGTAAAATCTTTCGAATAATGCAGGAAATCTCCCACCTTCTGAGCCCCATGTATCCCCTCTGGCCCCTCACATTGCTCCAATTCCGCTTTGCCCATTTCTTCAGTCTCACTTGCAGTAGCTGGGAAAGAGCTCTGGGAAAAAAGGAGATGGGAAACAAGAACTGAGAAACAGAAAGAATGGAAGCGAACCCCAGGGACTGCTCTTTTCTCACTTGTTTACTCTCTTTTTGTCCCCTCTTCATATGACAACAGTGCATGCGTTTGTCAATAAGGGCTGGAGGACTGGGGATATGATGTTTAAAAAGGCCTTAAAATTTAATTAGGCTGATTCTATTAAATATAATTAATTGTCTGAAGCAAATAGCACGACAGGTTTCCCTCTCCATGATCTCAAATCATGAAAGTCAACATCATCAATCATGACATGTCTGGGGTTCCTTTCGAAGTGCTGTTTTGCCCACTGCGTTTAGGTTGTCTTCAGGACCACCTCCCAACAGCTGTGGTGAAGCATGGTGTGAATTTCTAGCCTGTGACTCATTTGAAGTTTGTAAATGTGTTCCCTCATTGGAAATAACAAAGCTTCAAGCACCATCTGCTGTCTGAAATCGGCTACTGTGCGTTTCCCCTGAACTGGCTAGAAGCCTTAGCAGCTTCCTGGCGTGTGCAAGTGTTCAGAGCACTGTAGCCTTTTAACCTCAGAAGTGAACACAGGTCTGTGTGTGCCTGCCTATATCAACTTTTAAAGTTTTCAGCAGTAACTTGAGTGTCAGGAGCTGTGTTAGGGAATTTTCATCAAGCTTTTTCCTGGAGGAGCCCTCTCCTGTACACGCTACAAATATCTACACTAGAATTGGAGCTAAAGCAAAAATCTAACTCTGTCCTCGTCTTCCTTTAGGTGGCCGATAATGGAAAACCGCCGTTGTCATCTTTGACTTACATTGATATCAGAGTTATTGAGGAAAGCATTTATTCTCCAGCAATTCTGCCTCTGGAAATCTTTATCACAGCCTTTGGGGAAGAATATTCAGGTGGTGTCATTGGAAAAATTCACGCCACCGACCAAGATGTTTATGATACTTTGACGTACAGCCTGGACCCCAAAATGGAATCCTTGTTTGCCGTTTCCAGCACCGGTGGGAAACTGATAGCCCATAAAAGGTTGGACGTAGGACAGTACCTCCTAAATGTCACTGTTACAGATGGAAAATTTACAACCGCAGCGGATATCACAGTGCACATCAGGCAGATCACACAGGAGATGCTAAATCACAGCATTGCAATACGCTTTGCAAACCTGGCCCCCGAAGAATTCATCGGTGATTACTGGCGCAATTTCCAGAGAGCTCTAAGAAACATCCTGGGCGTGAGGAGAAACGACATCCAGATTGTTAGTTTGCAGCCTTCTGATCCTCCCTCAAACCTTGATGTCCTTCTCAATATTGAAAAGTCCGGCAGCTCTCAGCACCCAGTGAAGATTTTGCTCCACAAGATAAACTCTTCAGTGCCTGAACTGGAGGAGATTTTAGGTGTGCGGATAATGGATGTTTTCCATAAGCTTTGTGCAGGCCTGGATTGTCCTCTGAAATTCTGCGAAGAGAAACTAAGGGTGGATGAGAACATCATGTCAACCCACAGCACAGCCAGGTTGAGCTTTGTCACTCCCCGTCACCACAGAACAGCAGTTTGTCTTTGTAAAGGTAAGAAAAGCCATAAGGAAACCAGTATCCTTGAAAGGATTGTTCTGGTTTTGAGCAGCCATAATCCACAGAGGAAAATTTCTACTATGGGACAAGATTAAGAATGTCCTCTTAATCCTCGCTGCAACTTTTGCCCAATTTGATTCAGAGAAGGGAGTAATTACCTCATTTTAAGAGTATACGTAATATAAGCTTATGGGAAGGGATTTTTATGGTTCCATCTTAACTTTATGAAAGAAGTTCCTTTCTTTTTTGGCCCATTCTGTTGTCAGTCATCTTCAGTCTCACGTGCACGAAGGTAAGTTCACAAATAGTACCTCAATACTTCCTGCTTTCTGCCCAGAGGAATAGTCCACACAGCTTCCAAACTCGGCTGTGAACGACCAGGTGAACTGGGAAAGGAATATTCATTAAGGTACATATAAGTATACAGATTTATAGCAGAAGATTAATTTGTCCTTAGCTCTGAAGGAAACAGTGTGGCTTTTTAAAATTCATGGGTTAACACTGCTGGGTGAACTTGCACATCTGAAGTAAATATTTAAAGCCCCTCTCAAATACAGACACGCTCTTCTGCTCTCCCCAACCCACTCTGTCCATGTTTACTGTCTACATGTTGGTTTTTTATGGTGTATGACAGTAACACTAAACCTTTAACTGCAACGCCAGTTTCCAGATTGTACCAATTGAATTGTTTGAGTAATCAAGATAAGGATGAACATCAGCTACTGCAGGTTGCTGTTTGTTTAGAATCATAGAATCATAGAGGTTGGAAGAGACCCCTGGGATCATCAAGTCCAACCATCAGCCCTACTCTACAAGTTCTCCCCTACACCAGATCCCTCAACACCACATCCAATGTACTCTTAAACACAGTCAGGGATGGGGACTCCACCACCTCCCTGGGCAGCCCATTCTACTGACTGAACACTCTTTCTGTGAAAAACTTTTTCCTCATGTCCAGCCTAACCCTACCCTGCTGCAGCTTGCAGCCATTCCCTCTTGTCCTGTCGCTCATTGCCCGTGAGAAGAGACCAGCACCAACCTCTCTACAATGCTCTTTCAAGCAGTTGTAGAGAGTGGTGAGGTCTCCCTTCAGCCTCCTCTTCCTCAAACTAAACAATCCCAACTCCCTCAATCGATCCTCATAAGAGTTTAGTCTATGTTTGTGCCAGTCCTGTCCCATGACTCTTACTTCACTTTTTTGCCCCAGTAGTTGGTAATATCACAGAATCATAGAATGGTTTGGGTTGGAAGGGATCTTAAAGACCATCTAGTTCCAACCCCCTGCCCTGGGCAGGGACACCTCCCACCAGAGCAGGTTGCTCCAAGCCCCATCCAGCCTGGCCTTGAACCCCTCCAGGGATGGGGCAGCCACAGCTTCTCTGGGCAACCTGGGCCAGGCTCTCAGCACTCCTTAGGGCGTCCCTTTTCACAGAATGCCGTGACCAGCAACAGAATAACCTGTTTTGTTTTACAGAGGGGAAATGCCCCCTGGTGAATAACGTGTGTGAAGGAAACCCATGCCCTGAAGGTACCGAATGTTTAGAGGACCCGAAGGAAGGAAAATACACCTGTGTTTGCCCAGACAGCAAAGCTGGGCAATGTCCTGGTAAGAAATTAATTCTAAAATCTCTGTGTAAAACCATCTTACTCCAAATATAAATTTGATCCCAGTCCTGTGTTTTAACACATTTTATGCTTTTTTTTGTATTTCTAAGCATCAGCTGGCTCAGCCGTGACATTTAGCGGGAGCAGTTACGTGAAATACCGTCTCCTGGAAAATGAGAACAAAGAGGAAATGAAGCTGACAATGAGACTTAGAACGTTCTCTGCTCACGCAGTTGTGATGTACGCTCGGGGAACGGACTACAGTATCCTAGAGGTATGTTAGAATCTCCCAGTGCAGATCTCTTCCTACCGTCTTCTTAACTATTTTTTGTGGCAAATTAAAAGATTGAATCACAACATCTCTGCAGAATTGGTATAATCAAGAACTGCCCTGGAGGTAGAGTGTGTTGTACATCCAGGGGACAAACTTGGGTGGAATTTTTTCAGTGCGTAAAAGGAATTAGTTTTCTTTGATGTTTAAAAAATAAAACAGAAAAACTAAAAATCACCTGCTTTAAATAACAACACTAACCATGAGCCAGCACTGTGTCCTCATGGCCAAGAAGGCCAATGAGACATCCTGGGGTGTATTAGAAGGCGGGTGGTTAGTAGGTCATGAGAGGTTCTCCTCCCCCTCTACTCTGCCCTGGTGAGACCCCATCTGGAATATTGTGTCCAGTTCTGGGCCCCTNTCCTGCTCCAGCAGGTGGATTGAACTGGATGAGCTTTCAAGGTCCCTTCCAATCCCTGATATTCTGTGATTCTGTGATTTGCTTATAATACTCATGAAGTCCACACAGAAGCACAGCAGGAAAGGTCTTGAGTATTGCAATCTTTGGATGGTGATCTGTGACTTCTGTACTAGGGGAAAAAATGTACAAAGTGCACCTTTTAATTAAAAGAGCTGTGCAGAATGAATCACAACCACTGTGGCTGTTTGGGATGCAGTATTATTTAACTGCCTTTTATGAATGCCACCATCATCCTGTCTCTCCAACAAACATAAACTTTTATAGGCATCGATATTTTCCTGCTCTCCAAGTGTCGCGGGCCGTTCGTTGACGCTGTGGCTTCCCTCTGTAGATCCACCACGGGAGGCTGCAATATAAATTCGATTGTGGCAGCGGACCTGGGATTGTCTCCGTTCAGAGCATCCAGATTAACGACGGCCAGTGGCACTCAGTGTCTCTGGAAGTGGAAGGAAATTACGCAAGGCTTGTTCTGGACAGGGTACACATGGCGTCTGGTACCGCTCCTGGGACGCTTCGGACGCTCAACCTGGACAATCACGTGTTTTTTGGGGGTCATATTCGGCAGCAAGGGACAAGGCACGGTAGAAGCCCTCAGGTCAGCAACGGTTTCAGAGGCTGCATGGATTCTGTGGTACTTAATGGACAAGAGCTCCCTCTGAACAGTAAGCCACGAAATCATGTGCACATGGAAGAGTCTGTAGATGTGACTCCTGGGTGCTTACTGACCACCACAGAAGGTTGTTCAAGCAGCCCCTGTCAGAACGGAGGCATCTGCAACGTGCTGTCAAACGGAGGTAAGCAGTGATACCTTCTGAGTTCATTTTCAGAACTGCTTTTCCGCTTCCCTGCCTTGAAGGACAACACAACTGTGTGAATAATTTTGGCTTTCCTAGAGAATTGTAGGAGGTTGGTTGTCTGGTAGGAAGGTTGTGTCTGTCTGTGTTCTACACTCGACTTCTCGGCGTATAAAGTAGACAAAGCCCATCAGACAAAGCCCAGATTTCATCTTCAGTGTCAATGCCTGAGGTCCATCCTTTTAACTGCCTACTGGAGAGCCTTCCTTTAAAAATTCTGAAACTATTGTGACAAGCTTTGTGAGTTTTTTGAGAGAAATGGAAGTTATCCCTCAGTCACACTCAAAAAAAGTCCTTGCTGTTAGACTTTCCTTCATCTTTCGATAAAAACAGTTCTGTTTCTTCCCGCCCTCTTTCTCTCCCAGAACATGCAGGTGGGCAGGAAGGGTTTTATCTTACATCCAGTAAAGCCATGTGTGCCCTTTCAAAACTGCAATATTTGGTTTCAGGTTACCAATGCAAGTGTACACCCTTGTTCATGGGAACTCACTGCGATGTCAGCGTCAACCCCTGCGCGTCCAACCCCTGCCTCTATGGGGGCACCTGCATCTCCGTCAGTGACGATTTTATCTGCCAGTGCCGAGGACAGTACACAGGCCAGAGGTACCTTGGTGGGGGTTGTTGTCCCAATGAACCCCTTAGAGAACAGGCTATAAATGTAATACCTCTTCCATTTCCTTTTTCTGTTTTCTTTTTATCAATTTCCTATTTAAATATGAGACTTTGAAACCCACTGGAGTTAGCTGAAGTCAATGCCAGCCCCGACAGCCCTGAGTCCCACACTGTGCACTTACTTGCAGTAAGGTAATGGTTCAATGCTTCAATTTCATGCCTTTCTTTTTTAACCTTTTTTTTTTCTTTTTCCACCTTTTTAGGTGCCAGCTGGGTCCATATTGCAAAGACAATCCTTGTAAAAACAGTGGCAAGTGTATCGACAGCTTGGATGGACCTGTCTGTGAGTGTGAAGCAGGCTTTCGTGGAGAAAGGTGGGTAGTGTTCCACGTAGATTGAATTTAGAATCATAGAATGGTTTGGGTTAAAAGGGACCTTGCATCGAGTTTCAACCCCCCTGCCCTGGGCAGGGACACCTCCCACCAGAGCAGGTTGCTCCAAGCCCTATCCAGCCTGGCCTTGAACCCCTCCAGGGATGGGGCAGCCACAGCTTCTCTGGGCAACCAGGGCCAGGCTCTCAGTACTCCTTAGGTATCCCTTTTCACAGAATGCCATGACCAGCAACAGAATAACAGCTTCTCTGGGCAACCTGGGCCAGGCTCTCACTACCCTCACAGCAAAGAATTTCTTCCCGAGATCTCATTTAAATCTCCCCTCTTTCAATTTCAAACCATTAACACTCATCCTATCGCTCCACTCCTGGATCCAGAGTCCTTAATGCCCCCACACCCCCACACCTTAACAGTTCCAACTGGTTGAAATCTGAAATCTTGGTAAAACATCAAATGGCCCAGTGGTGTACAGTTAAATATAGCTGGAATTGTTGAGAACAAGGAGACAACAACAGAGTTGTAAACTAACCATCATTTCTCTGCTGCGTTTCTTGGCAGGTGCCTGACGGACGTCGATGAATGCGTAGAAAACCCCTGCCTTAACGGTGCCCTTTGTGAGAACACTTACGGGTCGTATCACTGCAACTGCAGCCACGGGTTTGGAGGGAAGCACTGCACTGACACTGTGCTGAACAAATACGTTTCAACATCTTGGAACATCAGTTTGGCCGAAGTGATTGGGATTATTGTTTTCATCGCAGGGATATTCTTGTTAGTTGTGATTTTCGTGGTTTGCCGCAAAGTGGTCAGCAGAAAGAAGAAGCACCAGCCAGAACCCGAAGACAAGCAACTGGGAGCGACAACAGCTTTCTTGCAGAGACCTTATTTTGATGCCAAAATGAACAAGAACATCTACTCCGACATCCCCCCGCAGGTTCCCGTTCGTCCCATTTCGTACACTCCCAGCATTCCAAGCGACTCCCGGAACAATCTTGACAGGAATTCTTTCGAGGGCTCTGCTATCCCCGAGCACCCAGAATTTAGCACTTTCAACCCCGATTCCGTGCACGGTCACCGGAAAGCCGTAGCTGTTTGCAGCGTGGCACCAAATTTGCCGCCTCCGCCTCCCTCCAACTCTCCTTCCGACAGCGATTCCATACAGAAACCCAGCTGGGATTTTGACTATGACAGTAAGAAGCCGCCTTATTTTATTACTTTCCTGTTACAGGCGTGTGCTGGTACAATTTTAATGAGGGCAAAGTCTCTGTTTGTGCCTGCTGGGCTCAAAAAGGCATTATGACTTCTGGGGTTTCAGTCTGATCAAGCTTCTCGCTCTGTTCAGTTCTGTAAAAAGGCGTAGATCTCAGCCTTGAACTGTATGGGCTTTTCTAATCGAGAATCCCTTCACTGTCTCACTTGAAACTTTTTCTTTTCAGCTAAAGTAGTAGATCTTGATCCCTGCCTTTCAAAAAAGCCCTTGGACGAGAAGAGCTCCCACCCTTACAGCGCCAGGGAAAGCATGTCTGAGGTCCAGTCCCTCAGCTCCTTCCAGTCTGAATCCTGCGATGACAACGGTACGTGAAATCCCATCACTGGCATCCCCACACTCAGCCCTTTCCTCTGTCCTTGCAGCTGTACCTCTTAGCATCGACAGGGCTTACGTAGATCCAATATATATTAAATAATAGCTTATTTAATATATATCTCTGTGTTTAATTATGCTAATAGCCAGATCTGTTAATTTTCTGAAAGCATTGTTTGTCTATCTTACACCTCATGTTAATTAATTTACCTTAAAATGGCATACAGTCGTTCTGCTAACAGATATTATATTATTAAGCGTGAAAATGCCACGCAAGGTGTTGAGAGCCTTGTGTTTGAAAGGTGTTAAAAGCCTGTTCAAGTGTGAGAAGTCACTCTTCTGGGTGATCATTAGTCATCACCTTATGCGAGAATACAGTGAATTTTTTTTTTTTAAAAAAAAAAAAGGACTTTCAGCGAAGGTTTTTGGGTGTTACAGTTTCATTTGTTTCCTTCTCTTTCTCTTGCTGCGGCCTCAGCTCCCATATGGATCAGATCAGTTCTGAGTGAGAGCAGAGTTTAAGGGACTGCTTGTAAGTTTGATTGCTTTAGTAACGAAGGAAGCTGCGCACACGACAAAAGGAACGTTGTTACACTACAAGAGTATATTTGGCTTTCACCATGATTAAAATGATTCCCTAACAAAAATCTCACACGCTGAGAAAACAAAAAAGGAACCCATCTCAAAATATTTGGGTTGCAACTCCATCAAAATAGAAACCAGCATCTTTGTGGGGCGTGTTGTTACTAATGGGAAGCCTTCCACTTTCCTGTTGTGATGGGAGATGCTGTTCCAGTCGCTGTGAGGGCATCTGTGTACGCACAAACGTCTCGGCCTGATTGGACAAAAGCCACAGTCCCCTCGTAACCCAGTTCACCAAGTTCTGGTGGTTGGACTCTTTATTCCAATTTCCTCATTTGCCTCCGAACGATAAAAAGAATTTGAAATTCCTTTAGCTTAGGAATAAAGAACATTCTGCTTCTCAACGAAGTGGAGTGATTTGCCCTTAAGAGCACGAAAAGAAACACCGGTGTTAATGATTGGTGAAAGTAAAATGTTATTTTTTGTACTCATCCTTGTATCAGTAGACTCAATACCAACTTTTTTTTTGCTGTGCTATGGAGTGTTGTGCAGTACACATTGTTCTCCCTCCCCATCCCATACACTTCACACATTCCTTCTCGTTTTTCTTGTCGTGTATTGATGGCTCATTATTGCATCATTTTAAAAGAAATCGCTGTAGCATCGTAGATATTCTTTCTTCCTTCCTTTTTGGTAGACTCTGAATTGATTAGTTTGAAATGTAATCCCTGAGCCATGCAAACAAATTGCATGCCCTTACCTCATCCTACCCTGGAAGAGCGAATCCTTCTCCCTTCCAGAAGGCTCTTAGGAAAGAGCAGAGGTAAAAAAAAAAACAACCCAACATTCATTTTGGTTGTTTTCAAATATGATGAATGTCACAACCTGAATTTGGTATTCTTACCGTGGTAGCAGTGTTTGCTCACAACTCAAGTAGGTCAGCAACAGAAGTTTTCAGTAGCTATTTTTCGTATTCCAGCATTTTAGTTTATTGTGGTGAAAATTCCTTCCCCTGGTCTCCCCTTGATGGGGTGGGGGAATGTAGTTTGCAGTTTTAAAAGGAGGAACCTATATGCAATGCTCCTTAATTCACCCAAGTCAAGCCTTTAGAAAAGCCTGGTTTATTGCTGTCTGGGTGGATTATTATGCAAACAGTACGTTCAGGCAACACTTCAGAAGCTCTCACCCAAGGAAAGCAGCTTTCTGCTCCTGCAGAGTTTGCCTCAGGAGTTAGTTCCAAGCACTTTTCCATGTTTATCAAGAATGAAATTCAGGTTTAGAGATGTATTTTGTGTATTGTATGCCACTGCTTTCTAGATAGAGAGTCAATGTGTGTGTGTATATATATATATATATGTACACCAACAATCTTGCTTTATAAAATAGTAACAAATTGCAATTTTACGGTGTTTTCTTGTATACCTGTATGCTGTTTAAAATGATACTAACTATAGGTTTGTTTTAATTTGCTCCTTTTATACCTTTTACAAGCTTCCATAGTGACTGTAATACACCTTGTCAATGCTGTTGTTGACTCGGTGGAAAAAGAAGGTATATACATGTTTTAATATTTATTTACTGCTTGGGCAGAATAATGCACGTTTGTTCTTCTAATAATGTAGTCCTAGCAGAGATGGGAGGTACAAAGTATTATTTACTGGGATTTTCTCATACATCTTAGCAAAAAATATATTTCTATTGTATATCTGTTTGTATTTTCACAGACGGGTTTCAAAGTGTGATTTGGGGGGTGGGAGGGAGATATTTACTGGCATAAAAAGGTGGACACCTCATCCAGCAGAGCAGACTGGGGGCAGCCTGATCCCATAGGGGAGCCATAGGATGAGAGTTAAAGGTTTTCAACTGAAAGAGGAGAGATTTAGATCTGGGGAAGAACTTCTTTGCTGTGAGGATGGTGAGAGCCTGCCCAAGGTTGCTCAGAGAAGCTGTGGCTGCCCCATTCCTGGAGGGGTTCAGGGCCAGGCTGGATGGGGCTGGGAGCAACCTGGTCTGGTGGCAGGTGTCCCTGCCCAGGGCAGGGGGTTGGAACTGGGTGATCTTTAAGGTCTCTTCCAACCCCAATCATTCTGTGATTCTATGATCCACGGTGTCTCTTTCCTATTTCTTAAAACAGATTAGGAAACCCTGGTTTTGGGTTGGGTTTTTTTATGAAGTCTTACTTTAAAATGAACTCATTTTAAGAACATAAAATTATTTATAGTAGCTAAAGTTTCTCTTTGGTTTGTTATTTAAAGTGTCTCCTGGCTAATGCGAGCAGACGTGCAAAAAAGTAGATAAATGCAAAGATTTGTGATTACTTGAGAGTATTTCATTCATGTGCTTCTACAGCCCATAGTCCTCAGTGCTTAGGAAAAGGAGAATTTATAAGACTAGAAAAAAGCTATCATCAAGGGAAGTTGTTAATAACTTATTCTGATTATTTTCTGAGATTTTAATTGGCCGAAACAAAAATAGCTGGATTTACTTCCCAAGTCACAGCTGAAAGCATTGCTTGGTGGTTTAGCATCATTGTAAGATAACTACAAATGTTTTATGCATTGCAGAATATTTATAGAGAGGTTAAAGATGTTCTACTCAACTAATTCTCAACACTTTGAAGCTTCTACTCTTAGTTAACATTCCTGCTTTCAAAGCATCTTAAGTAAAGAGCTCTGCTTTGGAGCGTCTTCAGGAGGGTGCCAGTTGGAGCAGCAGGTCCTTGCTCAGGCCTTTAGCTGGGTCACATTCTGGGACAGTTGGTCCTTTCCTTTCCTTTAGTCTCCCTCAGGGGTTCCATCCAGCAGGTTTCCTAGAAGCCTGAACTGGAGCTGCTCTTCCTCGGGCAGCCGATGCCAGCGTTGACCACACGGCTCCTCAGGGAAGGCTGTAGCTCTGTGCAAATCAGCAATTCTGGGTGCAAGAACTAGAGCTCCAGTCTGGCAGCTTCTCACCCAGAAAGATGGGCACAGCAGGCTCTAGTTTGTGTTTGTGCTTTGTGTTAAAAGGTCTCTGCCTCAGAAGGAGAGGACCACGATCTCCCCATTTTCTGGTAGAAGTACTCTAAATCATAAGGCCACAGTTTTAGTACTGCCCTACTTAGGTTGCACCCAGTTTTCCTAGAAAACTGCAGAATTTAATCTTCTAAAGTAGACTAGTGGTCAGAGCTTTCTCTTGGAGATGTTTAAAGAGTCTCAGACTGTTATCTCCTGTAGAGTGGACAGTACTTTTCTTGTCTGGGCTAAGCATGCTTAAAAAAATTAAGTAAAAAGGATGAAACCCCCTTGAAGAGTCAACCTCTGTCCCTCCAGTCTTCCAAGACCAGGTAAAAGTATCACTCCTTAGGAGAAGATTCCAGTTTTAGTGCAGGCATTGCCTGTCCTTACAGACCCAATTAAGGAACAGAGGTTCCTGAAGAGAGGAAGGTTGAAAACTCGTCAGGTGACACAGGACAGTTCTGTGCCCAGAGTGAGCTGCTGAGATTGCTGCACCGAGGGGGACAGGTCTCCCAGCACACGGAAGCTGCTAAAGGGAGAGTTCCCATCTTCCCATCAGATATTTGGAAGTATAAATCCTAACAGATGAGCCCTGTAGTGAAAACTAAGGGGATGCAAGGAAATTAAATAAATAAATAAACCAGACCAAGTCTTGTTACCAAGAAGTAGCAGCAGAAGTCCTAAATCTACTGATAAGAGCATTTTGGCCAATTATAGACCCCAAATTTTGCTGCTGTCCACCAGGTAGGCTGACACGAACTCTGCCCTTTGAGTCTAACAAAGGA
>VZTM01019894.1:14181-49942 GCA_013400555.1 Jacana jacana | reverse complement strand
GAAACAAGCCAGTTTTAGTACTGCTATGTCAACTGGACAAAAGCAGCACGAGCATCCCAGTGACAGTCATTGTTTGTCTTTGCTGGTTCCACTGTTTGATTCCTAACTATGGATGTTTTCTCCTTTTTTCTTCTCCTTCTGCCACCTAAAGAATCTTTTGCTGTTCCCGACCTCAGCAGTTCAAGAGGTGACTTGTGCATGCCCTTCGTTGGTGTTCACCACCATGTGTTCCCCTAATACTTTGGTTTTAACACAGACTCCCTCTCAGTTGCTTGCTGTGCGTTTGTCTGCAGTGATTACTCTTTACTAGATTTGCACCTTGTTACATTCCTCTATTATTTTACCTTTTTTGGTGTTCAGACGAGGGAAAATAAACCTCAACTCAGTTATTTGAGGCTTGCATCTAGTTTGCAGCAGATGAATACAAACTTATTCAAGGGGAGTTTGCTAGAAAGGATTGAGCTCGGGCCTTTATGCATGATTAAGCTTGATTTTCCCGTTTTGTTCTTGTATTGGAGTATGGAATGTCCTTACTAATAGTCAGAGGTTGTTCTCAGAGCCGTGGTGGTTACCAGAGAGCTAACAGCATTCCGGGTATTTCCAACTCTGGAAACACTTAACTTCCCAATTCCCTTCAGGGGGTAAAGTCTCTGGGATACTCTACCTGGATAATGGTACGGATGCTGGATACTTTACCAATTAGACATAACTTCTTCTGGGGGAAAAAAATGCCCAGAGGGTGGGTGTTAGCACCTCTCAGCAATCGGTTGAAGACATACCTGCACCAGGGAGGCTGTTGGCTCTTTGCCCTCCAGCGAAGAATTCCATACCCTTACATATCGCGTCAGAACATTCCATAGGGGACTGATGGCTTTTCCCGCCTCGGGTGAGGTGCCTGGGAAAACAAAGGAGTTGGAGTGTGAATGATGGCAGTACCTCTTGCATGGCATCACGGAAAGTTACTGTTGTTGTGTTGTGTTGACCATCTTTTGTGGAACCGGGGCACACCGCTCTCTAATTAACCACCAGTGTCCTGATTGCCTTGTCTTAATACCCCTGTTGACCTCCCCTCTTTTGAAGGCTAGGTACTAATACTATTTGGTTGTGTTTTTTTTCAATTAACTTGGCAGGTTACCACTGGGATACGTCAGACTGGATGCCAAGCGTTCAGTTGCCGGGTATCCAAGAGTATCCAAACTATGAAGTGGTTGAGGAGTCAGCTCCCCTCTACACGGATCCAAACGCCATCGATACAGACTATTACCCCGGCGGTTACGACATAGAAAGTGATTTTCCGCCTCCACCCGATGACTTCCCTGCACCCGATGAGCTTCCACCGTTACCACCAGAATACAGCGACCAGTTTGAGGCAATACAGCCACCCAGAGACATGCCGGCCGTAGGTAGCTTGGGTTCCTCCACGAGAAGCAGGCAGAGATTTAACCTGAATCAGTACCTTCCCCACCACTACCCCGCAGACATGTCAGAACCTCAGACCACCACCAGTGGTGTCAACGGCGGTTACAGAGAACCTTACGCTCCTTACACCTTAGGGTACAACAGAGACTTTGAAGCACCCCCTGTAGACAACATGTCCATGTCTGTGTACGCTTCCACAGCTTCCTGCTCCGACATGTCCGCGTGCTGCGAGGTAGAGTCCGAAGTCATGATGAGCGACTACGAGAGCGGAGACGACGGTCACTCCCAAGACGTAAAAATCCCTCCGCTTGATTCCCAGCAGCACACGGAAGTCTGACACGCTCAACAAAAGTGCCTGGACTCTAAAAAACTTTTATCAAATCTAGAACAACTTTAAAGAGCTTTTTGGTTGTTTTTTTTTTTTAATTATTATTATTGGGTTTCTCCCCCCACCCCCTTCTTTTTCCCCAGCCACAGGGAATGCTTTTGTTTCAGTGAGCTAAACCGGCGCGGCGACATTGGATCATGCAGTTCATGTCACTAAATCCAGCTGATTTCCATTTCCTGACCTCCTGTCGTTAGACACTTCCGAGACTTCCACTGGCTGTGCCATCTCTCAACGTTCTTTTTTTTGTACTTACCTTGTCTATGTTTTAAAAAAAATAAATAAAAATCACATACCACTTCTCCATGTTAGCATGATGCATATATTTATATAGTTCTAAGGCAATTAATTTTCTCCTACCTTTTGTAAATTTTCTGTACAGTTTTGATTTGAATAGTTTTAACTAGATTTTTTGTAGATATTTTGTGAAATTTGGGTTTTTCCACCGGAACTAGTGGTGTCAGTGTGCCATTCAGAACTAGCACCCTGACGCGCTCTCCGCAGGGCGTCACTGTGTGTGTTGCCTCCCCCCGCCAACAAACTCCAAAAGACCACCTAAGGTTTGACATTTCATGATGAAAAACTCAATGTATTCACACAAACCCAACTGTACATAGGGTTAGGTCTGATGTTTTTCTGGGTCAGCTACACGGAAATGTCTTAAATGGGTTGCTGTATTTTAGAAATGTAAACGTCTATATTATAATTTTCTTTTTCCCCCTCCCTTCTTGGGAAGTGTGTTGGGGACCCTTCTCCATACCAGTCTAGAACCAAAACCACCACGACACAGTTTTTATAAGTGTCTGTATATTTGTGATCCAATGGTCTTGTAAAGGTTTTTACTGAAAATTACCATTAGCTTGTCTTTCTTACTGACAATAAATTATTAATAAAATACTTTAGCTTTGCCCTGTCTACCTCTATTCTATGGTTTCCCCTTGACAAAGCATTCACTGCAGCATCTTCTAATTATTAGGGGTTTTTTTTTAATTACGTCTGTAAATGTTCTGTACCGTGTGAAGTCACTTTGTTCCCAGCGACACCTTTTTCCTCCCTTCGGAGCGGGAAGCGCAGCTCTGGGGGAAGGAGGCTCAGTAGATGGCAGTGTGTGTCCGCTTCACCGTGTTTCCCACCAGTTCTCGGGCCAGCGCGAATAAAGATTGATGGTAATCAAACTGCAGGAGCCTTCTGGCTAGTTTGCATTTTTTTTTTAAACATATAATATCAGCCATGTCAATTCCTGAGGGTTTGGGGTGGTTTCCCCCCCCCCCGAAGTCTCAAAAATATACACAGAAAACCACCCAAGCTCTTTAAAGCACTTCCATAGAATCATATAGTTTAGAAGAGACCCTTGAGATCATCAAGTCCAACCATCAGCCCTACTCTACAAGGTCTCCCCTACACCAGATCCCTCAACACCACATCCAATCTACTCTGAAACACAGTCAGGGATGGGGACTCCACCACCTCCCTGGGCAGCTGATTCCACTGACTGACTACTCTTTCTGTGAAAAGTTTTTTCCTAATGTCTTTCTGCCTCTCTTAATTATAGAATGGTTCAAGTCAGAAAGGACCTTAAAGACCATCCAGTTCCAACCCCCCTGCCCTGGGCAGGGACACCTCCCACCAGACCAGGTTGCTCCAAGCCCCATCCAGCCTGGCCTTGAACCCCTCCAGGGATGGGGCAGCCACAGCTTCTCTGGGCAACCTGGGACAGGGTCTCACCAGCCTCAGAGTGAGAAAAAAGGATAGCTGGACACATCAACATCCATGTGTAGCCAAACACCTACAGAATCTCAAAGAAGATGAGAAAAATTGAAGAAGGAATCCTCATAAACAGAGCAATTCACAATTACTCTCTTAATTGCCCCATGTTTCCAATGTATTACTCATTTTCCACAAGGTTAGCTCTGCAGTCCCCTGCTTTGGGAGGACAGGGACCCTTGAGGAACCTGTCCTCTCCTTGGTTCCCACTCATGTTGGTATTTCATGGATGCCTACATGAGGTACACACCACCAACACACACAACTCACAACAGCAACAACTGATGAGCTCAGAGCCAGGCATGGCCAGAAGCACACAGGATTTTGAAAAACCAGAGAGGAGCAGCTACTGAAAGTGGGGAGCAGCTGAGGCAGAGATAGGTTCTGCTTTAAGTCTACAAAAGTAGAACCTACAAATGGTTCCAAAGCCTCTTCATAGCCATGTCTTTTCGACACTGAGATTTGTAGCCAAGAGGCTCCCCCTGATTTAGTGTGGGCTAATTCTCACTTGGCATGTAAGCTTCCCCAGGAGCTAGATGTGGAGCTGCATTCCTGAAATTAAAATCCCTTCTTAGTCTGGAGGTCACAAACCTTCCTGGGCTGCCCTTGAGAGCCTTCCTAAGAGGAAAAAGAATTCCTCTTAGCAGGGCTACTAGAATCCATACGTATCATAGAATCCTTCTGGTTGGAAGAGACCTTTAAAATCTTCAAACTGTTAGCCCAGCACTGCCAAGTCCACCACTAAGCCATGTCCCTCTGCTCCATGTCTACACATCTTTTGAACACCTCCAGGGATGGTGACTCCACCACTTCCCTGGGCAGCCTGTTCCAGTGCTGGAGAACCCTTTCAGTGAAGAAATTTTTCCTGGTATCTCATCTACCCTTTCACCTGGCACAACTTGAAGCCTCTGCTGCCATGACTTTCCTGTTGACCACCCTAAAAACCCCATAAGCAGTATTTTAACATTACGAGGAAGTGAGAGAGACTCAAGAATAAACCCTCTCAGACTCAGGGTGGGGGGGAGGACATACGCTCGGCGTTTCATTTCACCTCCACTTCCTCAGTTCTGGCTGAGGTTAATAAATCCTGTTGCTGACCCCCTGCCAAAGAACCTACAGCCACTTTGGGGATAAGCCAAAGTCCCTCCCCTCTGAACCCCGCAGGAGAGAGGGCTAAATTTATGTAGCCAGAGGCAACAGCATTCACAACTGGCTCTTACAACAAGTGGGGGAACGGGTCTGGCGTTGAAGGGCTGACTTTCAGCTCAGACTGTACCTGGATTCCCATATTACCAAGTCACCCCTCAAACCAGGAGAACATACAATTTATGCTGGACATTAAATGCCAGGGATTATTTCCCAAGATCTGGAGTGAGGCTTGTTATTTTAAGCACCCCTGACCTTTAGGGTTTGGTTGTGGTTTTTTTTTTTTCCCTTTTGGCTATAACTAGTCAATTTGCTTGGGAAAAAGCCGAAACATTTTCCCCTACGTTCCTATTTGATTTAACCACTCTGCCAGAAACTTTTTTAAACCAATGCATTTGGGGCCCCCCAGACAGAAAAGACTGGTTTTCAGTTAAACTCCTGAATGTCCAACTTGGCTGATGTCTCACAACAGGCTTAGTCAGAAGTTGAAGGGGAACAAACAAGTTTTACAAACTCTAGAGAGAGATACATAAAAACCGATGCTCTAAGAACATCCTCTCCTGTGCTCCTTGCTAAGTACTGACCTGTTCACTCCATGTCCAGGAACTAGTGTACAAGGCTGAAAATACCTCATTTCTGTACTGTGCTTAACTAGGCTTTGTCATTAAGAATCACAGAAGGGACCTTAAAGACCATCCAGTTCCAATCCTCTGCCCTGGGCAGGGACACCTCCCACCAGACCAGGTTGCTCAAAGGCCTATCCAGCCTGGCCTTGAACCTCTCCAGGAATGGGGCAGCCACAGCTTCCCTGGGAAACCAGAGTGAAAAAAGAATAGCCAGACACATCAACATCCATGTGTAGCCAAACACCTACAGAATCTCAAAGAAGATGAGAAAAATTGAAGAAGGAATCCTCTCGTGAACAGAGCAATTAACAATTACTCTCTTAATTGCTCCGTATTTCCAATGTATTACTCATTTACCACAAGGTAGCTCTGCAGTCCCTTGCTTCAGGAGGACAGGGACCCTTGAGGAACCTGTCCTCTCCTTGGTTCCCATCTGTGTTGGTATTTCCCAGACATCATGTATATCAGCTTTCAGCCCTGACAGAGACTCCTTCACTGCTTAAAATATCCCATAAGCCTCTAGGAACAAAAGCAGCTCTTGAACTTGTCCTTTGTGATAACAGAACCCAGTGAGCGGCAATGCTGTTAAAGATGTAGTATTTAATGGAAGAGTTTAATTTTAAAACTTTGTGGGAGCATCAAAAGCCAAAACTTCTTACAGCTGTGATCAAAAAAAAAAGCTATCCAAACAACACAGAAGTGAGCAAGCTTTTTAGAGGGAGTTAAGAGAGGCGGTTAAAAGGCAACCCTTAGCATGGAGCACGCATTGAACAAAGGTGTCACATCAGCAAAGTTTGTAGCATTCATCTCGGCGAGGTTTGTACCATTCATCTCAACAAGAGTTGGAAAACAAAAAGGAGACTGGGGCTGGGGTAGGGGCACAACAGGAAAGCAAGGAAGGCTCTGACCTCCAGGAGGCCGTACAAAAGTGAGGAAAAACCAGAGGGAATTTAAACTCTGGCAAGTAGAATGCAGAGTGAGATTAGCCAGGAAAGTTTGAGGAACTATTTGCAGCCATTCAAAAATTAAAAGTTTAATTTTAAACACATTAAAAAGCTGAAAGTTTTGCTGGAGAGTCCATAAATATAAAACTACTGGAAGGTCAAGGTGTAATGGGAACGTTGGAGAATTCAAGACTAGCAGATGTTTTCCCCACTGCATCGTTGTCCACTGTGGGAAAAAGTTGAGACGTTGCACTGCTTTCCAGTGTCACAACATGAAAAAACACAAAATGAAAGGATATCAATGAATGAGAATAAACGACATCAAAGACAAGAGGGCACTGACTCAAGACTTCTAAAGCACCTCAGGATCAGAGGCCCATGTTACCTGGGGCACAGCCAACTAAAACTGCTTTAGGATGACGAGATTAGCCCGCGACAAAGACAGGATACCAGAGAAGAGGAATTATCTTTCCATGGACACAGCATTTAAGACATAAATGTAAATGCTAACAGCAGAAGCAGCAGCAAAGTGATAAAAAAAATGAGCTGGTCAAACTGGACAATCTGGTCCTGTGCTTGTAAAATGAGACCTGAAAGGAATCACACACCGCCAGTCTGGGAGTTTGTGGATTCTCTCTAGAACCCTTTCATGTTTTCTTTGTCCCTACACACAGGGGACAAAAGAGCACCTGCCAGCCTGACCCTTATCAAAAACCTTCACCCAAACAGCTCGGTGTTATCTGCTGTAAAGGCACATCTCCCACGAGCACTGTCACACTGGGAGCCCAGTCAATGCCAGGGGACAAAAGCTGCACGTTTCTGTTTTCAGGCAGATAGTTATGAAACAGGGACAGAAATTCGGGTGGAGGTGGAAATATTGGGTTAGAATTGCCCAAAGATAACCAGATGAGGATGACCTTAGACACAGATTTACGCAGCAGCCAGCTCTGACTTGGAAAGTTAAAACAACGGAAAAAAAACCCAAAACCTATTTCCCACAAAAAAGGACAACCATTTCAGCAGTCTGGAGCACTGAGTAGTGTAGAGGAGTTAGGAATTATTGTGAATGACTTCTGTGCTGTTCCTTCACCATTTTGCTGAACAAAAGAAACGAGGCTTTCCCTTCAAGAAGAACTAAACGTTCTCTTGACATGAGGGCATTTTGGGGTTGCTTTTTTTGGTCTTTATTTCAGCAAGACACATGACTTTGAAGCAGCCATATACACAGAGTCTTCCCTTTGGTGTCTAAACCGGGGAGAAGTTATTTTTACTGCCCTGTTTCCAAAGTCGCTTTTCATCTCTGTTACATACGGCGATACCGTCAGCCCTACTGTCCTACCATGAAGTTCCTTCTACACTTCTCTAAAGCAACACAACCCAAGAAACATCATTGTCTCCACTAGAAACAAAGCTTTGCAGAGGTCACAGCTACAGGAACACTTGCATAGTTTTGTCAAGATGTTAAATTGCAGTTCTAATTCTTAAAGTCACTGGCAGCAAAGTATTAGCGGCAATTTAAAACTTCTTACCACTTTGGGTATAAACTCTAATCATCCTTTCTTCCACCCATTCTTCAACTAACTTTAAATATAAATCATTACAAGGGCCAATAAAGCAGGTAAAGATGGTATCAAACTACAGCTTGAAGTTAGCAACACAGCAGCTCAAGGCACATAAAGACAGTCTATAAGAGCCCATAAAATAAAACTGAATAATGGTTGTTTTCCCTTTCAGGGAGCATCATAGATTGAAGGAAGAGTTGTCTTCCTCCTAATAGTCCTTCTAATCTCCTGGGTTACTACATAGTAGAAATTAATCCAAACCAGCAAAGTGTCTTTTCATTAGATTTTACAAAGCTGGGTATACATTCTGTTTAACCAGCAATACATAACTATTATGTTAGATACACCTACTTGACAAGATGTTATCCATCAATATGTTTATATTTCGGGTCCACGTTCATTCAAAGGAACGATGGGACAAATCCAGATCAGCACCCAACAGCAACACAGGGCAACACAACACCACAGGACTGGAAAACACTGGCAGCCACAACAGTGGCACTCGACTCAAAGACCTTCCTGCCTTTTCAAATTCCAGGCCTTTCACGATCTACTACTGGTGCTTCCTCTTGAGAATTTCAGAAGCCTCTTGTACAGCTCAAAACACCCAGGCACATTCACAGCATATGGAGAAATACTTATTATGCTTGACAAGATAGAACATTTCTCCAACTACATCTTCCTTGGGTAAGTTAAGACCTCACCAGGACAAAGTGCCCCTCCTTCAAAATACACTACTGGACCAGTAAAGCTACCACTGACAAACCCAACAGGAATCTGGGAGATTTTTCACAGATTCAGTTCTGGTAGTGCAGGCTCCTGGAGGGGCCAGTGCCCCAAAGCAGCCACTCACCACTGGCCATTTCCAACCATTTCTCTTTATGAGACTAGGTGATAGCTCTGTGCACATTTCTCCCCTCTAAAAGTCCAGTTCTGTCTCATTTAGGTGCTTCACTTCCCCAGTTTCTAACTCTAGACTCTTTTCTGGAGCACACCCCAGCAGGAGCTCAGAGCACGGGGAAGAAGCCAGTGGCCTGCCATTGCAGCCAGCCAGCTTTCTGAGATTCCCTCTATCTTTCACTCCTTCTGCTCTTCCCTCTGACCTTGCAGGCAGCAAGCAGAGCCATCTCCCAGAGCTCATACCTCCTTCCACACGGCAGCAGCTCGGGGGCCTGTTGAACCGGTGCTGCTTGTAATGAAACCCTGAACGCCAAAAGCTCCTCTTGGGATCACAAGGGGCCGCTGTTAACTGTAATAATGGAGACAGAAGGGTTCGGCGAGCACCGCATGCATCAACGCCCAGCGAAAAACCAGAACAGAGCAATGAAACTGAGCATTCAGAAATGCAGCAGCAGCTCCTGAGATACAGGGTTTCTTCCAGATGAGAGATGCTGTTATAAAAATATATATAAATATATATATGGGTGCAGGAGCTGGATTAGTGCTCCTGCTATCAGGGAACAAGAATCAGTGTAGCACTACTACGCTGCTTATTAAGAAGGCACAATTACAGGCAACACTTGAACCGACCTTTAGGCAGTGCAGGTTGCACACCAGCCTGAACTAGCAAAACAGGGTATTACAGCAAGATTGTCATGCTTGCCCAGTACACAAATTAGGAAGGAAAACTCTTCCCTGGGGAAGATAAAACACATAAAGACTTAAAATCAAAGGATCATGTGTGAGAACCACAGTTACAGCCGAAGCACGGGATCCGACACTGAACAGCACAGACAGAGGAAAGACAGCCCTGGGAGCACTGTTTCAGATCTTTGGATGATCTTTGGAGATCTTCAGACTGCACAGCTGTGAGCTCACCACCCAGCACTGCACTGCTGGACTGACACACTGGGAGCAATGCTACCTTTGTGATCATGCAGGTGAACAGCAGGTCAGTAAGGAGTCTGCAGTCTAAATCCGATTTGCAGGTATTCTCTGAAGCATCTAAAAAGCATTTATCCCTAGCTACAATTAAAATACAACTGGATTTCAGAATGACTGCGATTTCCTCCTTCAGCTTGTGATCACACCACCAGACCAGTTCTTTTTTTCTTAAAGTATCAGCTCAAAGATGTTGCTGCTATTCTGTTTTTACTATGGACTTTGGAACTGACCCAGTTGAGATGTCAGCCCCTCAGGCCGGAGGACAGGCTGAGAGAGCTGGGGGTGTCCAGCCTGGAGAAGAGAAGTCACCAGGAAGACCTTAGAGCTCCTTCCCAATACCTAAAGAGGCTACAGGAAAGATGGGGCAGGGAAGCAATAGGATGATGGGTCATGGTTTTACACTGAAAGAGGGGAGATTGCATTAAATATTAGAAAGAAATTCTTTGGTGTGAGGGTGGCGAGACACTGGCCCAGGTTTCCCAGAGAAGCTGTGGCTGCCCCATCCCTGGAGGGGTTCAAGACCAGGCTGGATAGGTCTCTGAGCAATCTGGTCTGGTGGGAGGCTGGAACTCAATGGTCTTTAAGGTCCCTTCCAACCTGAAGCATTCTATTATTCTACAAAGAAGTTGCACCCAGCCTTTAGGTGTCTTTTGCACTCTGTGTTGCTTGGGTACTAAAAACATTCAACACTACTCACAAGAGCTAGAATTACAACAGAACATTGCTGTGTTTGAACTTCAGCACATGTTGTTGCTTACATATCAATAGAATACCCGTGCAACTGTGGAAAGGGGTCCCTTCTCCTATTTTAGAGGATCAGACATTGCATAAGGACAAAACCTTGGGTAAGGACCACCTTGTGTCTCTAAGGTAACAAGGATTTAAACAGAAAAGCAAAAGCTTGTCATAAAATTGCCACACACAGTCCTGACTGCCACACAAACTGATTGGAGGTGGTCATTAGAAGGAACAGTAGCCAGTCCAGATTTCGCTTCATTAAACAACATCAGAAAAACCATTATGACATATCTTCTCCAGGGAAGCAACAAGACAAACAGAAGCAAGTCACAGTGAGACCTAGACTGGTAACCACTCCTTTTCAGAAAAACAAATCAGAAAAACACTGAGATTTTACCTCTTGGTCAGCCAGACCTCTCACACTGCCATGTAGCTGCTGGATCACCTCCTTCTTTGGGTCAGTCCACCGCACAGCTCCAGGAGGACAAGAAACCCTTTTGCAACTCACTTCTACTGGAGAAGTCACCCATGCAAGTCCTCTCCTCTCTGCCTGTTTCCACAGGAATCCGGCCAGCTTTCCCCACAGCTGTGTCTCATTGCCTTAACCCTAATAGCCCCCAGGTGCAGCCCAGGGCATGGAGGACACCCACTCTCACTAACTCCTTCACACTAACATGCAGCATTTAAAGCAAAACTTCATAGAAGTAAGTTTTCAGCGAGGATCTGAACAAAAGTCCACATGAGAATGTGGTTGGGGGTGGCAGGGAGAAGGCAAACAGGGGTTTGTGGCTTCGGTTACAAAGGTTTAAAAGGGAGCAAGTAAGAGGCCTTTTTCCCTTTAGGATTCTGCACAAGCAACTGAAAGTCCTCTGCCTTATTAGTCAGAAGCTGATGTCAGAGTGGGACAGATGAATTCCCTTCCAAACACCCGTGCTGTAGTTTGCCTAAAGCCTCTAAGTGTTTCTTTCAACCCCCAATCCCGCTGTTCCAGTTCCCACCCTGGCTGATCTCCAGGCTGAATGCATCCTGCTCGCTGCCCTGCGTTTGCTGTCTTCTCGGAGCAATAAGCAGCACCACATTATCTCTGAAGAGTCATCCTTTTCCCCCTGGTAAATCCCCTTGTTAGGCTCATCCAGCTTGTTAAAGAAATTCTCTTCCTATACTTAGTTCATATGAATTCAGGTCAACAATAACAACATTTTTCAATGTACACATTTGTTTGTTTAGACTTTTCTTCCTTAAATTGTTCACCTTTGGCCCTGTTTACTCATCACCACATAGGCTGGCTTTTAGCATCAGGTTGAAAGTTCACTGTTCTCCAGTCCTGTCAGCCAGCAAATAAACCTCAGAAATCTGAACATGAACTCTCCTGTGACTTACCCCGCTTCTAAAACATACAGTTCATCGGTTTTAACAGCACATTTTCTTTCACACCAGCTATGTCTCTGCAGTTCCACATGACACCAAATGCAGAACAGGTTTCCTGAAATAGCAATCTACTACTTGTAAACAACATAGTTTTTGTATAGTTTGTGCTCTGAAGTGGTTGCTTCATTTAGAAGACACAGGATACTATGTGAAATATTTCTGGATGGCTTTTTGCCTCCACATAAGTACGGGGTTTTTTTTTTGTGTCTGATGCCATTTCTTTGGTCTGTAATAGCTTCTTTGTCAATTTCCAGGTTTTTAAACATGCTGCATTGCTCAGCCAGAGGTGAAAGGCATCTCGGGGTTTTACTGGCTCTTCGCTGTAATTACTAATAGTCTGTACCATCATCTCTACCATTATAAAGGCTATCTGTTTACAGTATTGTAATAGCATCCTTACAGGTGCACACAGAATACGTATTAAAAGCAAGAGAAAATTACCTTGAAAAGCAAATACAAAGATGGAGGTGGAAATAAGGCTACAGTAATAAGAGATAGTCCACTAAGAAGAAAGATAAATCAATAGATAAGGACAGAAAAATGGGGCAACATTTCTAAATTACCAGCAGGGAATGGGAATTTATTTTATTTTTTTTCCTTAAACTTTTGGCTGGTTTATGTAACTTCTTCACAGTTAAGTTGTGCCCAACAGGCTTTGGCTATAAGAAGAGTACAGTGCTATCCTAGGAGAGCATCTTCAGGCAATCTTGTAAGATACATGGATGCTACGTTTTCAGGGACACCTCAAAGCCCATAAGGAAACCACATAACTGATAAAAAAATAACCTCAAAAATACCAGCGAACAAATACAGCTCTGCATGTGGCCAGAAGCCACAATCAAGGACACACGGGACCTCCCATCACCAAACACACTCAATGCACTCTGCTGGAGTACCACAGTCAGTCCCAGCCAGCACAAACTTGGCTCTGCTGCCCTTCCCTCCACCTCCCACTGCTAAATCCAGCTCCTCACCTCTCCGCTGCCTTGGGCTTGTAGAACACGCAGCATCACAAGAAGCCAGATCATGTTGACATGAGACAGCAGCTGAACTTACTAACAAAAAGCAGGTTCTCTGTTTCCCAAGCCAGTTTGCTACTCAGCTGCAAAGGGACAGAAAGGGCTAAAAGGACAAAGGTGTTTAGAGTGCAAAAAGTGACCTTTCGCTTTTCCTTATGTAGAACATCGTTGTCTTTGTGGCAATCCCTATGCCAGCAAGGCATTGCTATCACCCTGTGACCCACAAAGGTTTTGGAAGTGTTCTCCTATATTTCAAGAGTACCTGATCAGAAAAGGTGCATTGTTTTCTCCACCCTGCATCTACTTTATTTCAAGGACTCTTTCCTCCTTCTAACTTGTAACTAGTGTGAGGTCTTTGTCACATGCTTCTACTGTGGAATAAGATACCCTTTTCCTCCTTGAACACCTGCAGATCATCAGTTTTTTCACCACTCTCAAATCTTACTTCACCTGCACTCTCTGCAAGCTAACAGATGCCTGTCCTGTGACAAGAGGCTGCAGAAACTTAACTACAGTGGGATATTAGGGCATTCTGGTCAAACATCTGGATGCCTCCCACAGACTTTGTTCCTTCCAGCACCCAGGCATGTCCATCCACACCTTTTCCTTCACAACTACTGCTGCCTGCTTAGTCCATCTTTTTAGACATGCAGGTTGTCCACCTGTGCAGCAGCTACAATAACGACCTCACCCTCACAGGATTCAGGTGTGTATTTGCTGCATTTGATACTTCTCACAAAGGGGCACCCGACCCGGACACCCTTCCCTCCCAAGTCTCACTGCCACTCGGCCACCTCTTATTGCAAGTTCACATTGGCTTATGTCTGCTTTGCAGGGAGCTACAAATTCTGGAAAGTATCAGAAGGAACTCTGTGTTTTACATGACAAATTTAATGGTACAATGTTTTATAAATATTTATGATGGTGGGTTGTTTTTTTTTTCCTGAGACCTAATTATTATGTGGCAAGTGTATTCACCAGAGGACAAAACCTTATTTCCTTGATAAGAGGACTGAAAAAAATAAGGTGATACAAGTTATTTGTCTTTATGGACTCTTATAGCTACAAGCTACCATTCAAAAATGCTAAGACTGCTTTTGTTCTGCAAGCAGACAGAAAATGGAAGTGCTCTGGTGAGGTCTGTTTAATAACATAGCCATGACCTCAAAGTATCCGTGTTAACAGGTAGCCTTTAACAGCATACACTGTATTGCAGGGGAAGCAATTGAGGAGAAGCACCCAAACAACCTTTCCAACAGAAACAGTGTTCCTTCTAGTACGTGTCACAACAAGGTTAAGGCTTAGTTTAAAGATTTTTCTTAAGCGCTCTCCTGTGCATATTGATCTAAGGTTTAAGGTTCACCTGGTGTACTTTACAGTTTCCTCCAGAGCCCTGGAGGAAAATAGAAGGCTAACAACATACAGGGCAATAAGAACTGGAAAATGCCAGTCTTATCGATTAAATATATATTTATATTAGGTTCATCTCCTTGATTTTGCTATTTACTTGAGGTTAAGCAGCTAAGTCTTTTTCCTCGATTCATCTACCTGTTTTTCTTTTTTTGTTTGTTCTTTTGTTTTGGTTGTTGGTTTTTGTTTTTGTTTTTGTTTCCCCCAGGACTTACTTATGAAATGTATAAAAACAGTAGGGGTCCAGAGAGATGCATAAATGTCTCTGGTATTTAAACTGTCTCTGGCACAGCATAGGATTTTCTTTTCCAACTCAGTTATCTATCTACCTCTTTGTTTTTCTGGTCCCAGGGTGCAAGAGGGGCTTTTGAGGAGAGGATTGCAAGAGGCACGTTCCCAGTGTGTCCATACACCATACACCTAAATTCCATATGGAAAAATCTTGCATTCCAGTCAAAACCAGGACATAACCAGCCTACCAAGGAAGAGCCAATGTTCTGGTAACAAGAACATTTTATTGCTATTAAATCCATGAATCTCCACAGAGAAGATTACTAATAACTGCATCATTACTTTGTTTGCTATTAGCAAAAGCAACGGGATAGGTGTAAAGAGTAATTGACAGAAAAGGCAGAAAGATCAAAGAAGGACATGACACTTATCTCTCCTTTTCTACCTCACTCCACTACCTACAATATTGATATCAGCACAATTGACCTCCCAATGGAGCTGTGCCTGGGTCTCTGAGATCTCTTCCACCCCTTGCAGAATGAGGGGACGTGCACGTTTCTACGAGCAGACCTGTCTTCTTTCCCTCCAGAGCAGGTCCTCCCAGCAGTAGCGTCCACAGAACAGTCACCTTAAAGTCCAATCACCTAAATCATCTGATTTTGGGTTTGGGTTGGTTTTTTGTACCTGCTTTTATGGAGCATAGCTTCAAGCAGGTCTGTAGAACTCATTCAAACACAGTAGGAACATACATGACAGGCAGTTGGCAATTCTGAATAAGCTGCAGTAATCAGAAATGGGTAAAAGAGAAAAGCAAGAAAAAACTGGATCTTGTCCAGCCAATGACAAAGAAACTTTTGTTAAGTTAATAAGCACTGCCTTTTCCATACTCATTTGACGAGTATTCATCTCTCAGAAGAAAATTACTATATGTCAAAGTGATTTCAAATGGAAACAGAAGACACACGATAAAGAGACAAGGCACATGTGAGAAGAAAGCTTTTCCAGGTTTTTCAACCTGCCACTCCAGACAGACTCCAGACAAGCAGAAAGGGTGTTAAGAAGACAACTTACCTCGCTTGGGCTTCTTCTCTTGTCCATCAACTCCGTACAGTGAAAGGAGAAGGCTCAAGCAAAGCTGTTCAGGCAGACAGGTTTTCCACAGGAACAGAAGCATCTGGAAATACAGGCTCTCTGCTTTCACCCAGGTTTTCACATGTCTCCTAAAAGCAAAACGTGCACTGGTCGCAGAAGCTTGACACTGAACTCGGATGTCCTCACCTAAAATGAGGACACTCAGTTTTGCTTCAGACTGGGCTCTGAGGCACCTGTCACACCAAGGATACAGTTGTGGAGTTCAGGGTCTCACAGAGCCCCCGTGCAATCCCACAGCTCCCCAGCACAGCCCCATAAACACAACTCTCCCCACTTCTGAGGGGAAGGCACCAGGTTTTATGCTGACCTGGCAGTGCAGGGTCTCAGAACTATCTGTGCCTTGACCCAAGCTGGTTGTATATTGGTTTAGCAGTTGTGCAGTGGCCAGTAGCTGTTGCCTGACCCATTTTGGCTTGAGAACCAAGACCACCCTGTGTGGTAAAAGCCCAGCAGCCCCAGCAGATTCTTAAGACCCAGATAGAAAAAATTCCTCCCATCCCATGTCAAACTTTTCTTTGAGACAATGAACTTGAGACAAAGATGGTTTGCTTTGACACCCCCAGCCTCTCGACTTCAGAGCTACTGCTGCCATCAGCTGTGTGACACAGAGGGTCATCAAAAGGATGAACCAGAAAAAAGGGGTTGATAGTAGTAAGTTGTTTAGCATAACAATTACTGTTTCTGAGACCTCTCTGACCTGAAATAGTCTGAGTTCACCGTTATTCTAGTAACACTATTATTACTGGATTAAAAATACCCCTGTTGTATTTTGACTAGATTGTTATGATTTTGCTCAGGAGAGCAATAAACTCTTGGCTCCACATATATGCAACGTTCCTTTCCCCCCCCATCAAAGTCTAATAGCCAAAATGTGTTTTCAGATCTCATTTACTATTCTCTATACACTATGTTACACACAGTATACTGTACTCACTTGTCACCTCCAATGTCACGCTCAAAGAAGATACTGTGTGTTTGTGTTGCTGGATGCCCAACAAGGGAGTCCTCGAAGCCTCAGCCACCCTTTGAGGATTATACAGAAAAAAACATGAATCACCCTTGAAAAGTATCTCTGTAACAATGTTTTCAAGAAGCTGGGAAGGGAAGGAGGGAAAGTTAACAGTTTGGGAAGTAAAGAGCTGTATAGTAGCAAATAAAAGAGTGAGCAAATTCACCTGGTGTAGACGAGGAATGGGTCAATCCTGAAATAAGGGGATATAATTAAGATAAAAGGAAAAGAAAATATATCAGTCTTTTCAAACCAAATTAAATCACACAATAGTCAGGGTTGGAAGGGACCTCTGGAGATCATCTAGTCCAATCTCCCTGCCAAAGCAGAATCACACAGGGCAGGTTGCACAGGAACACATCCAGGCAGGTTTTGAATGTCTCCAGAGAATTATCATGAGAACATCAATGACAAGAAGCAGATGATGACCCAGGAAAAAAAGAAAAAAAAAAAAAAAAAAAAAAGAAAAAGTAGGAAAACCCAGAAATCAGAGTACATATAGGAGGAAGAAGACCAGAAGAATAGGTGCAGAAGTCATTGGTAGAAAATAAAGTAACACATGCACGGTGGGATGAACCGTACTCTTAGAAAGACAGCACAGGAAAAATACAGTAGGTGCCACCCTTGGCTTTGAAAAACTAGTCTCCATGTTGTTTAATCCATTTATAGTGCACAGAGCTCAGACTGCATGGTCTCTCCTTTTCACACCTCCTTTCCCACAAGAACTCCTCTTACCCAGGTCTCCAGCAAATATCAGGCTCCACAACCTGCTCTGCATAACCCTGGGGTTCCCTTCTACTTGCTAGTCTACACATACACCCAAACCTCGGTTGCACGCTGTCTTCTTTTTGCTTAAATTTGGGGAAAACAAACACACAGAAAACAATAAAAATCCCTTCCTCCCCCTGGCCTTCTGTATTACCCATCAGAGACTGTGAGTTATGTATTCCTAGTTTTTTCTCAACAGACTGGAAATACGTATTATCATCTTCATTATAAGTTTTGATTCCGCTACACTGAAGTTCACCTTGCGCTCCAGTGACAGCGTATTTTCTGGGCTGCTTCCTCCAACTTGTCTCTGAAATAAGCCAATTGTGCAACTGCAGCACACAATGCATGCTCATTAAAGGCAATGACACACACACACCCCCGACGTGGTCATGCAAATACAGGTTAATCTGAACAAAGTCACACAGAGACAAGACATTAAACAGCTGGTGACTCAGTGAGAAAAAATGACTCTTTTTTTTTTTTTCTTTTGAGCAGTATTTCATCAACAAGCATTAGAACATGCCTAACAATACTGGGGAAATATGCTGATGACATCCCTGGGCAGTCCTCTAAATCATCCCTAGAGAGTCCTCTAAATCTAGGCTGTCTCTCCCATACACAGAGGAAAATAAGGCACAGATACTCTCTGGACCCATCAGTAATGGGTAAGTCTATGAGGAATTTTTCCATTTGCTCTTTCTACGCCGTGCAGGAAGAGTGCTCCTTACATTTAGGGAACACCACTGCTGCAAAAACCAAACAGTGGAGGTGGTGGTGTAGGAAAAAACCTCTGCCCTCTTCCTTAAAGAGCCACCCATGTTTCAGCCCCAGTTCCGTGATGCAGTGAGCAGTTCCATCAGGCTTATTGGTATTTCGTCTGCAGACTTCAACAGGCTGAAAATGGATTATACTTACCCCAGGCTTCCAGAGTCAAGAGTACTGAAATAAGAAAAATGCTTTCCTTTCTTCCACTACTGCCCACAGTTTTATCTGCCTGTAAGTAAAAGCATGACAATGGGAGAGACACATTGGAAAACGATCCTAATAATAACCGAAAAGGAGACAGCAAAATTTGGAAAGGAATTTCCATTTCAACAAATCACATTATAGACAATGAAAACCACTGAAATAATGACAAACACTTTGATATCAACTGCACTTAATTTTTTGCATCTGTCAATATACCTATAATCACCCAAAAGGCACGTGTAAACTAAATAAGGGTATCCATAACCACACCAAGGATTTTACTAGTCACTCATTCAAATTACAACCCTATTTCCACTGTCTCTTTGGTTTCTTCCTTAAAAAATCTCTTCGTATCACAAGGTCTGGCAGCCCCTGCACTAAGGTAGCTCAGTGCTAGACAGCAAACTTCCTTAGTGATTCCCGAGGCATCACTGACAAAAAGATTACTAGCAGTGCATAAGAAATGCACAGGGAACTAAGCCTGACACTTGGTTTATTTGGATGCAATAGAGCTATACCAAATTAAGGTATGTTAATTAAGTATAGAAACAGCACCGAACTTAGCGAATGGCGGTGTATCTCAGCAAGAACATACATGGAATAAAATTGGTGCCTTCAATGGGTAATAAAAAGCATCTTTTTAGTAACTGTGGATCCTCCCTCTCTACTGACAGTCACTTTTCTCTATACTGACAGTTACAGGTAATTACAGCAGATTACTTTATTGGTGTGCTCTCGTATTTGGTATTCTTTGTGACAGCCAAACAAAACTCATCATTAAGCACAGGCTGATCCCAAGTTAATACCGCTGAGACCAGGGCCTTGATGAACGAGTCTGAAAAGAATCAAAAGCCAGAGGTACAAACAAATAACTCATCTCGTATGCCAGGAGAGCAGGTTCTTCTTAAGCAACCAATCTGTACGTCAGGCACGACGACGGATCTATTTCCGTATGGTAGGTCAACCTGTCAATCTATTTCCTTATGTAAGAAAAAACCTACAGCACCTGAAACCCGCCAGACAAAAATAGAAGGGCTGGTTAATAGCAGTGAAAGAAGTTCATAGAGATTATTTCCAGATATGCACAGAAATATCATTAGACTTTAAAATGGCGACTTGAACAAAATAACCTTTCTCAAACTGCCATTAGAAATAAAAACAACCAAAACCTCACCAAAATAAAAGCCCACAAATCCCCAAACCTTGTACTGGCAAGTTTTGTAACATTTGTTTTATTTAGCTTTACTTTATTCAGCAACCAGCTTTTTACCCCCTATATTTTGGGTAATTTCCTCAAGACACATTAACAAAATGGTAATCTAATTGACCCAAACTAGCCAGTAACACTAAGTAAGTGTTGCCAAAAAAACCCCACTGTAATGTGCTCAAAATTATTCCATATCATTTGAAGAGAGAAAAAGTTTGGGGTTTGCTTTCAGGTGACTTATTCTCCCATAAAAATCACAAGAGATAGCTGCCAATTCAATTGTTTCAATTAAAATATTTTAAGTAATATTATGTGTGACTCCTTTATTAGGCAGATAGTTGTTCACCAAGGATTCTTTTAAGTGGATTCATTCCACAAGTAAATTGCTAGATCACTAGATATACAGAAGAAAATCAATTAGTGGGGGAAATATCTGTCATTCACTTTCAACACATAGAATCATAGAATCATTCAGGTTGGAAGAGACCCTTGAGATCATCGAGTCCAACCATCAGCCCTACTCTACAAGTTCTCCCCTACACCAGATCCCTCAACACCACATCTAATCTACTCTTAAACACAGTCAGGGATGGGGACTCCACCACCTCCCTGGGCAGCCCATTCCAGTGTCTGACCACTCTTTCTGTGAAGAATATTTTCCTAATGTCCAGCCTAAATCTACTCTGCTGCAGCTTGCAGCCATTCCCTATCATAGTACCAGAAGTTGAACAAACAATAGAAAATAGTGACAGTGGAATAAAAGTATCATCAAAAACTCAACAAACCTGACATTTTTACATTTTTGAGGAGGGTGAAGACCACTAGAGAAGGAGATATTAACTTGCAGATCCTAGTTGCTACTTTGACTGGAGCTGCCAAGGGTTGACTAAGACTCTGCATCTGCAGACAATTCTTCTAGGGCAGAACCAGGGGGTGTTATGGACTCGTTGGCCAAAGGGGACATCACTAGAACTTTGTTCTAGGAGTTTTGCTTCTGTGGGATTGACTCATTTTCTGGGAATGAGAGATCCAGCCAAATTTGCTGACAAATGTCTGCTTACATAGGATCAAAGTGCAGGACTTTCCCTTTACACGATTATAACCTTCAAAGCTGCTTATGATTGGCCCGCTACTCATTTAATAAAAATACAAATGAATTAATTAAAAGAATGACCATGTCCAGCTCAGTTTTCATAAAACCAGTCATTCCAATGAAAAAAATGTAAGCATGCAAAGCTCACCTACTGTTAGCCTCAAACAGCCAAATGATTCTAGGTTCAAATTAGGTTGAAACAGCTGTCAGATTTTCAAGCTCATTACTGAGCAATTCAATACTCAGTAGAACAAACATCCCTTGGATGCTTGGGTTTTTTTAATTGATTTTTAATCTCAGAAGGTATAAGGTAGTCTGCACCTTCATCTGTTATGAGATTAAAAGGAAAAACAAAGCTTTTTGCAGTTTGTTATCCATCTCAGGTAAACGTTTGACTAGAATACGTGTGCTGTGATTCCACAATTTCACAACCGATGCCGATGCACTGCAGTTAACTATGTCTTTCTCGTGCAAGTGGACCTGTCACAAGCTTTCTGGAATAACAGTGGCTCTCCCTCAATGTATTGGACACATTCTAGGCACAGGACACTCCCTCTACAGCCAATAAGATATCTGAGGCACCAGGTGAGTTCCCCAGGCAGAGCTGCCCTCAGCCTGTCAGTGCCACAGTTTCACAGCTCCTGACAGACCACAGATCTCTCAGCCTTTCTGAGGAAAGGCTGAGAGACCTGGGTCTGTTTAGCCTGGAGAAGACTGAGAGGGGATCTCACCAGTGCTCATCAATATCTAAAGGGTGGGTGTCAACAGGATGGAGCGAGGCTCTTTTCAGTGGTGCCCAGTGACAGGATAAGAGGAAATGGGTACAAACTTGAACATAAGAAGTTCCATCTAAACATGAGGAGGAACTTCTTTCCTTTGAGGGTGGCAGAGCCCTGGAAGAGGCTGCCCAGAGAGGGTGTGGAGTCTTCATCTCTGGAGACATTCAAAACCTGCCTGGATGTGTTCCTGTGCCATCTGCTTTGGGTGACCCCGCTTTGGCAAGGAAGTTGGACTAGATGATCTCCAAAGTTCCCTTCCAACGCCTGCAATTCTGTGATTCTGTGAAAGACACAGCACACTTTGTCCCCTTCTGTCTTCGTACAGTTTGCAGAAGGTCACAGGACTTTCTCCTCTTCAGATGCAGCCAGTAACTGCTGTTAATTGCAGGTCAGCTGGCCACTTTTATGAGAAGAGAATCAAGTCCGTAATGTTCATTCACACCACAGCCCTTCTTCTGCCTGCAATCTCTTTCACGGTGATAAATTCAAACCCATACCAGGCAGAGATTTGAGATACACTGAATCAATAGTTTGCCAAAACACCACACATCAGCAGTAACAGCCACTCAGCTTGTTTGCGAAACAGCTCTTTACAAGACACCAGTGTAGAGTATGTGGAATTGATTCGTGTAGACCAAAAGAAAAGGGTGGATATGGAAAGCTACTGCCCACCCTTTTGTGAAATTGCCCTAAACAGGTCCTATAACCCCTGCTAAGACACTTAGGTCCTTCAAGAACTTGTGTTTTGGCTGCCAGCACTGGCTTAGTACGTCTTTACACTGCTATAAGCAATGCTAATTGTGCAAAACCTGCCCACACCTTCATTTGCTGCTGAGTTATTCTCAGCACAACGTTCTAAAGCCTGTCTTCAATATTTTCCACATGCATCTTTTCTCTCTCTTATTATGCCTTTGCTCAGCCTTCATCCGTAATCCAAAATTAAAATGGTTTCTAACCTTTTCCTGCCAGACAGTTGCACAGTATTTCAGTCTAGTCTAAAAAAAATTTAAAAAAATCAAGTTAAGAAATTATGCAAAGAGTCTTGAGACAGAGGTGGGGAAAGGATCGCACAAGGCAAGCAAGTTTCCACCATTGCCAGCTGTGATCACTTATGACTGCTCTTGTTGCAAGCTAAAATAGCTTCCCTCATCATCTAAACAAGCAGTTTGTCTTTACTTTGGTCTGTTTGGGGGTTTATTTGTTTGCTTTTCTTTATTATGTACTATTATTACTGTTTTTTCTAGTTTTCAATTTGTGCTTCATGTCCTCAGAGAAAGCAGGGCCTTTCTGCACAAGGAGTAAGGTCAAGTCAGGACTCAGTGAGGGGAAAAAGTGCCTCTCAGGATATAGATGCAATAGGGAAGTTTACCTTATTTTTCACCACGTGTAGGCAAAACTCTGAAATTTGTAGTAGTCATGAATGAGGCTAAAATTTTACCGAATTGAAGGCTTGTTGTGGGTTTTTTTTGTTTTGGGTTTGGTTAGGGTTTTTTTTGGAGGTGGGGGGGCAGGTGTTGTATTTGTTATTAGTTTGGTTTTGTTGTTGTGTTTGATTTTGTTAAATAAAGAACGGTCCAAACCTCATCTAAATATCCTGATTTGACCTTGTTTGTGTCACAGTCAATACACATTAGTAGTTGGTCACATTTACGCATCGCCTCAAGGATGCAGTCAGTGGAATCCCAGTTTAAGTACAATGCATTTGTACTTAAATGAGTACATTTAAATGAGAGATTGTGCCTGTCCCAAGAAGTTTACAGTTAAAATACGTAAGATTTAGAAATGTGAGAGGGAATGTATAACTGTCTTCATTTTACAGATGGAGAATAAAAGTACACAGAGACTAAATGTCTTGTCCTGGGCAATCAAGAGTGTCTTCAGCTAAAACAAGACCTGAGCAACAGGGTATTTTGTTATCTTAATACGATGCTGTAATTAAAAAGCTGATCTTTCAGGTAATCATTAGCTTTATTTCCTGATGAAATTAGGCATACACAATCATGCATTGCATTTCTCTCAGACGTTAACTCCCTTACCTAACTTACCCATTTCAACTAAAATGGCTCTTTTTAATGAGTTTTAAGCAACACAGAAGCTAGAAAGACATCAGCAGAGGTAAAGGTAGGCAACTCACTGTAATACACCCACTTTTCTTCCAGTTGTATGAGTAGTTTCCAGTTAGCTCCAACTCCAGTGTCACAAGGCACAGAAGGAAGATGGGAACAGCTTATAGGAAAGCAAAACAGATCTGTGGAAAAACAAACCCAGTCAGTTTCCCCACTGATCTAATAGCTTGATTTTTTTTTCAATACTACCTCTGAATAGTGCACTTAAGTACAAACAAAAGCAAAGAAAATCTTAGGGACATCTTCACAGCTATAGGGATAATTAAACACTATAATCGATGCCCTGTGGACACTGTGAAGCATCCATCCCTGGAAGGAAGAATAAATTAGAAAATAAGTCAAGAATCAACTTGGTAGAGTCAGTCACAGGGTAGTGGAATACATCAGGTAATTTCTTAGCATTTTTCCTAAGCCTGTTCTCCATGATGAAAAGAGAACTTTTCTGGTCAAAACTGAAGTAATTCATGCACAGGTTACGTGCTGAAAAGAAAATCACAACTTTGATGGAGTTGTTTTCTCTGAATTGTTGCACATCTCAACAACTCTTAAACACATCCTGGGGTGGTGACTCCACCACCTCCCTGGGCAGCCCATTCCAGGGTAGGACGACACTTTTGGTGAGGAATTTTTTCCTAATGTCCAGCTTAAACCTACTCTGCTGCAGCCTGAAGCCATTCCCTCTCATTCTATCACTGATTACCCTGGAAAAGAGACCAGCACCAACCTCTCTACAATGTCCTTTCAAGTAGTTGTAGAGTGATGCAGTCTCCCCTCAGCCTCCTTTTCCTCAAACTAAACAGTCCCAGCTCCTTCAGTCACTCTTCAGAAGACTTATGCTCCAGGCCCATCACCAGTTCCGTTGCCCTCCTCTGCAGTTGCTCCAGCACCTCCAGATCCCTCTTGTGCTGAGGTGCCCAGAACTGAACACAAAACCCAAGGTCACTATTTCTTATACAAGCCAGGATGCTGTTAGCCTTCTTGGCCACCTGGGCACACTGCTGGCTCATATTTAGCCTCTCACATGTCATTGCCTCTGAAATATACAGTCAGGTACAATAATAGCAGAGGCAGCATTTCCATCCCATGAAGTATTGCATCTTTTCCCCGTATAGGAAACATTTCTCTGCACCGTATTCACTTGAAAAACAAAAGTATTTTCTGACTACTGAGCAATGCTACATGCACTGAATCCCTTCTAAATGAGCTCTGCTGTGTTACTTGTTTAGTCTTTTGAGGAAAACATCACATTTCTTGACTTGGAGATCCCCAAGAAGATTGAGTAACCTTTACTGATGCTGTGGTTTGTTTGTGGCTAAGTTTTATATTGACATATGATTTTTAATGACCTAATACTAATAAGGATGAAGTTTGGTGCATCATGCCAAAGAATGAATGCATCTTGGTCTCTCTAGCCTCCATTTCTTCACACACATTCTGTCCTTAGAAACTGCTCGCTGTGGCCTATCACCTGGATGATTTAGTGTAAATTTTATTATTTTCATAGACAAAAGGAACAAGTTAAATCAATGTCATGAGCCTTATTCTTACCTACAAGGTACATCTGAGTCTACTCTGGGTTTACTGGGGGAGGGAGGGCAAACACAAACAAGCAAAGGAAAAAAAAACACGAGCCAAATCAAGGAGTTATTTGTAGACTCAAGACTGAAAAGGCTTTTGGAAACACTGCAGACAAAGGAGACCGTTTAAAGATCACTTCCTTGCTTTACTGACAACACTCCCAATGAAGAAATTGCTTCAGCCCATATTTGCTGAATAAACTTTAAGAGCAAGTATGTTACTGATTCCCTAGGTTCTATAGTATCAAACCCACTCAACGCTTAGTGCAGACACTGACAATTTCAAATCAGATTAAGCTTTAGAGTTTTTCCATCAATACTAATTGCATATGTTTCCACATTTCTTAAAGGGCCCATCGCCAAGAGCTCCATGGCACTATATCATGGAATTCTGCCATCACTGTCTCAGTCAAGTTATATTCCACTGATTTCAGCAGGGTATTAACAACCTAAAAGTAGAATATCGACTCTACATAACAATCATACTTTTTTTTATTGCACCCTTTTCCATTCCATTTCCACCATTTCCCATGCAGAGGGACCTGGAGAAAACTGAGAGATGTGTCCATGCAAACCTCATGGTTCAGCTTGGTCAAATGCAAGGTCCTGCAGGTGAGTCAGGGCAATCCCAAGCACAAATACAGGTTGGGCAGAGAACGGACTGAGAGCAGCCCTCAGGAGAAGGTCCCTTCTAGTCCCTGATATTCTGTGATTCTGTGTGACTTGGGGGTGTTGGTGGATGAAAAGCTGGACGTGAGCCAGCAGTGTGCACTGGCAGCCCAGAGGGACAACCACATCCTGGACTGCATGTCCAGCAGCATGGCCAGTGGGGAGAGGGGTGGGATTCTGCCCCTCTGCTCCACTCTGGGGAGACCCCCCTCTGCAGGGCTGCCTCCAGCTCTGGGGGCACCAGCAGAAGAAGGACCTAGACCTGTTGGAGCAGGTCCAGAGAAGGCCACAAAGATGATCAGAGGGATGGAGCACCTCTCCTATAAAGACAGGCTGAGAGAGTTGGGGTTGTTCAGCCTGGAGAAGAGAAGGCTCCAGGGAGACCTCAAAGCCCCTTCCAGTCCTTAAAGGGGCTACAGAAAAAAATGAGGAGGGACTCTTTTTCAGGGAGGAAAGCAATAAGACAAGGGGTAACATTTTTAAACTGAAAGAGCGGAGATTGAGAAGAGCTATTAGGAAGAAATCTTTACTATGAGAGTGGTGAGATGCTGGCCCAGGTTGCCAAGAGAAGCTGTGGTTGCTCTGTCCCTGGAGGTGTTCAATGCCAGCCAGGCTGAATGGGGTTTTGAGCAACCTAGTCTAGGGGCACGGCAGAGAAATTTGAATTAGATTATCTTTATAAGATCCCTTCCAACTCTAACCATTCTATGATCCTATGATTCCCTCCCTCAGCATCTTACCCTACCCCACCCCTGGCACATTCTCATCCCACTTCACACCAAAGACTATCAATCTCAGTTCTTCCCATTCATTTCAACCATTTCCACGTTAACTTCCTTTACACATTCTTTGTGCTTGTATGTATTTTTCTGCTTTTCTACCCTTGTTAAGAGCCATACTGGCTGGATTTTAATACTTGAAGCTTTACTGCAGTCAATTATTTTTGTAGTCCCTTTCTAGTTCAGTGATTTCAATTCAAAACGTGTCCCTTCCCTTCCCCGTATTTAAATAAAATGAAAGCCAAAGAAAACATTTATTCAGACCGAGAAAACTGTCATAGAAAAGAATACTAGAGAATATTGAAAGGTGTTAAAATTGCTGCCAACAAGAAAAAAAATAACCACAAGACAGCAGAATATTAAAAGGTAAGTATAAAAAATATCCAGGCAGAAAAAGAGTATTTTATTTCTATTTTAAGCCATTTTGCACGCTCTGTTAAAGTAATATGCTATTTCAATCTTTGTCATACAAAGTATGACTCTTGTATGGAAAAGACCCCAGCTATAAGTGTTGAGTAGACAGCCTGCCTTTGGTCAGCACAGGGAGAACACTAAAGAAATGGATGAATTGGAAACAGCATGAGCTTCAGAGTTTGCTAAATGGCAAAGCACTGGAACAGCCTATATAAAATGGGCAAGAGCCTGGCAAGAAAAGAATACCAGCAGACAAGCTGAATGCTCAGGTATGTTCTGGCTTTCGGCAGAACTCGAATTTCATTGCATTGCAAGGGTATTTCAATTTCTACAGTTAATGCAAGTAAATGGTATGTACTGGGCAGTGTCTGGAACTGTGCCCAGGAGGCAGGGCAGCAGAGTGACACGTCGCGATGACTCTAAATAAATGCTAGTGCCATGGAAAGCCCTATTCTTAACGTCTGAAAGGCAGACTGGAAGGAAGCAGAAGGCAGCCACAAATAACAGAATGGCTCTGATCCCTCAGTGCACACGTGAGCAGTAATAAGAGAGTACCCTGTCTAGCAGCTTTGCTGCTAACATTTTGGAATGACTTATGTCGATCAGCTCTCCAAAGCAGTTGCCAGGGACCAGTATCCTAAAGAATCACAGGGCAAAGAAGCAGACAAGGGTGTAAGGGATAATAGAGGATGGTCCACATGAGACATGATGGAAAATTATGAGTTAAACCTAGCCCAGTATATGTGCTGAGAAAAAAGGGAGCTCAGTACCGCTGTTGCTCAACTACATGCGCTACCGTGAGAATGTGACCTTCAAAGAGGGAAACAACCAAAACAGAGTGCAAAGGAAACAGCAAAACCACGGTGCAACAGGGCAGTCATGTATCAAGAAGCTGCTGTTAGCAGCTGGATCACAAGGCTGGTAAGGCTTGCTGCATGCACTGGCCACGCGTGCCCTATCCAGTGCCTTTCCACTCACCCCAGTGCAGGATATAAGGGGGCTGTCTCAGGCAGAGAGGAAGAGAGACATGAGCACACTTTGAAGTTACAGGGGGTGCCCTGGAGGCGCTGTGCTGACCTTCCTTGGCTGAGCCAATGTGGCTCCTCACTATCCTGCTGCTCGGTGACACTGCCACAATCCCTGGGCTGGTAAGACACTCCTAAGTAACATTTGGGACCTTCGGTAACCACTTAGGAAGACTTTGTAATAAAGCCGAGTTAACTTCCTTTATGTGAGCTCTCGTATGCTGGCATCTCCCTAAAAGAACCTGTTACAACAGGGCAAGGAAACAGGTATTGTGGCAGAGGTACAGTTAGAGGTAAGTGACCTCATCCTACACTTACCCCTTAGTGTGATCTACCACTAGAAGCACTGATTTAATACAGCTCTGGAGCCACTGCTGACAGAGCTGAGTATGAACTCACTCATCTCAGCACCTTTGGTGTCAGACTTCAGAAAGTATCATTTTCCAGTCGGGATTTATAGCCCTGAACCTTACCCATCCCCCCAAGTTCAATGATAGTTCTAAATTCATCTTTAAAATAAAAATTAAGAGGTAGCATGCTTAGAAGAGTCAGTTACAATATGCAGTATCAGACATTTCTACCAAGATGACACAAGATTACACATTTCTACACAGATGAGCCAGGATTATTTCTCTTGTCTGCTTGCAGAAAGATAATTTTCAAATCAACCTGGAGCTTTAAATGCTTTAAAAATTAGATAGTACTCTATTCTACAGTGAGATTCTATTCTACAGCCAGCACTGTGCCCTCATGGCCAAAAAGGCCAATGAGACATCCTGGGGTGTTTTAGAAGGTGTGTGGTTAGTAGGTTGCGAGAGGTTCTCCTCCCACTTTACTTTGCCCTGGTGAGACCCCATCTGGAATATTGTGTCCAGTTCTGGGCCCCTCAGTTGAAGAAGGACAGGGAACTGCTGGAGAGAGTCCAGGGCAGGGCTACCAAGATGATTAAGGGAGTGGAGCATCTCTCATATGAGGAAAGGCTGAGGGAGCTGGGTCTCTTTAGCTTGGAGGAGACTGAGGGGTGACCTTAATAATGTTTATAAATATGTAAAGGGTGGATGTCAGGAGGATGGAGCCAGGTTCTTCTCAGTGATGTCCAATGATAGGACAAGGGGCAGTGGGTGCAAGCTGGAACATAGGAGGTTCCACTTAAATATGAGAAAAAACTTCTTCACAGTGAGGGTGACTGAACACTGGCAGGGGCTGCCCAGGGAGGTTGTGGAGTCTCCTTCTCTGGAGACATTCAAAACTCGCCTGGACGTGTTCCTGTGTGACCTGATCTAGGTGTTCCTGCTCTGGCAGGGGGATTGGTCCTAGTACATAATTCCATTTCAACAGAGCATTTCCACCTGTCCTAGCCACATGGCAAACAGCATCTCACCTTAGAAACCCCAAAGCCAGAAGCAGAAGCCACTTATGCTGCAGAAGAACTGTTGTAACAGCTCGATCTGAGAGCAAAAAAGTGTGCACTAAGGTAATGATGAATGAGAAACTAAAGAGCTGGCACATTTCCCATCAATCTCTCATATCATCTGCCCAAAAATGATACTCATAGGATGCAATTCACACAGCTATTTTAGGACTTACAACGTGTAGGTAGAAGATGCCACATTGTAAGTGAGAAAAAAACACTGAAATAATTTGTCACACAGGTGCAGCAGGGACAGAGAGCTGCAGATGACAAAATAAAACACGTGGAGATTTCAGTACTCAAAATCATTCCTCTCAATGACAGGAGGAACAACAGACAAGTTCTTTTGTGGCGCAGCATCACAACCAATGGTCTGATGTAATGAAGGACAGGTACCTGCTTCCTCACACAACCATTAGATGTGTCAACCAGGACTGAGGCACAGCTGGACTTGCTACTCACAAACCAAGAAAACCTGCTTTGTAGTATCCCAGTCAGTGATAGTCTTGGCTGTAGTGAGCACCGTACTTGGAGTTTGGGATTCTGCTAAGCACACTGAAATTTAGCACTAAATTAGGCTTCACATTGTAGAAGAACAAACTTCAGGTCACTCAGCTGAGAGGGATCCCGTGGGAAGCTTCCATGGAGGATAAAGGAGATAGTGAGTGCTGGGAATCTTTCAAGAACGTTCTCTCCTGGAAGCACAAAAATAGTTCACCCCCTTTAAAGGGAAGAAAAAGGAGCAAGAGACCCCCTTGGCTTAACTGTGAACTTCTGAGTTCAATCAAAACCAAAAAAGAAGCATGCCAGAGATGGAAAAGCAAATAAATTGCCATTGAGAACTACAAGGGCATTGCCAGGGCATGTAAAGATGCAGTTAGAAAAGCAAAAGCTCAGCTCGAATTGAAACTGGCCAGAGATGTCAGAAACTACAAGAAAGGTTTCTTCAGGTAAACACAAAGAAGAAACAGAAGGAAAATATTGGTCCTGTGTTAAACAAGAGAGGTGAACTAGTCACTAACATCACTGAAAGGCAAAGGTTCTCAACACTCATCACCTCTGTCTTTACCAGCACTGTTGGCCACCAGGCCTTGAGAACAACAATCCAGGTGGATGCAAACACAGACAGAATCCAGGAGTGCAACACAGGCTGGGATCTACCTGGCTGGGGAGCAGCTCCATGGAAAGGGACTTGTGGGATCTGGTGAACAAACAACCTCAACATGAGTGAAGAGTCTACTGCTGCAGCACAGAAAGCCAACAGGATGCTGGGTTGTATCTACAAGGGCATCACCAGCAGAGATAAAGAAGTCATTACCCCCCTCTGCTCAGTGCTGATCAGGTCACACCTGGGATCCTGTGTTCAGTTTTGGTCCCTGCTATAGAAGAAAGATGTGGAGAGGCTGGAGAAGATTCAGAGAAGGGCCGNGATCTACCTGGCTGGGGAGCAGCTCCATGGAAAGGGACTTGTGGGATCTGGTGAACAAACAACCTCAACATGAGTGAAGAGTCTACTGCTGCAGCACAGAAAGCCAACAGGATGCTGGGTTGTATCTACAAGGGCATCACCAGCAGAGATAAAGAAGTCATTACCCCCCTCTGCTCAGTGCTGATCAGGTCACACCTGGGATCCTGTGTTCAGTTTTGGTCCCTGCTATAGAAGAAAGATGTGGAGAGGCTGGAGAAGATTCAGAGAAGGGCCGTCAAGATGATCAAAGGACTGGGAAGCTGTTTTATGAGGGAAGGACTGAGTTTCTTCAGCTCTGAGAAAAGACAGGTTAGGGGAGACCCTAACACCATGTTCCAGTATTTCAAGGGTAGCTACAAAGACGATGGAGACTCCCTTTGCACAAGGGCTCACATGGAAAAGGTGNAGAAGTCATTACCCCCCTCTGCTCAGTGCTGATCAGGTCACACCTGGGATCCTGTGTTCAGTTTTGGTCCCTGCTATAGAAGAAAGATGTGGAGAGGCTGGAGAAGATTCAGAGAAGGGCCGTCAAGATGATCAAAGGACTGGGAAGCTGTTTTATGAGGGAAGGACTGAGTTTCTTCAGCTCTGAGAAAAGACAGGTTAGGGGAGACCCTAACACCATGTTCCAGTATTTCAAGGGTAGCTACAAAGATGATGGAGACTCCCTTTGCACAAAGGCTCACATGGAAAAGGTGAGGGGTAACAGGTACAAGTTACTCCTGGGGAGATTCTGATCAGACACAAGAGAACAGTTTTTCACAATGAGAACAATCAGCCCTTGGAATCATCTCCCCAGGGAAGTGGTGGATTCCCCATCACTGGGCACTTTTAGTGGACAGGGTGCGGGGCCAGCTTGTCTAGACCATGTTTTTGCTATGGAAGGTTGGATCAGATGATCTGTGAGGTTCTTTCCAACCTGGTAATATATGGTATCTCCCACAATGGGATGAGACGCATACAAGAGCAGCAAGAACAGCACCAGACAAAACCTGCACCCACGTAATTTAATGCTGAACACTCAAACGAGCAGCTGCTCCTACTCTCCACACTGCTGTCTGCCACAAAAACACGCCGCCACTTCATTTACCTCATCCCTTTCACCCTCAACTCTAAGATAGTTTCCACATTTCTCTACTGGAATACCTATTGGGATTGAGTGGAACAGAATCTGCATTTATTTCACACAGCTCCTGGGCTTCTCTGCAGAAGAGAAAGACATCAGGACATAAATGATATCAGAAGCTGCTGGTTCACTGCCACAAGCACCGCTGCTTACCTGCTCTCGTCCCAGTACAGTCCTCCAAGGGCTTCTTCACGGATTTGTGTCACAGTCAGCCCCTTCCCAAGTATGCTATCTGTCATCAGCCTCCCCAACCATTCCCTCTGATGGAAGAAAAATATGCAGTACCCTGATTAAGACTTCTCCAGATGGAGCCTTTTGCCCTCCCGCTCCATTCTCTGCCAGACACCCATACCAGCACAGCCTCAGTACTTGGTCCCGTTCTTGGCCATCTAGTCCCACCTGCCAGGCAGCCTTCCTGCTCTTACTCAGAGAACTAGCTAAATTGGTAATTTCTTCTCATGCTTTCAACATTTTCACCTATTTTTTTCAGCCAGATGGTGTGAATCCATTAGCTCTGCCCACTCATCAGGTGTCCTTCAGTGGGTAACAGGAAGAGCTTCTCCGCAAAGGAAGGTGAACCAGGAGCCAAGGGAAACCAACCAGTGCCCTCACCAACCAGAGCGATCTCACAGGACTTGAGAGCAGGCAGAGCCAGGTGCTGACAACAGGCTGAACCGTCAGCCCCAGACAGGGAAAAGAGATGAGTCAGGATCAGCGTTCACCCAGAGAGCCCAGGTTTAGATCACCAGGAGACAGGATCAAAAAATCAAGACTACATCATCAGTCCAAGGTCAGCCAGGAAACGGGGCCAGAGACAGGACAGGCGACAGGCACGCCCACAAGGTAACTCAAGCAAAGATGAATTGGTGCTCTTCTAAGAAAGACCAGACAAGTTCTGTGTTTCTTCATGGTATAAAGTAAGCTTGCCAATAGCTGATTTGGATCTCTGCTAATTTCGCTGGTCACAGTGAAGTCGATGCTGATTCAAATGACTACAACAGGGGGTGACCAGCCCTAGTAATTTGTTCGTTCCCATGCCTTGATCACTTCTGTGCTGCTTTCATGCAAAGCATAATTTAACTTCATTTACTTACACTTCAAAAATGCGTATGTAGGAAAAAAAAAAGATGTAGAAAAAAAAGGTGTAGAAAATGTGAGGAAAGAGAGCAGTCCCAGAGGATGCAAGAGACAGTACTGGACAAACTGCCTCTCAGCCTGCCTGGTGGACTTGGAATGCTGGTTGGTGTGAACACACCTGATCTTGTCAGAGCTGCTCCTCTGCAGCGTTCACAGCCTATTTGGGTAGCATCTTAAAGTCTCTAACTCTCCAAAACATGAGTACACACCTGTATGACATTAAAAAGAATGAGATGTCTCTGTCAAGGTGAGAGAAGGGCAGCCTGGGGGCTATAGTAAGGTAGTCCTGGCTGGAGCCTGACCCACCTACTGATGCTGAGCTCCCACTCTCCAGGAAGCAAAGGCAGCAATGGAGCAATGGCGTAAGGCTTCTTAGTGTATCTTGGCCCTTGTTGGTGTTCGGGTCACCTTCAGCTCTCATAGGGTTTTCTGAGAGGACCTCTCTAGTTCCCTTTTAAGGAGGCATTCATAGAATCATAGTATCATAGAATCATTTTGGTTGGAAGAGACCCTTGGGATTATTGAGTCCAACAATCAGCCCTACTCTACAAAGTTCTCCCCTACATCAGACCCCTCAACACCACATCTCAATGACTCTGAAACACNTGAGTACAGGGGGACAATCACCTCCCTACTTCTGCTGGTCACACTATTTCTTATACAAGCCAGGATGCTGTTGGCTTTCTTGGCCACCCAGGCACACCTGGGCACACATTCCCTTCCCTTAGCATTACTGTCACCAGCACAAGCAGCCTTTGTGCCCGAGCGTACACTCGCATCACAAGACTGAGTGATGTCTCCACTCCCCTGTGGGTCTAAATTGCAAACGTGTGGCTGAACATCCCAGCAGCAAGACAGACAACTGCAGTCCCCCGCGTGGGCCAGATTCCCTTTCTTTGAAGCAAAATTCTGGGGTGATCCTCATCACCATTTCACTTTCTAGTTACAAATATCTGACCTCGTGAAACTTCACAACTCTCTCTGGGCACCCCCTCCCTGTCCAGTCAAACACCCAACGAGTGTCTGGTTGTTTGGAGGGTCAGGCACTTCTGCCTGTCTCCATGTGTGTCTGCCCTGATACTGGCTCCCCCATAAATTTTAAGCGTCTCCCACAGCTCCATAACCAATTTGTTTATGCATCTGCAAGGACACACACGCTCCTTTTTATGTAGGAGCAAGGTGGGGAGGACAGAGGGGGAGGACGGGACAGAGTAGGCTGACACCTCCCCAACCCCACCCCGCTCTGCCCACGGCCAAAAAAAACCCCAACCGGCCCTCAAGCACTGGTGTACGGCTGAGCCGCTGCGCTCCGCGGCGGAGCGAGAAAACCCTGGATGTTATCGGGAGCTCAGGGTTTCCCCGACACCCGACGCCTTTACAGTCCGGCCGAGCGGAGCCACCGCTGCTCGTAACGGTGTTTAACCGCTCAAAACGAGGGCTTTAATTACTCACCACCCAGGGCTGCCATTAACAAGAACACCGAGTTGCGGTGCCAGACTCGGCGAGGGCGGCAGCAGCAGCAGGAGGAGCCTCTCCCGCGCCGCGCAGAGCCCCGCAAAGCCTGCGCTGCCCTAGGAGGAGTCCCGCGGTCCCACTGCCGACTCCCTCCACCCACCCCACCCCGAGGTTGTGGGTAGCCCCGAGCCGCAGCACCCCGAGAGGTGTTTTCCAGCGGGACGGCGAGCGGGGGAGGTGGAGGTAGGGGCGGGGGGGTCACAGCCCTGTGGTTGGGGGAGCACGGCGGGAATCGCCTCTATGACCCTAAACGGGAGAGCAACGCCCGAGCCCGTTTCGCCCAGCTCTTAAACCGCTTTACACCACCCCAGCGAGAAGATTCGGTGCCGTTATCGCAGCCGGTTTTGGGGAGCGAGGGGGTACCCCATTGCCCTCACCCCGCTCCTCCTCACGGCTGAGCAATGGCTCCCTGTCCCGTTGGCCGTCCCCCCTCCTCCTTCTACTTCTCGGGGGAAGCTGCGGAGGCAGACCCGCACCAGGCTTATAGCTGCGGGAAGTGAGAAGAGAGGGAGGTGCGGGGCTGTGTCCCCCGCCGCCCCCGTGCAGCAACGGCACGTGGTGCTCCCGCAACGCTGGTCTTCGCCCGCCTTCCTCCCCGCCCGCAGCCAGAAGCTTTTTATAGCAGCACCGACAACCCCCCCCCTCCTTCGCCCAACTCGGGGAAGGGGGGCACTGGGGGATGAGGGGGACGGTGGTGTTTCTCGCCGCACTCACGTTACCGTACGAGTGCGATGTTAAATAAAGACGGGGGGAGGAGGGGAAGGGAGCCCAGCGCGCGGCTAATTAAGAGCCGGCGAGCTAAAAATAGTCCGCGAAAACAGCGAAACCCATCTACCCCTCCCGCGCCTCCGCCGCTTGAATGGAGGGGCTGGGTGAATGAATGGGGGGAAGCCGGGGAGAGTGAATGGGGTGAAGCTGGACGGATGAATGGGGGGTGAAGCTGGGCAGATGAACTGGGGGGGAAGCCGGAGAGGATGA
>VZTM01019893.1:73748-174237 GCA_013400555.1 Jacana jacana | reverse complement strand
ACTTCCAATAAGACTTCAGCTTGCTCTTATAGTTTTGTCTGGGGAGTACACCCTGTACAATATCTTGTACTATATGACATAATCCTACACTGTCAGCAGGAAATAATTCTGCATAAAACTGTCTAATGTGCATATTTCTTTATATTGTGCATGTTTCTTGATACATTTCAGCTGTGGCAGACCCTATAACCAAATAGAAGCTGGTGATGGGACACTAGATAGAAATGATGGTACCACACACACCCTGAACAGAACAGGTAATTCTTTGTCCGTCAAAAACTCCTCATCTCTTAAAATTCAATAATCATTCAGTGTAAGGGCAGATATGCCTGTCTATCATAAAAAGAGAATCTGTGTTGATGAGACCATATAAATTGTCTTCGAGGCTCTTTTCCTTTTTGCATGCCCAACATATGAAAATGCTCATGAAGAACAGAGTTAAAATACAAAGGAAATACTGTTTCCCTCATCTAACCTAGTCGGCTCAAATAACAGTCCTCAAAATTCTCGCTTTTCAGTCCCTGATCCCATTTTTTGCACTCTGCAGGGTATATGCTTTAATGCCTTTGGACAGATTGTCCAACACTGGATGCAGCCAAGCAGCACATATGTATAATGAGTCAGAGATCCTGTCACTGTTATTCAGAAGGTCACAGGATGACTTTGATGCAATCCTTGCTGTTCACACACCAACCTTTGTGATTTATGTTGTAGATGATCCTGCGCAAGCCACTTCTGACTATGAGACCAACAACAGTGACAGCAGCGATATCGTCCAAAATGATGATGAGACAGATTGCTCCAAAGAGCAGACACGGAAGGGATCTGTCTGTAGGACATACGCACCTGAGACCATCATTCTGCATCCCTTGATACCACCTGAGGTAGCTTGTTCCACTTGCACAATTGAATGTATTCTGATACTAGGGGAAAAAACACCAAAAAAACACCCCACAAACAAACAAACAAAAAAACAAAAATTCAACCAAAAACTCCGACACCCCTCCCCCCCGAACAAACCCCCCCTGGGGCTGTCTGAACACTGTGACCATGGTGTAAGTGACAATTACAACAGGGCCCTACCTTGCACAGTAGTAGAACTGACTTTCAAGAATTGAAAGGAGCCATTGGAATGTGTGAGAGCTGCGAAGCACTGGCCAGCTGTGAAACTCTGACCATCTATTTTGCTGGATAAATATACATTTGTGGATCTGGCATCAGGCATTTCTGAAATGTTTGGCATCTGTCTTAGTGTTGCCTTTAAGGGGAAGAGAGTGGAAGGAAGAGAAATGATCTTCTTATACTAGCAGCATGATATATAGTCTTCCTGTTCAGCCAATTCAGCTTCTCAACGGCCTTGCAATTTTGGCTAATATATACAGTGGTCCTTTTTTGTAAAACAAATTAATACTTGTCTGAGGGTGCTGCATGATATTATTGTTGGCGTCTGCCTTGAACACAACATCATTGCAGTATGGTGATCAAGTGCTGACTATCTCACAACCGTATTCAGCTGTAAGTTTGATTAAGATGTAGAGGGAAAAGTTTGTTTAGTTAAATTTCCCACAGCCTGCTGTAGAACTGAATTAATAAATTTAAGTAGGCATGTGCTCTTAAAAAAATTTATTGTAAAGTATGAATTAGAGTTGGAGATGCTGAGAGAAGGCATTTTTCCTGAGATATTTTGACACTTACTCATCTGAAGTTTCTTAATAACAATAAAATTCAAGGAAGTATACAGGGAAAAATGTCAAAGGAGGGACACCGCCTGTCTTTTATTTGCAGACCTTGAAAAACAGGTAGGTTTTTGTACTTGTACTTGAAGTGCAAGTCTTCACTTGGACTAAGCTCCATTAGCCATTTTAGATTGTAATGAATGGGTCCTGATGCAGAAGTAGAAACTGAATGCTTTTCCCTCTGTCCTGCAGCAAATTTTACAATGAAGAAGACAGGCCCCCTTGGAAATGAATGAATGATTCCCCTGAATGAGCAAGTGAATGTGTCTAATGGATAAGTTCAGACACTGATGTTTCATATTCAGAATTTCCTAGTCACTCAAGTGAAACAAATTATAGAGGAGAGTGACTAGCTGCAGGGCTGGTGAAATGGGGACAACTCCACTGAGCTGAGTCAAGTACCATCAGCTTATAGATGATGCTAATGTGACCTTAGTTTCTAAGAGCACCAATTTTTGCATGAGATGCTTCACAGAACTAAAATTTCTCTTTATTCCAATTGCTGGCATAGGACAAGCCTGTACTTGCTCCCGAGCCTCTGGTTATGGACAACTTGGATCCCTTGATGGAGCAGCTAAATAGTTGGAACTTCCCAATCTTTGATTTGGTGGAAAAAATTGGAAAGAAATGCGGTCGGATTCTCAGTCAGGTAAGAAGGCTAGCTCATCTCCAAGGACTGGCTAGATTATTGACAGTGACACAAAGTAGCATTAAGAATCATTGCCCTTACAAGCTGGTCATCTGGTGAATTAGGTATCCCAGCCTCCTAATTCAAACCTGACTCCATAAAATCCATCTTACTACATTCCTTGCTTTTAAATTTCTATATTTTTAAATTAAAAATGTGACAGAAAAAAAATCACATACTTATTTTGCTTGCTGCTTTCTGCCAATGAGTTTACATAAGCCTCTCTGAATATTCACTTTTATCTGCAGGATGTGCTGCCACCCCTTACCAAATCCTGTGGCAGGATTTCACATGGGGTTCAGCGTGGGAGGAATAAACAATAAATATGTTCAGCTGATGCAGGAAATACAGAATTTTGTTCCTTTTTTATACTGGATATTTCAGTCAAACCATGCAAGAAAGCAAGGTCTCAGGAAGTGGGGCGAGGGGGGTGTGGAAATAGTCCCTGCTATATTCACTCACCATTAAAGAGTCAGCATATTGATATTAAATTCATATCTTTATTACACAGGGAAGGCAGTTTACTATGAATTGGGCTATGAGACCTTACTAGTCTTTCTTTCAACTATCAGCTTTTCATTCTCTCCTTTATGTTGAATGCAGGTACTGACATGGCCTGTCTCTACCCAGCATGATTAATGTCACTTCCATAATCACTTTCTTGGCTGAACTTTCTGCTCTGTTATGCCTCTTTTGCTGGCGCACTGACAAATGAGCCTTTTTTTTTTAATGGAAGTATTGAGGTTTATTAAACAGGAAAAGCAAGTAATTATATTTAGGGATGGAAGGGATAAAACCCCAAGAGAATCTGACTGATCTCGTATCACTTTACAAGGCTTTTTGTAGTGATGAATGCTGGAAAGAAGAGATTATGTTAATTGGTATAATGTGGGACAATTAACACCCCCCACAAAGACAGAGATTAGTGTGTCAGGCAGATCTCAGTGCAACAAGCTCCAGAGAATGCTGTAACAAATCTTGGTCCCTTGGTGTTTAACTATTATTCAGCTACATTCAATTATCCAGTGGTCAACCAAGAAAACCACAGTATGAATTCAGATTTATTCTGTGGTCTGCCTTTTATCGTTCTGTAGCTTGGCAAGTAACATCTATGTTTAACCAGGCTGCCAGCTCTCTAGGTTAATTTTAAAGAAATAGGCAAACTATGGCTGGATGTAGATACTGTTATAAATTCAGTGATGGAGCCTATGATCACTGAGACACTTTTGCACAGTGAGCATGTGATTAAAGTGCTCTTCTAGAATCATAGAATACCAAGTTGGAAGGGATCTGGGGGATCACCTGATCCAACCTTCTTGGCAAAAGTATGGTCTAGACAAGATGGCCCAGCACCCTGTCCAGCTGAATCTTAAATGTGTCCAATGATGGCAAAGATCATATCAGTCATGGTGTTTTCTAACAGTAAAGCATGTTATAGAATGAAAAATGAAACATAAGGAAAAACAGAACTTTTTTTTTTTTTTTTTCAGTGGCATAGCTTGGATGAGCCAAAATTTGTTCTGGTTTGACAAGGGTACCTCTGTAGGTTTTAAGCATTTTACCAAGTTGCATGGAGTTCTGTACCTCTCAGGACAATTCCTCTGTGCCTCCCTCAATTTGCACTCAAGCTTCCCACTGTTTCCCAACATCTGCTTTTTGCACAGGTTCTGAGCACATTATCTGTATTGCAGTGCCACGAAATGAGGCCTGGGAAGTAATATAAGCTTCAATAAATAACATTTGTGATCAAAATTCAACATTTTCCATATCAGCTGTTTGTAATAATTCCCACTCCCTGAGAGCAGAATGCAGCAAGCTCAACCTTGTTCATAAAATAAAGATAGTTCCTTTAGTTCTTTCCTCCATCTGCTCATATGTCCCTAATAAAATTATTTTCAGAAATAAGAGAACTAAAATAAATAAATCTTTTTCTCCAGTACTGTCTTTTTCTTGCATAATTTTAAAATCCTGGGATATTATAAACAAAGGAAAACAAAAGCTTTAATGATTTATTCTCTGTATTTTCCATTAAATGGACTCATCCATTAAAATAAGTAAATTAACAAGCTGAATTAACTATGTTTGCCTTGCTAGGTTAAATTTATGAGACGGAACAAAGCAGAGTTGACACGTGCCTCTAGGGAAGTGTTCAGTCTAGAAAGCAAATGCTGGCTTAGCATCTTTGAAGCTGCTTGAGATGTCTGATTCTTCTTTTTGGAATTTTAAATTGATTTAGACATATAAAAAGACCCCAAACCAGTCAGCGGCCATAAAAGTGTCTGTGCAAAATATAGTGGTAAGCACTCTGAATGTAACGCTAACAAATATGCATGGTAGGGATTAGAGAGGAATTTGCATACCAGTTGCATTTCAGGAGGGAACAACAAGGCTCTCCAACTGAGTTGATGCTTCACAACAGGCATAAAGTTAGATAATGTCTTCAGTCACACTTAACACTCTTCTTACAGCTCCAGTAATACCAAAAGCTGTGGAAAAGCAAGTCATTCTCTTTGGAAAGCAAATGAAGTGAAAAAAAATTAGTCTAAAGTCAGAGTCTCTCTCTAGCTTTTATTAGTGGGACCATAGAGGTGATGTTCCTATGCTCTTGATACATGAGCAGCATGCAAGGGAGGTGGCATCGTTAAAATGAATGTGAGTTGGGTCCTGGGTAGTAGTGCCAGAAAGACTGTTTGGTCACCTCATCGACATGAGATACTTCTGGAGAGAGAAGCTGCAGCCATTATTTGAAGGAATGAGGGAAATCAATCCTTGGGGGATGGGATATTCCCAGAATCATCACAGCAGCCCTTGTGAGGAGTAATGTTTGTCAGAGCTGGAGACCACGTGCCAATGACTTAAAACACACGTTGGCAGAAAGCAAAGGCAAGAGAGAAAAAGGGAGTGCAAGAGGGTTACCTACAACCGTTGAGTAGGGAATCCCTGACCTAAACCTTGCACGACCTCTGACAAGACCCATCCGTGTGTGCCTGCAACACAGGAGAGGAACTACATGTGAATAACAATCCTCATTTCCAAAAAAACTTCCAGTAGGAATCATCTGGGAGAAGCGCTCATCTTTCTTCAGGCAGTGCTGCCTGAAGTATCTGAGTTATAAATGATTCATGCAAGCGTTAGCAATCATTGCAGAGTGCAAGAAGAAAATGGAGGCGGGAGGGAAAAGGCAGAGTAGCGCACCCACTGCCAAGCACCTGGCAGCTGTTGGAGTTTCTCTGGGCTTCTCTCTGGCAGTGGGGATCACACTGTGGCTGTGAGAGCACCATGCTCAGCCCGTGGGATGGTAGCTGCCAGGGAGCTCATGAAGCAGAATGTGGTTTGGGGAGGAAGGATTTTAAAAGACAGTAGCCTTCACAAATGGTTAATCCAAAGCAAAGCATAAAGCAAATTGCACAGTTTGGGGGTTTGTTTCTTCATTTGTTTTTAAAAGAAAGAATTCACTTATTTGACTTTCTGGAAGACATCAATGCTCTTTGTTCCTCTTTCTACCCTGCCCTTACCCTTTCCTCCTTCCCATTTATTAAGAAAGAGAAAAAGGAAGAAAACATTACAAAAATGTCTAAATGTCTTACTTGGCTCTTTATGGTTACTAATGAGAATAATACCATTTTCCTGCAAGTAATGGGGAAAATCTATCATTCGTTTCTATCAGTCAGCTTCACTGCTTTTCAACTGCTGTGGAATTCCACTCCCTCAAATCAATCCTCACTCCTCACACTCCCCAATCCAAGGAGGAAAAACATGTTTTTATAGCATGCTTTATTGAAGATACCTGTCCAGTGCCAGTAATGTAGATCAGTAAGGTTTGGCTCTACAGAATAATATTTCCTTATGCTTCTTCTTTTTATCTGTGGATATTTTGCTGGAAATACGAAGCTTGCCATTCAATGATCTAAGACTAGAGTCTAAAATAATTCATCTCTCTGTGGCTGAAAGTTTGGATCCCAGCTGACTTACTTCAGCTGTGATTCCAGATAGATAACGGAATTCTGTGCAGTTTCTAATCCTATGCATAAAGTCAGTCTCTTCTTTCTGCCTCAGTACAGGAGGATCCCGTGGGGTTTTCAGAGTAAAGTTTTGATTTCTACCTTTTACTCTAAGCTCATGTCATCCGGAGCACTGTAATTCAGTAGTTCCTTATCACCTTTCCTATGAAGAAATTTCACTTTATGGGCAACGGCATAATTTTTTTGACTGCATTGCTAGTGGCACTTATCCGGATACGGTTGGAACATAAGTAAGAGATGGGGCCTTCAGCAGAACCCCAGCTGTCAGAAATGTCTCATTAGAGGGGGATCCTGGTTGGTGTCACACACCACACTTAGCCTGTCGCTGCATCACCACTGCATATTGCAGTGGTTTGCCAGAGAGTTAGTTCACGTGCAGATTTTTCCTGGTAGGGAATGACTAAGAGGGGGGGCTGGGGGAATCATTAAGCCTGAAAATATCCTTTTTCGTTATTATTACTGTAATAACCCTCAGTTGCAGGACATTTGAAGTTTCTGCTTATTAAATTTGAGGTGCAGCTCACAAGTCCTAATTTATATACACAGTATACAGGAAGAAATAGGTATGGATAGACGTTTGATTTGCATTAGGTATAAGTCACAAACCTTAATTTGTAATAATTTCTTACGGGAATAGCACACATCATTCCAAATGTGCTTCAGATTGCTTAGCTCTAGGTGGATCATTACCAGACAGATGGCATCAAAAGGACAGAATTCAGCTAACAGCAGTAAATAAATAAAGAAGCTGAAAGTCTTTAGGGTCCAATTTGTGAAATAAGTGAAAAGGTCAGACGGTAATTTTACTGTGTCCAATTGTTCTGTATTTCAAGTTCAAACATGTCTTCAGAAGTGTCTGTTTTGCAGCAGCTGCAAAACAGCAGATGAGCAGTCAGTCGTCTCTCCCATCCATCATCTCTCAACTCATCCGTCATGTTCTCCCTTCCAGTATATCCTCTTCTAGATGCCTACAGTCATCTTTCCATACACGAACACTTGGAGCAGCTCTGCTTCCTGAACTGCTTGGTGCCTCTGAAATCCTGTCAACGTTACTTTTGCCATTTCATTTCCAAAATGAGGGAAAGCAGATAACGCATAGTATCCAAATAGTTCTCTGCTTTTCTCATTCCTTCACTCGTTCCCCCTTTTTCTGGAAATTGATTTGATTTGTGGATGCTCCTTGGAGAAGTTTGTGGGAAAATTTTTCCCAAGATACTAAGGACCTCTGGGCGTCTTCCTTAATGTGTGTATGTTTCTGAAGTGCTTGCAAAATTTGGGGAATACATAGACCTGAAAGAAAGAAAACATCTGGAAGGATATAATGAAGGAGTGGGGAGGAATGTTTGGTACTATTAGCTCTTCTGTTTGGCTATGTAACTTTATCCATATGGAAATGCAAATAACTGCAGTGCTAGCTGGATCAAATGTACTTGAGAAAATACTACCCATGAAAGTAGGTTTTCATGGGGTAATTTGACAATAATTGTTATATCTAATTTTTAGATTTTTACTGGTCTATTTAGCAGGATGATGGTTTTGTTTTTTAACAGGTATCATACAGGCTTTTTGAAGACATGGGGCTGTTTGAGACTTTTAAGATTCCAGTGAGGGAATTTATGAACTACTTTCACGCCTTGGAATGTGGATACCGAGAGATACCTTGTAAGTAAAAATTCCCAGCAGATAATGGTGTTTCCCTAAAGTGTTGGGTATTTTCTGCACGCTTTCTTATTAAAGCCTTTCTTCTCAAAGCCTTTCTTCCCTCGTTATAGCAGCTTCTTTTTTCTTCAGCTACACCACTAACAAATGGATGGCTCTCTAGTTCAGAGGCTGGTATTGAACCACAACCGCACTTCTCTTTTTTTTCCATTGTGCTTAACATCTCTTGTTGTTTCACATAATAATCCGTGGCAAATTCTGTGCAAGCCTGAAACCATAGAAAACTAATATAAGTACAAAGAACTGTTTCTTGATGATGCAAGTACACAACAGTGCCCCAACTGGAGGTTATTGAAACATTTCCACCTCATAAGCAAGTTGGATTTTTAGAGTAGCAGTGCTATGCTACCAAAGGAGATGAGCCTTGTAGGCAGAAAAAAATATGTGAAGTAGATGAGTGCATGCTGTTCTGCAGCTAGAGCTTGGCTGGTTTTTTTTCAATGTGAATCATTTATTCACTGAAAAATCTGCTTTCAGTCATCCTCAAAGTATTTAGTAATAAAAATTCAATTTACCAAAGTACTTCAATGGCAGAAGAATTGAAGGAGCAGTTATTATCTCTTTTAGCTGATGGATAACCCTTATGTGGAAGTATATAGTACACCCTGTTTTCTCCCACCTCTAATGAAAATGTCTGAGATGTTAGTTTAAAAAGTCACGTAGTCTCCCTCTCAATATTAAATACCATTTGGAACAGCTATAGTGAAGGAAAGCTATCTCAAAATGCCTTCCAGCCCAGTAGTTTTGACTCTGTTCTGTGAAAACAAGAGACCAAATTTTATATCTCCCCTTAGTTTGAGACTGACCAGAGATTTAAGCAGCAGATTACAGCCTGTCAGGACTAGAGGTGGATGTCCCAGTCTGTCCATCCTGCTGGAGCCATTCACCTTTTCTTAAAAGACTGAACCAGTCATAGAGTCTAAGGAATTTTTGTGAATTTAATCCTTCCTTTCTTTGTTTTTTCTTACATGTGTTTCATTTTTGTAAAGCCCAATATTTTGTCCAACAAAGGCTTAAATTACCTTCCAGTTTTTCTTTTCAGTGAAAGAGTGAAAACCAGAACAACTTGTCTGGACTTAACCACTTTTTTCTTTGGGTTGCTGAATAGAAAAAATGGGTATTCACACAAAACTAATGGTGACTACACCAGTTGGATTAAATCAGTATAAGTTTCAAGAGGGGCTTATCCTACCTTTACTCCTGAGAAAAGCATTAGTTGCCCTATACAGGACTGTCCTCCAGGTTTTTGTGTGAGATTAGTACCTCTGGGAGGATGTTCTTAGTACTTTGAGGAATGCAGGGGATAGGATACTCCTTCCCTATTTTAATTTCTTCTGTCAAAAAATGCCCATTCCTGTTCTTACTGTTTTGCAATTCAGAATTTTGTCTAGCTGTCACTAACAAGTATTTGAAGGGAAGGTCACAGGGAAGACAAAGGAGAGCCAAAAAAGGAAACGGAGGGATAAATACAGGGTCCAAGTGGCATGACATCATGGTGCTTTCTCCTTCCTTCAACTTCTCCCATAGGAGTGGCTTCCATAGGAGTTCACCTTCAGTTCTGAGAAACCCTCTGTCAGCTGCACACTGCCTATCTTTAGGATGCAGCAGGTATAATACCAGGTTGCTTACACATTTTGCTGCCACTCTTTTATACTCCTTCCAAGTACAGAAGTTTTTTGACCCCTGATGAAATCCAGTCAAATTTACTTAGTACTCCTTAGAGCGGGCTGCTGGACTTGTGTTTGGTAATTTTTCCTAAAGAGAGATACATATCATGCCAGGTGTTATCTTGATTCTTGACCATTATATTCTTAATATACCCTAGTTTTTCACCTGTTCCCATCAAGCCTGTTCCAGCAGTTGGTATGCTAGGGTGACCCAGGAGTCCTTTTGTGCATTTTTGCACTTTGTCCTCTGAAATACATCTTTCCAGAACTATAGCAGCAGTAGTGTAGCCATAGGTAATCATTTAGATTAACAAATTTCTTTGTGTTTAGCTAGTCACTGTAGAAGATACCCGCACTTAGCCCAAAGTTGGCCTGAATCACAAGCTGACATGCTTGTTTTTCAGTGGTTTAACACCAGATGTAAGCCTTGATCCTGGTGCAGCAAAGCATTACCCTGCTTTCAGCATCAGGGTTGCTTTTTACCAGCATATGTTTAGATGATGTCTTGTGCTGAACTAGTGTGAGATTCTTTGTCAGCCAGTTCTGTTGATTGTGGGATAGTTTATCTGGTCTTGAAGGATTTGCTGGGATGAGCCTTAGAGAGGTTTTTATCTCTTATTTCTGTAAAGAGAGTTTGTAGTAAGGCAGATTACAGGATCCAGGTCTTGAACTCTTATATGTGGCCAGAAAACTGCAGAAAGAACCTGGTTTAACTGTGCAGTATGCATATATCCTGAGTTTGAATTTTTGCAGTACAGATGCAAGCACAGGACTTGAATTTATTCAAGTAGAGTAAGGTGTTACCTGCCTTGTGTTTAGAAACTGGGTGAAATCTGGCTTGTGAAGTTGATGAGATTTTCCCACTGGTTCCATTTGAGTCAGAGGTTAACAGTGCATGTTTACCTGATGGCATTTAACTAGCTGAAAGCAACCACTGAAGTAAAGGGTTGGAGCTAGTAGCACAGGTCAGGCTTCTTGTTTAACACTTTCTTTGAAAGTTGCCCACATTGCAATCCCACTGCTTCTCTGCTCTTTCCTCTTTCTTGACTGGTATGAGACATACCATTGAATGTGCTTCGACTTCTGTAGAAGAAAAACCGAGCATTTACAGAGTGCAGCTGTTTTTCACGCTTGTGATAGTGTTTGATTTGTCTCTGCTCAGTTGACTGCCTCACAGTACCCACTAGATGGTGCTGATTTCCCTTGGTCGGAAATATCCTTTATGTTTAATAGCAGGCTTTTTTTGCTTCCTATCACAGATCACAACCGAATCCATGCAACTGACGTTCTACATGCTGTTTGGTACCTTACTACTCAGCCCATCCCAGGACTCCCAACTGTGATTAATGATCACGGCTCAGCAAGCGATTCAGGTATATTTAAATGTGCAAGTATGTATGTTGTATTTTTAAACCTTTTGCCTTGAAACTTGCTGGAAGAAAGCCAACAACTGAGGATTGCGTGTAGTGCTTGTTATTATACAGACCCTTAAGTTTAGTAGCACGTTAGATGTTGAAAGTGTTAAGGTACGTTCATGTAACTTTGAAGAGAATGGAAATGATTCTCCAAAACCTGATACCTTACATACAGCAATGTGTGAATGCAAGCCTTTGTGGTCACCGTAATAACGGATGTTTGTTACCATTTCATTTTTACAAGACCTTTTTTTTATTATTTTTTTTTTTAAAGAAAACTGTGTTAGAAATGCTTCTTAACACCAGAAGTAGTGTAGACTTTGGATTGGAAAACACGCACTAGAACTGAATTAATAAAAGCTAGTCTGTTGCTTTAAGAACTATTAGTGTCTCATAGACTAATGTATATGGTGAAGCAAATAGAGGAAGGAGTGGAAAGATTGAGTTACCCACAAAGCATAGCATGGCCATGAACCCCTGGCTTATTGCTAGAAATGTACATACTTGGAGAACAGGCTGTGTTGGATGGCAAAGATCCCCAGGTGGGATCAGAATTTGTTCCTTTCCAATTGTGTGCCTTATTGTACTGGATCCTGTGTACCGTATCAGAAAGCCTTGAGGCAAGATGTGTTTACCCTTCTGTTATTTATTGTAAATTTTCTCTTCCTGCTTTGTTCCTTCTATCTTTTTCAGTAAGTCACTGAAAAAGTGTTAAGGAGGTGTTTTGTTTTTTCTAATTTATTTATTTCTCCTCAGATTCTGACAGTGGAATTACTCATGGCCATATGGGTTATGTGTTTTCGAAGACATACACACCTACAGATGACAGCTATGGATGCCTAGCTGGAAACATCCCTGCCCTTGAATTGATGGCTCTTTATGTAGCTGCAGCCATGCATGATTATGATCATCCAGGAAGGACTAATGCCTTTTTGGTAGCAACGAGTGCTCCTCAGGTAAATAAATCTCAGGCAGTGTTACTGAGAAGTTTGGAAGGTCTTTGGTAACAACTTAGTGGGNTAAAATAAAATAAAATATTAAATAAACAAAAAAAACCCTGTATAGTTGACAGTGGACCATGCAGGTGAGTTTGAGCATGATCATAACATATTTTCTGTTGTTTCTATAGAATACAATCAGCTGCAGTCTTTTATGAATGGATTTTTACACTATGCATATATTGGGGGTGTGGTAAGCAGGGCATAGAAAATAATCTCCAATTTATAAATGAATAATTGAGATTTACCTAAGATTACACACAAGTTACTGCCAATGCTGGGAGTTGTTTTCAGCAATTTTGAGTTACTGTTTATCGGCTTTCCTTACTTTACTGACCTGTCTGGCTTCAGCATGCTGAAAACAATATTTCTAAGGACAAGGAAAGAAAAAAAAAGATAGCTTAATATTGAGAAGTCTGTTTTGGATGCAGAAATTCTAGTTTTACACCCTAATTTGAATCCAGAATTCCTCTCTCACTAAAAGCAAGTCACCTGAACTTGCTCTGTATCAGTTTGTCTATAAACTGATGGTAATGCTTTGCATCCTTGCAACACCTTTGTGCGATTGAGAACTTTGATATTCCAGTCAGGTAAATAGATTGATAAAAATCTGTTTTTAAGAAACGAGTGCTATAGCTTTCTGGTTGTAAAAAATCAACAAAGGAAGTTAGATGATTAGCCTTAATGCATTGCCTCAAGTTTGAAAATAAATTAATGGGAAAAATTCAAATTATTCTTGTTATGTTTTGGGGGTTTGTTTTGTTGCTTGTATTGGTTTGGTTTTTTTTAAATCTGATATCACCTGAAATTTGCAGAACTTGTATTTGGCATCTAGGTTTTTTTCTTCTTTTTCATGACTAGCTGCCAGTNATTTCTCCTCAGATTCTGACAGTGGAATTACTCATGGCCATATGGGTTATGTGTTTTCGAAGACATACACACCTACAGATGACAGCTATGGATGCCTAGCTGGAAACATCCCTGCCCTTGAATTGATGGCTCTTTATGTAGCTGCAGCCATGCATGATTATGATCATCCAGGAAGGACTAATGCCTTTTTGGTAGCAACGAGTGCTCCTCAGGTAAATAAATCTCAGGCAGTGTTACTGAGAAGTTTGGAAGGTCTTTGGTAACAACTTAGTGGGCCTGTGGCTCCTGTTAAGCACAAATCTACCAAATCTTTTGAAAAAGCTTATCAAAGTAACAGAAATAATCACCTCACTCGGGGATTACCACTGAGAGTCTTCTCACACACCTTCTCCACTCTCAGTAGAGCAGTTCTTAACAGGTACTGATAAAATGTCTCAGTGAAGGAGAAACTAATTATCTGCTGACCGATAGAAAATCTGTAACTGTGAAATAAGCTACTCTATCCAGTGAGGCACAGAAAGNATATTGAGAAGTCTGTTTTGGATGCAGAAATTCTAGTTTTACACCCTAATTTGAATCCAGAATTCCTCTCTCACTAAAAGCAAGTCACCTGAACTTGCTCTGTATCAGTTTGTCTATAAACTGATGGTAATGCTTTGCATCCTTGCAACACCTTTGTGCGATTGAGAACTTTGATATTCCAGTCAGGTAAATAGATTGATAAAAATCTGTTTTTAAGAAACGAGTGCTATAGCTTTCTGGTTGTAAAAAATCAACAAAGGAAGTTAGATGATTAGCCTTAATGCATTGCCTCAAGTTTGAAAATAAATTAATGGGAAAAATTCAAATTATTCTTGTTATGTTTTGGGGGTTTGTTTTGTTGCTTGTATTGGTTTGGTTTTTTTTAAATCTGATATCACCTGAAATTTGCAGAACTTGTATTTGGCATCTAGGTTTTTTTCTTCTTTTTCATGACTAGCTGCCAGTAAAGATAAAGTATTAAATGATGATGTATTAAAATTCTGCTTTCAGGAGTCAGGCCTGGGTAACAGAATATATCTATCTCAAATGCTTACTGTGCAGTTAGGCAAGATGGGCTGTAAATCTGATTTGCTTCAGCATCCTCTTTTATGGGCTAAAGAACAGATTCTATACTTTAGGATAGGATTGAATTTTTTCATCTCTAGATGACAGAAAAATAAAATTGAAGTGAAAAGCAACTGGAACGTATATGTATGTATTTGTGTAAAAACTTATAAAACTTGTATCTGTTTTACATAGAAGCATATTTCCAAAAGCTTTTTTTTTCCATAAACCCAATTGTCAGAAGACTAAATGCTGCTGAAGTGGAGAGATTTCCTGGAGGACTGTTGTCCTCCGAAGTCCATTTTCTAGATCTTTCTTTAGTTTCTGAATGGAATTGCCATCACTATGAGAATTATGGGTCTTGTGTGGTAAAGATTTAACCAATTTTGGATTGATAAATCTGTCAGGCTGTGTGTGTTGTCAGGTTGCAAACTGGAATTTCACTTGTTTCTGTGTTTTGAAGAGTCCAATATGGACAGAATTACCAGATACAAACACCAAAGACAGGGAAGCACACACCTCTATTATTTTAGTCATTACTTTGTGGCCTGAAACAGAATATTGTCATATGATGTATTTCAGTCAGGAACCAAAGACCCTGGAGTATGAAAGACCCAGATTTTCCAAATAAATAATCCAATAAATCTTCACCATCACAACAATTCAGGTGTAAGCTATTAGTCCTACCAAAATCACATCTTCAAACCTCACGAAATTCTTTAAAAAAAACAAACCTAACAAATTAACCAAACCTGAACCTCCCTCATGCACAATACCCGTGTCAAACTCATCCATGCGTTGCAGTGTTTCTTTTGCTAAGGAGTATCCCAGCTTTAAGCTGCCTGCGTTGCTTTTACAGGCAGTGCTGTACAACGACCGCTCCGTCCTGGAGAACCACCACGCTGCTGCTGCTTGGAACCTGTTCATGTCAAGGCCAGAGTACAACTTCCTGGTCAACCTTGACCATGTGGAGTTCAAGCATTTCCGTTTCCTCGTCATTGAGGCGATTTTGGCTACTGACCTGAAAAAACACTTCGATTTTGTTGCCAAATTCAATGCCAAGGTAAGAAGATTTGTTCAGGTTTCTGAACATCATGGTGGATGTTTGGAAAAGATTATGGGGCTTGGTAGTATCACAGTGAAAAGACTAGAAAGGCCACTGTGTCGCTCTTTCTTCTGAATGTCCTTTTTGTTGCTGTAAAACATTCTGTTGAATGCTGTCATAAGCTGTCATATCTGTGACTCCATCCATCAAAGTTGTTGGATAGTTACCTAGATGATACGTACTTTTGGAGCTGTTACTGCCTTCTTTTTCCTTGTGAGAAAGACACCAAGAACCGTGTTTCTTGTCAAGGACTAAGACCTCCTAGCTTATTTGACAACATAAATGAAATCTTTTCTTGTGGTATTGCTTAGCATGTACCTGTATCCTGAAATATTGAAGCTTCCAGATGTAGGTTTTGATTTCCATTTGCCTGTAACATATCTCTATTTTTTTAGGCCTTAAGAAGCTTTAAAGAAAGGCCTTAAATTATGGTCCACTGTAGACAGAGAACTGATCTGTAGATCTGTAAAACTCTGAACTCTTTTGCACCCTTGCTAGGCATGTTGTAAAATCTCTGGTAATATCAGAGATATTTCTTTAGATCTTAATTTGAAACTCTGGGATCATTTTCTTCTTAAATTATTGAACAGTATTGGCACATTCTCATCCTTCAGGGCTGTGACAATAAAACACAGGGAATTCAGACTGTCTGAATACATGTTTTGAATTTGACAGTCTGGACAGAAACCTTTCACTTCTGTGAATACAAGCAAGGAATGAAAAACGAGCTAAACCAGTCGTTACTGTGGCACTATCACAGAGATTAACTGTCTTAACTGTGGAAGAGGACAAGCTTGACCAAAGTACTAGGTGTAAATTATGGATATTTAAAAGGAAATTTGTCTTAAATCTATCAGGCTGGACAACAGTAGGTGTAACCAAGCAAGGTGATACCTGAGACATTGCAGATAAATGGGAGAACGATCTGTCGTGTCATGTCCTGCCAGCTCACTGTAGATTTGTAAGGACATCTGTTAACCTCCTTTGCTCTCCTTATTGCTTGAATAGTCAAATGGTCACTCCTGGAATAAAAACTGGAGGAGAATGTGAACGTATTAACCATGAATACGGGAATCCCAATTTAAAAATAAGAAAAGACATGTTTACTGCAATAGGGGTTGTACATTGGAAGAGATTGCCCAGAGAGGTTGTGGAGTTGTCCTACTTGGAGATATGCAAAACTGAACTGGACGTGATCCTGAACAACCTCCTCTAGCTGGCCCTGCCTTGAGCAGTGTGGCTGGATTAGGTGATCGGCAAAGGTGCCTTTCAGCCTCAACCTTTCTGTGATTCTTTAAGGTGATACTTTTATTTTAGACAAGCATAGCATATATCCCTTTTTATTGTGGGAGGTATGGGAAAAACAGAGAAAAGGAAAAAGATAAGGAAATACTTTCAGGCATACTTACATCAGTTAGGAAAATAAACTTATTACTTGCTTTTTCACACTGCAATTAAATCAGTATGGCATTTGATGGTAATTTATCTTTGTATACTAATTAGGTAGTTACTTCTTGGAAAATGTCATGGAAAGATTGCATTTGTTTGTTTTCCTAGCAAATGCTTTCAAACAGATACATCATATTAATTTTTCATAATTTATCTCAATGTTCATTGGTTTTCACTTATTTTTCTTCTTGCATATTCCTCAACAACTGATTGTAAATGCCAACCTTGGGTTGACTTACCTGCTTACCCTTGTGTTTTTGATAAATAGCTAAATATATGGTAAGATATCCCAGGGCAGAACTTCCTCCGTGGATGCATCCGTTTCTGTCATGGTTTTCATTTTTCTGTCTACCAGGTGAATGATGATGTTGGAATTGACTGGACTAATGAGAACGATCGCCTGCTGGTTTGCCAAATGTGCATCAAACTGGCTGATATAAATGGGCCTGCAAAATGCAAAGATTTGCATCTGCAGTGGACAGAAGGCATTGTCAATGAGTTTTATGAACAGGTAAATAAATCTGTGTCCAAAGTGATATCTGCTGGTTGCTTATCTTGTGTTAAACAGGCCAGCAGCATGCTAGTGGTCGTGATAAGTGAAAATCACAGAGAATAGCAGTGAAAGGGATAACTAGATTTATACTCATTCAGCCTTCTGCTGTGTCAGTGAAAGTCTGTTTGTCACTGAAGCTCCCGATGTGCTGTGACCTCAGATGATGGGGTTTCTACAGGCTTAACTGTTCCAAGTTTGGCACTATCCTTAGAGTGGACATGACAAACAAGTGTTCCTTCCCATTATATTTTTTTTTCTGTTGGCAGTCACCATGTCTTCTTTTCAGTCTATCACAAACTATCTTTTTATCCTTCCTTGTATGTCTTTTCAAGACATCAGTTGGTTCTCATTGCTCTCCTCTACAATCACTCCATATGGCTCACACTTTTATTGACCTGCATTCTCCAAAACTTGACACAATATCCTGGTTTAACAGAGCAGAGGAGTTATCCTAGCTTCACTGTGGACCACATCTCTGTTCACGCACACAGAACCTTTGTATTAACAGAGCATAACTGTAACATCAACTTTCAATTTATCACAGACTAACCATATCTGCTCCTTACGTGTTGATCCTGATTCATACTTCATTTTTTAAGAAAAAACTTTTAGCTTTCAGAAGAGTTACCAGTGCAACTCACTAATTATGCAAGGCTCAGCTGATGGTAGCATGGGGAAGGAGGACAGCCACAGATTGATTTACAAAGACCTGGGAATGCAGCCAGGCACTGCTCCTCTCCTGCCAGGTGTAAGGGAGCCCTTAATTGAACCTTTTCTCATTATAACCTATTTAGCCCTGCTGAGTGCAAGGAACAGGGCTGTTCCCACAGTATTCCTCAGTTTCCCAAGTGGGAACGTAATTTGAATGTACTCCACATCTTCTCTTTTCAAGAGGAAGCAAGCAGACTAAGTCACTAGCCAAACACCCAACAGGCTTCTCAGGGAGGCTGTGCAGTAACTTAAAGTCACAGACTAATCCCTTTAAAAGCCTTTTCATCTTCCCTTAAATTTACAGTTTGGGAAAAAAAAAAAGGGATTTTCTTCTGCTGCTTCTGCGTTCTGGAATATAAAAAAAAATGGGGAAAGGGACAAAATTCAGACATTGACCTAAGGCTCCTTCATTTATTTCAGATCTCCTGAGTAAAAGAAACGATATAGTTAATTCCATTTATCTTTTCATTTTGTTCTTAAAGAAAGAGAGTCCCATAACAACAGTGGTCAACCTTCATCTCCCAGATTTTCTTTCAGGAAATGCTTTTCTTCGTATTTGTCTGTTTTCATTACAACTCTCCCAGCAAATTGTACTTCACTTAATTCTGGAAATGATTATAGCTGATGTGAATGACTAATGCATGCAGGCAAAACCTGTTAGTCAGACATATGCTGTGACTCTCCTTTGATCCAACATAACTATGTCAGGGGCAGTAAGTGATACAATACGTTAATGTCATCAGAGTTTTGGACAGTGAGCTCTGAATCAAGCTTGGTAAGAACATATGTAGGAGGATAACTGTGTTTTCTGTTCCATGATAGAGGTTTGGGTTATTTTCCATTGGTCAGAAAGGTGTGCTACTAATGTTTTCATGCTCTTGGAAGCTGCTCCAAAGGACTGTTGGAGATTGTCTCACTTATAATCCTGTAATTAAAAAAACAACCATCAAACATTTGGGATTTATTCTCTCTGCAAATTTTGATTCAGAATAACACATATATTTTCTTGGAGGCATTACTTTTGGCATGGGAATCTGGGGCAAATATATTTGAACTCTTGGCATGCAAATTTCAAGAGGTCAGGTAGTCAGTAAGTTTTGTTTTAATAGAAGATGTGTTTTCACTGTATTGAGAAATCAATACATTGCCATGGGTTTCCTGGTTTTGCTTTTTTTTTGCATGGCATGAATTGCTATGCCGACAGGGCACTTGATGGTGTTGAAAACAGAGAACATCTTCCTAGGACATACTTTTGGCATTAAGGAGGATAAGCTAGATTCTCAAATTTTTTAACCTATCTTATAATATCTTTTTCTTGAATGTCATACGCTGTGAGAGGTGTATCAGACCATCTTCACCATGCTTTTGATCATCCTTTTTTTTTCTGAGAAGGGAGAAGTCTTCATTTTCTCATTTCAAAAAAGGAGAATTTGATAAGAAATTTGAATTTCCCTAGAATTGCTGTCAAAGAGAATACATTTGTACATTCAACCTATGCTGTGAAAATAATGAAATAACTTTCTTTAATTTCCTTTAATAAACACCAATTCCTTTGAAGAATTTAACTCCCATATAAATAAAAAAATGTGTTGCACAGAAGCATTCAAAATCCTATGTCATATTGTTACAGTATGTTTCCTTTTCTTCCCTCCTCATGCTCGACATACTTATTTGAAAACAGGTTAGACATTAAAAAGAATCAAAAAACGCACTGCAAAATGTTTCACATAATAAATCATGTTTTAAAGGAACATGGAAAAAGAACTTGTAAGCATTTTTTGTCAGCTTCCTTCTCACTACTGACAGCTCGCAACAAGGAAATCTCAGATGTGTTACTGTAAAGAAGAGCAATCTGCCATCCCTTCCTAATTTGCTTGCTTTCATCGAGAATGGGTGGCATTTTTTTGTTAACACTAATATTTTGTGTTTAATGATTAAACATAACATTTCAGGGTACGTTATTAGAAAAGTGTAATACAAAACACAAGGAAATGAGACATAGGTTGATAGGTTGTATATATTTCAAAATCTAACTCTGAGCAGATACACTGTCCATGACTTTTGGAAAAATTAAGTCACAAAGAGATAAATTTGGGCAATCTGTAATATAATGGAAATGGAAAACGTCTCTCTTAATTCTAATCTACATTCTCAAATGTAGATTTTTGTATTGTATTTAAACATCAACTTGAATATCAGGCTTGATTTAGGAGAATTAGATTTTTCTCCTGGGGAGGTGGCATCCAGTCATGACATGTCTACTCAGCTGAAAACTCACTGATACCCCCAATAGCTTTGCTGCAATAGGCAGGTGGGAGTATATCAGACTTGGTTGTATAATAAAGTTTTACCTTCCTTTGTATCATGAGGGGAGAGAGAAAAAAAGTCTTCCTATACCTCCCCTCTACATTCTCTCCTCACAAAAAGCTTTTTGGGAAAGAAAAAGCTTTTTGTGCTTTCACAGAATACTTATGACTTAAAAGCAAGAGGACCTCTCCATCTTATCTATAGTAAGGACAAAATTCATAGGAAAACTAGTTCAATGAGGTAGCCCTTGCTTGTAGAAGTTCAATCTTGTTTCCTGCAAACAGATGGCTGACTAAAGGTTGTTGTGAGATCACAATCACAAAATCAGAAGGATTTTTTTGAAAATAATGTGAAGGAAGAAAGCAAATAATAGTTTTCAAACTTTCACACATGCAGTGTAACGTACAGGGCAGGGCAGAGGGCATCATTTTGCACAGTCATCAACTAACATCTGTGTTACATACACTGTTGGTAGTGAGTCTGAGTCCTCTTACAAGAGAAGAGCTGTAACTTCGGTTAACCATTTGACGTGATGGCACTGTGGTACTGTCATGTTGGCACGCTATGGAAGTGGCATTAGAGAAGAATTATTTTTCTTTCATCATTTTTAATTGGTTTGATGTGCATTAGTCCTTTTTGTGACATGGCTTTCTTTCATTTACTTCAGAGAAATTACCGCTATTTTTCATCTTTAGGGTGATGAAGAGGCTAGCCTGGGCTTGCCAATCAGTCCTTTCATGGATCGCTCTGCTCCCCAGCTGGCACACCTCCAGGAATCCTTCATCACTCACATTGTGGGACCACTATGTAACTCCTATGACTCAGCGGGATTGATGCCAGGAAAATGGATAGAAGATAGTGATGAATCAGGAGACACTGATGAGCATGAAGAGGAAGAAACACCAGAAATGGAAACTTGTGAAAATGCTGAATCCAGTAAGTTGCTCACACTTACATTTTTCATCAGAGCAAGTTCCATATTGTGACCAAACCCAAAGCATCCATATTTTAAAAGTGTTGAGACTGTGAGCTGGTCAGGTTGAACATGGATCTCTCCAGAGTAAGAGTGATACAGTGCTGTTCTTGGTGAAGCTGGCGTGTAGCCAGCCACGTTAGTAAAGGAGACACGCCATGGTTTCAGGACTGATACTCACTGTTGTTCATATCTACTACTCATTTCTGCCTTCAGTTGAGGTTTGCTAGGAGTGGATCACCCATCTGTGCATGAGGGCTTTTTAGACTGCTTCCAGTACTGGTGTTAGTAGACTGTAACGATTTCACTGGAAGAAAGAACAGTTGGGAGAAGATTTTTCAAGGAAAGCACTCAACATTTGCATGAGTTAGCATGATGTACAAGAATAATACATTGAGGCTCTGAGATGCCAATGTTTTAGAAGTTTTTAGCAATTGAAGTATTTTAGTGCAAATCTTTTAAAGGTAGTGTATGGGAAGGAGTGGGGAGAGAATCAAGAATCGGCACTGAGAATTGCTGCTTAAGGTGCTGGGAGCTGCATCTGTTGGGTCTTCTGGCTGGTTAGTAATTAAAGCCGATAGTCTCCTGCCTCTCCTCCAGAAGGGCAACAGTGCAAACATTTGTCATACTGAGAAGAAAGCTTTGTACCTTGCAAGGAGGCCTCAGGGGCTTGTTGAAAGTGATATTTAAGAGAAAAGGCTGCAACTGTAGACCTGTATCTTTTACCAATTTAATACTGCACACATAACCTTTTCTTCTTGTTTATGTTCCTTTTCCCTCTGAATTTCCTACTGCTGTCCTTTTATTTCCTGCTTTGGGTCTTCATTCTCTCTCTCCCCTCTATTTAATACTTCTAGAAAGCACCAGACTTAAGTTATCTAGTGAAATACTGATACTGAATAACCTTTTCACTAGCAGCCTCCCTTTTTCTGCTGGGAAAGCTGAGAAGTGGAAAGATGAAGTGATGATTGCAGTAACTCAGGTTAGGGCCTGAAACTAAAATCTATATCTCCTGACACACAGAATTGACCTTTTATCTCTAGTAGGATCCAGGGGTATACAGCTTGTATTTAAGTTATCACTGCTGTTGTTCATATGCACACACTTGAACATAAGTTTAGTAGGTCCACATGCACAAAAAATGGGTTTTAGAACAGCAAGCATTAAATAATAATAACACGCACAGGTTTATTGTAGTACCTTGTAATCTATCTGCTCTCTAATAGCAAGTAGAGCCATGTTTTTCTGTGGCAGATTAGCCTTTATGGAATTGCCTGTCGGGGGAAAGCTTATGTGATAGGTAACCAACATAAACCCCAAAACATTGAAAGTGAAACTATTATATTAAAAAGAAGGATGAAGGATGTTTTCATTTATGCATTGCAGTGCCTAACCTTATTTTGAAATCCTTAGTTTCCTTTCACTTCATTTCCATATTCACTTCTCTTCTATATCACTGCTAGTCAAGTCCAACAATGCTGCTTTCTGGTTGAAAGCACAGAGCATTATTAAACCAGATATTGAAAACAGACTACGTTTTAGTCATCTTCTGTTTTCTCTTTTACATTCTACTCCATGACAGTACCTTACTATACAGTCTGGTGCTTTTAGGCTCTTCATCTTTTTCAAAACCTTAAAAACAAAAGTATCAGAAGTTTTGAGATATCAAAAAAAAATCTTCCTATTTCCTTCTTACCAAATGTGGGGTGCTCGTCTTCTCAGTTGCACTAACATGTTGCAAAATGTTTCCTTCCAGTTCCCTAAATTCTCTGGAACTGTGTGGATCTGAATCAGGGATCTGCAGCATCTTTTGTGTTGATAGAGGGGTCTTACAGGTTCTTAGAAATTTATACCTATGATCAACACAATTTTGATTGTTCTAAACTTTTGCAATGAAGCAAAAGGTTGAGGTGTCAGATGCATAGAAACTTAAGAGTTCTGTAGATGTTGGCAAAGATCTTTTTCTTGATGTAAATGCCTTTTAGGAAGGTGGAAATATAATTGTGGCTGAAAATGCTTCATGTAAGTCCTGATAATTCACTAAAGGAGATGATATAAATTTAAGAGTTATAAAAGCATAAGATAGCTTAAAATCAATCATTAGTTTTGTTATTATACAGGAGCATGTAATTCTTCCAAAGTTCTGATGCAAGTATAAAAATTAAACAGGTTCAGCCTTTAGTGATTTAGACAAATTTTAACACCACAGCAAGTGCTTGCTGATCTCTGCAGAGAGCAGCAAGATGTGGGGTCACCCAGGAAACCCAGGAGAAAATGTCCTGTGGCAGCATTGGCAGCATAGGGGCTTCTTATTAGTGCTAAACCTGAAGGTTTCCTACAGGGAACCAAGGGCTTTCTAATGAAGGATTGAGTTGGATTTGGTTTGTGCTCAGTGAAAAGCTCTTTGTTTCCAGTTCAAAAGCTTCAAGGGCTAAACGTTTTGGATCCTGACACAGACATACTTTAGGCAACCTGCAAATACTAATACACGCAAATTTATTTGGTACAAAACATTCCTCTACGTCACCTTCTTTAAGAAAGAAATCAGCAGTTGTCTTTGGAGGGTTTATTATTTCAGTTCTGTGACTGCCATTGCCACTGTTAATGACCAGGGAAAATTTTCAAGCTTTGTCATGTTAAGGAGTTAACAGTTTGCATTGGACAGACTATATTGGCACAGAAAAAAAGCTACACTTCAGGCAGCAAAACACTTGTAGCGCAGCTGTCAGGAGCCATGAGAACTACCAGTGGCAAAAACATTTTATAGGTCAATGGCAGGGAAGTGATGCTTCAAAACCAAAGATGAGTGAGCTCCCTGGGAGTACTTAGCTGTATGACTACTTCAGTGATCAGATTCCGTTGCCGAAGCAATGTTGTACAAAGGCTTTAAGGCCATCTCCACTTCAATGGTAGAGTGGTAAATCTTTGACTTTGAAAAGGGAACATAGGAATGAGTTCCCTCCTTTGATTACTAATGGTTACTCAGTCCTTATCCTGCAGTGTAGCTCAGATTAGAGGTAAAATGTGGAGAAAACAAAATCAGGATCTTTTTTTTCTAGGGCAATCAGCAGGGATAGATTGGGGTGGGAGGAAGGGGGAGAGGAGGAGGAGGAGTGCAGAATGAGTGTGTGTATTATGACGTAGGTTGATTAGAGTCTTTAAGTACTTGATGTAAAAAAATGAGCAGAAACAGCTCAGCAACATGTTTTCTGCATAATCATTCAGGCACTAGGTGTCTGTGTGAGCTGCATAGTTGGGGACAGCATGCAGCCTCTGATAGGATGAAGCTGGGGCTCAAACTGTGCAGGAAAATAGTTTGCTTTCCCAGATGTCTGGAGGGGCATGACTTTCTGAATTTTAAGACTGTTTAAGTTTGTGGTTTTAAAACTCTGTCAGTGCAGTTCCTATATGTCGACGTACACCCTCTCTGCTTCTTACAACTTCAGACCCTCTTCCTTCTTTCTTCACAAAAACAGTACATTAATGTCACATGATGTTTTACAGGAAAGAAGAAGTTCAAGCGGAGGAAAATCTACTGTCAGATCACTCAGCATCTGCTTCAGAACCATAAAATGTGGAAGAAAGTAATTGAGGATGAGGAAAGGTTAGCCGGGACAGAGAAGCAAGGCGTGGAGCAATCCACACTGCATCAGTCTTCAGAACAAATCCAGGCCATCAGGGAAGAGGAGGAAGAGAAAGGGAAGCCCAAGAGGGATGAAGAGGAGAACACAACCGTAGAACCGAACCAATGACAATATTTACAGCAGTATTTTAAGACAGATTGACTCGGGCACAGACTCTTTCTCAAGCCAGCACAGCATTTAGACACAACACTGTAGAAGTATGGGATAATGCGCCTACAGCTGTTTAATTTGTTTCTCTTTCCTTTTTATGGTGAGGTACATTGTTTAAACTCCTATGCTCAAGGAAGCTTTCACACTGCGACACCGGCTTTTACAGACTTTCTTTTAAAAAGATTTGGGGGTGGGTGAAATTATATAAATATATATATATATATAGCCAGGGTTATTGCCTGTGCACTTCAGCAAAATACATTTAATGATATATTATGGTCACTGTGATATTTACAGAAGAAAGTTATCTAAGGAAATGCTGCTTCTAAAGCACATTTGCAGTTAACAGTAAGGTACCAGTTAAGTAGCTTTTGCTCTTAATGCTGAGGATAAAAGTTCCAAAGCTTTATATGAATGCAGATATATCCTGCCAACATATATGGACACGTGTGAGGGGGTGTTTGCGAGTGTGAGTAGATGTAATGCAATATAGCATAGTTTGAGTTCTTATTAGACTAGCTGTAGCACATGTCCTAATACCCGATGACAAACAGAAGGCCTGAATTTTAGAGCATATGTGCCCACAGGGGAAACAGAGACCATTTTGAGGAGCTTTATGTTCCCCGTAGTCCTCCGACTCCCAGTTTGCACTCCAGCTGCAAGCAGCAGCCTTTCATCAGGGACCACAGTGACCTGGGCTGATGGCTTGGCCCCGTCTGGCTGCGCAGCCTCCTCCTCTTCCTCTTCCTCCTTCTCCTCGACACTTCCCAGACTGCTGGCGAAAGGGACATGCCAGGAAATCTATTTTCCAAAGGGGGTTATGAGGGAGAGCATAGCATGCTGGCCTGTTCCCCTCGAGAGGACCTGGCCTTCTGTGTACCCCTGAGTGCATGAATGGCTGTATGGGGCAGTGTGTGTGTTTGGGCAGGAGAGAACAGAGAGCAAATGTGTGCGCATTCTTGGAAACTAGAGGCACACTGTCATCTACCCACCCTAACCTTAGGTCTCCGGGCATCAGTGGCCAGATATATCATTTCAGAACGAAGGTAAACAACTGTCTCTGGAGAGCAAACGAAGGGGAGTGTGGGGGCCATGCATTTCCTCAGAATAAAAGGCAAATGATGCATTAGGAGCAGGGTGGGGGAGCAGTGCCAGTCCTGCATCAGCCGGACACTCGTATGTCACAGCAACCACTCACGTGAGCTTCGGAGAACTTGGTTTTTCAGAGTGAGGTGCTGGATGGGAGCAGTTTGTTGCTGGCATTCTGCTTAGAAGCAGCATGTTTGATCCCACCAATATACTTACTTTTTTTTTTTCTTTTTATTTTTTTAAGAGAAAGGAAAAGGTCGGGCTTGTAAGAAGAGCAGATCTTTTGTTGTTGTTGTTCTGTTTATTTGTTTTCTCTGTTGTTTATGCTGTGAGCCAAATGTCTATTTAAAAGGTTGGATATTCACTTTCAATATTTTATTTCACGATATTATATTTGTCAATGAGTAGCTATCTAGATGTAAATATGGAAAAATTTTTATGGGTTCCTGTAGATAATGATATCTTTAAGAAAAAAAAAAGAAAAAAAAACAGAAAAAGAAAAAGAAAAAAAAGGGGAAAGTTTTTTTGTAAAACTAATTTTTTAAAATAAATATAAAAACATTTTTATACAATGTAGCCATTTCCAAACCCAACAAATAAAGTCTTGAGTAGTTTGTACAGACCTTTCTGGGAAGCCAGTGGTCTACAGGATCAAGGCTTTAAAATATTAATGCTCTTGGGTACTGGCAGCACTAACCAGTACCACACAATTTAGAGTTTAGTTCCCACAAAAAGAAGTGTAAAAAAGAAGTTCAGTATCTCTCAAAAATCATTTGACTACATATGGTTTTTATATTTTGATCCTGCAGTCCCTTGCTAAGAAGAGGATTGCTTATGTGAGTAAGATTGCTTGTGAAAGGAAGAGTTTGTAGAAGTATAGAATCTATATTAAATGTCTGACATTGCATCCACCAGTTTCTGCTATTGTTACGCATTCACCATACTTCATGGTGCAATTGATCCCTTCCCAAAAATGTTGGAAAACATTCTTTGTCAAAGCCAATCAGCAAGTGTATTGCCACTTCGGAATTTCTTTTTGCTTTGTATTTCCTTTAGAGTGAACTTTTTTCTGGAAAACTGGATTTTGGTTTAATACAGATTTAATTTGCCTGTTGTTGTCCCATTCTACTCTTACTGGTATAGAAGGCATTTGCCTTTCGACAGAGGGGCTCTAGAGCATGGCTCTGGATGCTGTCTTATCTGGAGAAGTATTTAAAAGTGTTTTTCAATGAAATCAGAAAAGTAAAGGTCAAAATTGCACTATTATTTCAAAGGGAAAGGATGTAGGAGAATTAATTCAAAAGAAGGAAGATATCTCCAAGATCTCAGCAAGGTTCCACCAATTCCAGCTTGCACTGTTTTAACACCTCTTCAGTCACTTTGATTAATCATTTAATTTGGGGTTTTCTTGTACAAGAGATCTGTATACCTTATAGTACGAGATGAGTTTAATACACCTCATTCTGTCCTTTAAAAATTAAACTTACAGAGATGCTTTAAATTATCACATTTCCAAGCATTTCTATCCTTGTTTTTACTGCATGATCACTGGGCCTGGATTTTGCGTATTGATTTTTATGTTGCCTTTGCTAGAAGAAGTAAAAACGAAGTTATTGCAGGTGTTAGTGGGTGCCCAGTTGGTAAAAGTACGAAGAGGCATTTGGGAACGAAGCCAAATCCTGCAAGTGGAGTTCCACATAATCCTCTAAGCAGGCATACACAGGGTTGAACCAAGACAAACTGTCCTAAAAATGTGCTGAAATGGAATTATTTTATTTTTCCTAGTCATCAATTTTGGTTGCCATTAGGTAAAACCGGTGTCAGCTTTTAATTTGTTAAGCTTTCTTTCTATAGTGCCAATGCAGCTGTCACAAATTGCTGCTGCATTGCTGCGTGAGCCTGTCTGGTGGGTGCAGTTTGATTAACTCAGGTCCTTTACACTGAAGGAATTGCTGACAGGCTTAAAATCAGACTGTTGATTTTATCCCAACTGGGAGGAATACTGGTGAAGAAGCTAAAGTAGCTGGGTGTAGTTAACTTCACAAGAGGTGACTTTTTTTTTTCCTTTTTCTTTTATTTTTTTCACTCCAGATCTAACAATCCAGTTCCTGAAGCTGTCAATTCCATAGGAATCTTATTTTCAGTCTTTGCAGTGTGTTTCTGGCAGACAATGATCAGGAAATGTCCCAGACCGGCTTAAATATAATGCAAAAAAAATACCAGAGATATCTTATATCAAACATGTGAATACCAATTTTTTATTATTATTATTTTGCTCTGGGTTTTTTTAGTAGATAATGAAGCAGGTAATTTTTTAGGGATTTTTTTATAATAATTTTGAGTCAAAAAGAGGCAACGCTTTTAACCTGCAGTTGCAGCAACCATTTGGAGGCTAGAACTTTATGGTCATCATCTTTGCACAGTCCTTTGGTGATGCAAACCCCAAGGAAACCACAGCCTGTGCAATGTTTTTGGAAAAAAACTAAAAGGAAAAAAAATTGTATTTTCTCAGCAAATTGTTTTCAGGTGGGATGTTTACAATGTAGGTATGGGTTTCTGGTATGTACAGTATGTAAAGAGGTTTGTTAAATACTAGAAGAAAGCAAGCCCCATTTAAACAGTTTAAAAAAATACATATTTTAGGTTTTTGTGGTTTAAAACAGGCAGAGAGGGATTGGACTACTTTTTCAGACTGGATATTTTGGGATTGGGATACAAAAAAAAATCTGAAATACTGACCCCATCTTTTCTGCTTCCTTCAGAAATGCCTCAGAAAGTAGATTGCAGTGTGTAGAACCCAAGGATCTTGCCAAACTCAGGGTTAGTTGGTGGTACTGCCCAGCCTGTGTCCCTGTCTGGGTGCCTTCACACCCAGTGCTGTGCCCAAGCTGCTGAGCTTGTGAGCTGAGTAGGTGCAGGGTAGCTCTCAGCCTGGGGACTCGGCAGCCTGAGACGCATGAGCTTTTAGTGGGACTTGGGATCTTGGAGAATTTAGTCAGTTTTCAAAATGAACCTTAGGCCCTTTGGAAAATTTTGCCAGAAGTATAATGCAGCAAAAAGTTTGTGATTGGACCCAGGTGTTAATGCTGCTGGTACATTCCAGAAATGAAACATCTAATAGAAATAGTGTTCGATAGATTGGGAGAGCAGCAATGACATCTGTGGCTTTTCTTTCTGGGAAAGAAGAGGCTTTTGACTGTTGGAAAACCTGTCGTTCATAAAAACATATGGTATTTGCTATTACTTTTTCAAGTACTATTTGAGATGTTCCAGCATTGCATGTTTAAGGAAGAAAGGTTTCAATATAAGGCTGACCGTAAGAATATCTTGAGCATCCTGCCCAGAGAGGAGAACACGCCTCTCCCAGGTCTGCTGCAGGCACCGCAGCTGGGAGGCAGGCGTGGAGGGTCACTGGCTCTTTCCAGTCCTATGCCTGAAAACTGAGTGTTCCTCAGCTGGCAGTGCAGCTCTGATGTAATTACTCCCAGAGTTGATGGGGGTGTAGACGAACAGGGAGAAAGCCAAACTGTCCATTTGTAGGAAAGAGCAAAGGAAATTTAGTCCAGTAGGAAACAGACTTTACACAACATGCTTAATTTTCCTTTTCTTTCAAAACAAAATGTAATCCCACTGCAGTAAAGTAGCCATGGAGTCTCTGAGTTTTTAATTAGTTTGATGTTGCAGCATTGGACGAAATGGTGGGAGATAATTAAAGAGAATTTTTTCCATAAACTAGAGGGAATCTATTTTTCATATTTTTAAGTGAATCTACAAATAAGAGGACCACTTGACACCTGAATGACTCTTTTTCTTTTATTTTTAATACATTAGCAGGAGTTAGAGCCAGGAAATTGAAGAGAAAGGAGGAAAGAAAATATGTCTATCGTGTTTTCAGTCAATGTCAAGGCTTCCTGAAGAAAATGTATGTGAAGTGTTATTGAACAGATGGGGGAATAATTGAAATTAGGGTCCTGGCTGTCTTGATCATTGCTTAAGGCTGAGCTAGCAACAGATATTGATTATTGGCAGCAAACTTTTGAAATAAAGCAAAATAGCACCAGTACATTTGAGATCAGCTTAGTATGATAAATCTTCCTTTTAATTTCATCACTTCCATTTAACAAAACAACATTCCTCTGGAGGTAAATCAAAGCAGGGTTTTAGCCCCTGCTGTGGCAGTTATTGAATCCCAGCGTTGGAGGGAGCAGTGTGAGAGTTATCCTTCATTTACATCCTAATTATGACTTATTCAGAGGCCATTAGTCGGAATTTTCTAGCAGGCAGGTGTTCTCTTGATGAAAAATACATCATGCCTTCTCAGTAGGATGCACTTGAGCACCTGCTTGAATTCTTGGGACAATACAAGCTTCTCAAGACCCTGCAGGCAGAGAACGCGGGTGTGTTTCTGGAGAGTCCATTTTCACAATGACAAAAGGGGGCAAAAGCTTGAGCTAGTTAACAGTTCTTCTTTGATAAAACTGAAACAACAGTAAGTACTGTGCAGTTTGAAAGCTTGCCAGCAGCACTTGAGGTGTCTGCAAAAATTTCCCCAACTGCCTGCAGGTGTAAAAGTGTTCCTTCTGAAAGGTGATGAGTTTAGCTGTAACCAGCTGGCCCTGTCTGTGGTCTGTCCAGCTGAAGGATATAGTAAACCAAGAAGGATTTCTGACTGAAGGCGTTCAATTCTACTTCATGAAAGAAAACTTTGCTTGGTGCTAGAGGAGAAAAAAAAAAAACACATTATTGCAGTTGAGCTTTTCAGTTGGCCCGTTCAGCTGTTTCTCACTTCCAAAGCCATGCTTGCAGTATGCGTCCAAGGTATGAAACCTGTGGACTTGTTCTGCTGTGGATGGCATATGGGATCTGTGTGCACCAAGGAGCACCACTGAAATCTGCAGGTGTGGAAAGTGGTGTATCCCAGAGGTGATACAGATGGGAAAACCCAAATAGTTCTGTTTTCTGTCTATGTGGAAGCTTAAGAGCCAGGTATAAAGGACTTTGCCGCAGCTATGGACCATGTATCCTTTTGTAATTCAGTTCTCTTGTCCTGATTCAAAAACCTTAGAAATTGGATCAAATAAGCAAAACACAGCACATGCGGTGGCCCTGGCAAGGCAGACATATATTAGTTTACTTTTCCTCAGGCTCACAGAGGGAGCTGAACTTTGCACCGTTGGCCTGCAAATGGCTTGGGATCCTGGGTGGCACAGCACAGGGGCAGAAGATGGTGGGAGGTAAAGAACAAATGTCGTATTTCAGAGAGCTATTGCCAATGTAGCTGGAGAAATACTTTGAAGTAATCCAACTCTATACCCGCCTCGCCATGGTTTACTCACAATGATAGCCCCAAGGCAGTGAGCTGAGATGCCATTTTTTCAACACTGTCTTCCTTTGCTGCAGTGAACACATACAAGCAATTAATGTGAATTAGCAATCGCTCTTTGCTTTTAAGTGTTTATTTAAAGGAGATTGAGGGTTGGGGGGGGGGGGGGGGGGGGGTTTTTTTTTTTTCCNNGGGGGCTGTTGGGATTTTTTTTCTCTCCTGGCTCCTCATTTTTCCCCATCCTTTCATAAAAAGGGTCTGGAATCTGATCAGAGGGAAAACAGTTAAGGGTTTCCTCTGCATGTACATACTGTTTTAGGGAGAAAGCCCACCGTCTGTTAAAGCTATCTTTCCTTTTCAGAATTCCTGCCTGATTCTGACACACGATGAATATCTGTATTGGAATGCAAAATTTTCACTTTTAGATGTTTGTAAATCTTAATGCAGTACTGCAGATGGTATCCTAAAAGATCAAAGACAGAGTTTATAGCTGCTCTGTGGTGTTGATGAAACTTTTAATATTTCAACCGTGTCAGCATACATTTAGTCATTACTTTTTTAAAAACTTCTTTTCTTGAGTAATCGGTATAAGATGTTTGCATGATGGAAAGTAATTTAAGTTCACTTTTTTAAAAAGACGTGATTGATACTCTAGGTTATGTTTATTTAACAGATTAAGATATTCACTGATGAGTGGCAGGTTTTTTTTCCTTTTAGTGCTTTTGATAGAAGAATTTGTAGGATGTTTTCCAACAGAAACATTTTTTAATCTTTGCCTCTAGTAGTAGTAGTAGTAGTATTTGAAAAATAATTGTTTTCCAATACACGTTGGCCATCTGGGTAACAATATGGAAGTATGTCTATCACATAAAAGATATGATTTAAAAATAAATAAATCCCATTACTTTTAATGAAAGTAATCAAGAAATTAATCTAGCAAGGTCAAAACCCGAATCATGCAAAATTTTGTATTTTCAAAATAACGAAAGGCCAATGAAAGTTGGGGTTTTTTTACTTCACAAAACATTGAAGAATTTGGTTTACTTACATCCTGTCCTATGAGGTTTGACTTCTGGCCTGGGGCCTCTAGACCCTGTGTCTGTGACACAATTGTAGGATAGCGTAGAATCATTTAGGTTGGAAGAAACCTTTAAGCTCATCGAGTCCAAACGTTAACCTAACACTGCCAAGTCCACCACTAAACCGTGTTGTTCAGCAGTACATCTGCCTGTCTTTTAGACACATTCAGGGATGGTGACTCAACCACTTCCCTGGGCAGCCTGTAATCCTTTCAGTTATGAAATTTTTCCTAATATCCAATCTAAGGCTCCCCTGGTGCAACCTGAGGCCATTTCCTCTTGTCCTATCACTTTTTACTTCAGAGAAGAGATCAACCCCTGCCTCTCCAACCTCCTTTCAGGTGATTGTAGAGTGATAAGGTCTCCCCTCAGGATCCTTTTCTTCAGGCTAAATAACCCGGGTTCCCTCAGCTGCTCCTCATAGGACTGGTTCTTCAGACCTCTCGCTGGCTTTGTCACCCTTCTCTGTACATGCTGCAGCACCTCAATGTCTTTGTTGTAGTTAGGGCCCCAAAACTGGACACAGTACTGAAGGTGTGACCTCACCAGTGCTGAGTACAGGGGGATGATCACTTCCCTAGTCCTGCTGGCCACACTATTCCTGATACAAGCCAGGCTGCTGTTGGCCTTCTTGGCTACCTGGGCACGCTGCTGGCTCATATTCAGCTGGCAGTTGACCAACACCCCCAGGTCCTTTTCCACCAGGCAGTTCTCCCAACACTCTTCCCCAGGCTTGTATAGCTGCACTGAGGTTGTCACCCACGTGCAGGACCAGGTGCTTGGCCTTGTAGAACGTCATACTGTTGACCTTGGCCCATTGATGCACCCTGTCCAGATCCCTCTGTAGAGCTTTTGATTATTTTATGATGCTCATTCAGACTCAGCTCTAGTAGCAAGTTTCCACAAATCACCCATGTACTTCAAAAGTAATCCCTTCTTGATTTTTTTCACTTCAAAAGTTGAGAGAAAAAGGGGGAAATGTCATTTTATATGGCTGAATTTGAAAAGGGTTTTGTGTACCTTTATAATTCTTTTGAAGCAATATTTTAAAGAATAACTGCCAGCCAAAGTGGCAATGCAGAAAAGTGCCATCTTGTTCAGAATTTGTACACACCAGTTTTTAACACAGTGTTCTTTTCACTAAGTACTACATATGTTAATTTATATTTATATATTGTCAATATTGTTGTAACCAAGCTTTTCCTTTTTAAACACTTCAGGAACAAGGCCTTGTATTTTTAGGTGATTTTTCATAAACAGAGTAATTCTTTTCCTTTCACTAGTATCTTGCACTCAATACATGTAGCAATACTTAATATATTCTCTTCACAAGTATTTGTTAAGTGATTTAGTTAATGGCTGATAAATGTTTTGTACAAAATAGATTCTGTACAGGAAAAAATCTTTTAGATAAACATTATTTATTTTTACTGTTTTGTAAGTTAGACACTATAATGAAGCTCCTTTTTGCCAGAATTACTGGAAGTGCCTCTTGGTAAATTGTATTATACAGTAAATATGTATTCAAAATTATTAGAAATACTTGTCACAAAATGAACAATGTGGATGTTGCAATGTGAAGACAAATGTACAACATAAATATAATTCTGTGGTATCCTGTTTGCTGTGTTTTTTTCCCTTATTGAATAAATTTCCTGTCAGTGCCCAGCTTGCAGTTTAAATGTCAGACTGCAAGTGACGTGTAGCCTTTTCAAACTCTGATTAAAATCCAGTAAAACTGGTATATATTGAATAACCATTTTTTCTGCCGGCCCTGCTTGGTATGTGTTAGTGGCCCATGCTCATGTTTATTGGTATCTGATTACCTGCAACTTTCACCATCAGAATTCTGCACTTTACTTCAGATCACTAATACATCCCATGTTAAATGTTGTGTGACTCAACTGATCTTTCGAAGGCTTCAGTATAAACACCCTTCTTTAATGATAACTGATATTGCAATATCTGTCGCCTGTGTACTTTTCTAATTAATTAATATGGACCATACTGATTGAATGTGGTCTGTATTACATGGCACTATTCAGCCATAGTAATGCAGAGTGACTAATGCTTCAAGAGAAAGTAAAATGTGTACTTTAAAGTGTTTTCCTTATTAATCACAGAAGTAATCTGTTAAAGTGGGACATCAACAAGTGAATTTCATTTTCTTGCAACTGTATTGGTAAGTATACTTTCATTCTTCAGTGAAAGATTTTGCTAGTCCATCATGGGGGTAGGATTGACATCTAGCTACTTTCTTTCCTGACTTTATAATTTAAAAAAAAGAAGTATCATACAGTTGTCAAAAATTATCCTTATTTTTTAAGTTTTAAGATTATTATTTTCATCAAAGATCTGGAGAGCTCTTCAGCCAAGTCATACTGATACTGTTGTATCTGGATCAACTGTGTATTCAAAGCCTCTTTTCCCGTAACTTCAAAAGTAACAGATTTTAATATATGGAAAAGCATCAGCCATCTATCTGCCCATCAGCTTTGAAGTCCCACCAGTTTAATTTCACTCTGTCTTAAATTACAAATGGCAAAAATGTAGGTAGATTTGCAGCAGGCAGTGATTAGGAAGTTATTGGTTGGGATTGTTGTCGGTACCAAGATAAAATATGGGTAGACCTATTCTAAGGGAACTGCTCATAAGACTGCAACTGGTCTGTCCCAAACACTTAATAACTCCATAGCATGGTAATTATTTGATCCAGAGATTCACAGCTGCCCACAGAAAAACACACAACTGGAGCAATGAAGAAAAAGCTCTTTTCCTTCAGTAGTCCTCATCACAAAGGGCAGGGGCTACCAAGCTAGCAAATGCACTTGTCTTTGAAAATCAGTGAACTCTCTCTGGAGATCTTCAAACAGCAAGAGTTTCCCATGGGAAGAGATGAGCAGTAAAACTGGGAACAGAAACAGTCAATCTGCTAATGAGACCACACATGAGTGTGCCTCTCCTGGGGTTTTTGGTAAAACATAAAGGAGGCTACGACACAAACAGTAGCAGCTCAATTAAATGTTGCATTTTCCAGGTATTCAAATTACTCTCAATTGCCCAGTCAAATCCACTTAAAATGTTTCACTAAAACTAGAAATCTCAGAGAAGTCTTGCCAGCAATGCTTTCTTTAATGTTTCATCAACGGTCTCACCAAAATCCTGTGGAAATCATGCCACCATGGACTCCCTGGATATCATCAGCAAGTCGCATAGGAGTAGAACAGGAAACAACTTAGGCAGCTGCCTAACTGCCAGGTGCAATCCTGACTGATGGCGTCTGTAGCTCTGGAGTAGGCATCTCACAACAATCCAAGGGAGATTTTCAACGACTCCACATTGGGTTCCCCAAAACCTGGCATGCCAAGAAGGAAACTCTCAGAGCCAACTGCTTTGTGGAACACCTTCACAGCCAAAGGGTGATACTGACATTGCTCTAATTTGTGAGCCATGGGAGAAAATGTGCAACTTTAAAGTTTTACCTGAGGTTTTGATAGCTTGCGTCACCCCCAATCCAGACTGCTAGTTAAAATCACTGAATAACCTGGGATAGATGTGGTTGTAATGGTTTGGAAGTCTGATATAGATAAAAGGTTACTGCAACATCTGCTTGTCTGCAGCCAGGAAATACAAAGCAGAAGGTTCCTGTTTGATCTGCATGATGGCTTCATTTACAGAGACTTTTGTTGTTGCTGGTAAATTACTTCCTTTCATAATCCTTTGCACATGGCAATTGTTTGTTGCTGTGCATGCCAAAGGCATCATATTCTACAAATTCAACACCTTCTGTGTAATAAACTCTTCTGTTTTTTACACCTTCTGTTAATTCTTTACACCTTCTCTTTCCAAAATTCTAGCCAAAATCTTTGGATTTAAACCTGCTTCAAAGAACTCATCTGCATTACAGAAAGTGCTATGGGATTTTATTAAGATTAATGGTATTAATCCCTAGTAGCTGGACAGATTCCAGTTTCTCTTATTAGGTTCTTCTAAATTAAAATTCGCCCAAAAGCTTCAGTGGGTACAAATGCTTCCTGCCCCAAAGAGATGTGTTGTGTCACTGGATCTCATACATCCTCCATATTATACCCCCTCAGAGCTGCATTTCACAGGGCTCATTGGGATCTTTGCAAAGGGTGGTGCAATAGAATGATGGAATAGTCAGAGTTGGAAGGGACCTCTAGGTATCATCTAGTCCAACTCTCCTGCTAAAGTAGGATTACCTAGAGCACATTATTCAGGACTGCATCCAAGCGGGTATTATGTTACTTCTCTTCTCTTGAAAATTCTAGTGAGTTCTAGTTTGGGTCCATAATTTGGGTTGTTTTTACTAATTATTCAGAAAGGAAAACCTCCTAGCTTATTTTACCTGATCGGTAACTGCCTTCTGCAGGTGCTTTCAAGGTGGGCTAAAGCCATTGAGCATGCTGCTGTACGTTACCTCAGGCATCCAGCATGAAGAACATACAGAGGAAAGGTGGTGTTGTTCTGTAGTCAAGTTGCAGTAACAGACCTCAGTGAGTAAGCCTTAGTCTGGTTCTTTGTCTTGCAGCCGCTTATGGCTTTGTTTCAACTATAGAAGAAGTATACATAAGTAAATACTTTTACTGTAACTGCTATTTTTTGAAAAAATCTTCCTGAGGTCTCATGAAAGGGTTTGAAAGTCTGAATGTTGGGAATAATTTGGTGAGTACCTGAGGATAATTAATGTTCTCAGAAAGACCTGTGGGTATCCTAATAAGATCTAAGATCTGGAAATCTAATCTAAGATCTGGAAAGATCTGGAAGTCCTCAGGTGGACAAGAAAGTATTTGCCTTAAGCTTGAAGTTTTCATGGCAGTCCCCAAGTGCTTCTAACAGCCAAAGTGTATTATTTGTCTCTTTCTTTGATGTGGAATAGGTATGCAAGTTTTGTTCTGACAGTGGGTTTCCTACTCATTTATATTCTTACTAAGTATGTTATTAGACTGACAACAGAAAGAACAGGAAAATTAATGTCAAGAAATAACGAATCCATAGCAATAGAGTAGCATAGCTAAAGTAATTACAATTATATTGGCCGTGAAACTGGATTGCTTTATTAGTTAACTGTAAATGAAATGTCATTGACTCCAAACTGTACGTTTACCTTAGAATCACAGCTAGCAGAAATAACGTTTTAATAAAGTATAAAACTGAAATTGTGCTAAAATTTAATTACTCATAGGTGTTTCTTTGAATGGAACAGCTGCTTTCAAGCCGTCCTGCTTTCTAAGTTGCCTTTATTCTTGCAACTGCCTTTCCAGACTCAGCAGTAGTGTGATACCTTGAACTTTTGCTCTCTGGACAAGAATTCAAGAGATCTGGAACTGCTTGAGTTTTTCCTGACCTCTGCACAAAATTCCTGCATGATCTTCAGCAAACATGAACAGTTCAATTCCTCCTTTTCAAATGTGAATGTTACTATTTAGCCATCTCTGTCAGTTGTCTGCTGCATCTTAGCTCCTGCACTGAGCTCTTTAACATTTAGGACACCACAGCAGTAGGAGAACTCTGGGCTTCAAGCAGTTGCTGCCATGACCAGCTCTGACTCTGAGAGTTGCTCCAGGCCCAGCAGAGCTGCTCAGAGTTGAAGTATTTGTGTGCTAGCCTAAATAATATATAATAAAGGAGCATTTGGACAAGTGTCAATCTGACTAGTTTTGAGGACTCATTCTACTAAGAGTTTATGTGTAGCTTCACATTGCAAGGCAGTATTAGGGCTTGGGAGTGTTTTCTGTCAGACCATAGAAATTAATGTCAATTCAAATTTTAAGATGATATGGTGTATCAAAATCCCATGTATACATTTTTTATTTTCTTTTTTTAAAAAATCAGTATTTTCCTTCTATCACATAAAACCAAATGCTTCTTTGCAGCTGTAATGCATGTATTCATAGTTCAATGTAAAGCTTATCTTTGCAAGCAAGCCCTTTAGTAAGTGTGTTGGAATATATTTTTTTTAAAGTCTTTTACATAGGAAAAAAAAAATCATGCTTCTGAACACAGGGATTTTATTTGAGACTTTACAAGTTCAGCATTTGTTCCTGAAATGTGCTCAAAGAAGTGGCCAGATCTGTTTTGTTGGATGGTTTAAAGACCAATCCACAAACCTGCGATGTTGTTAGTTTATGAATCAAGATTACTCTTGTCACAGCCATTCACTATGGCTAGACTAGGCTTTGTAAATGTAATTAATTTAACCCTATGCTTTAGAAATGAAGGTGATCTAGCTTCTAATTTCCTGTAACTAATACAATGTAGGAATGCAAGGAAAATAGAAGCAGACCTCAGTGAGCAAGCTTTAGTCTGGTTCTTTGTCTTGCAGCTGCTTAAAAGGCTTTGTTTCAATTATAGAAGAAGTATATATAAGTAAGCAATTTCTTTTAGGACTATGGGAAAGCAAAACCTTTCTCATCTGATTGATTGTCATGCAAGCTTCCAACGAGTTTTGTGTGATTGTGCTCAGGAAGTACCCTGCTCTGGGAGGCATTGAAAAGTGACATGCAATAGCTGTCGTGTCCTGTATCAGAATCAGTACCGATTTGTTTCTCCTGTTTCAGTTCTTGTTGGTAAATTGTAGTAGGTGATCCACTGCATCAACTTCCCATGCAATACGCATGGCCCGAGAGGCCTGGGAGACTAATAAATTCCTACGTGGATGAGATTTTCTTCTCTGCCAGATGAACGAATGCATCGAGTTTTAGTGAGAAGCTTGTATTCATTTAGTCTGAGCGTCTGGAAAAGAATCACAGAGGACATAAACTTGACTGGTTCTGAGGAACTGCTATAATTAGTCAATAGAGGAATGCTAATGCTCTTTTGGAAGGTGTAAGAAAATTTTCCATAGTGGAAAATATCTTCCCCGGGGTGGCTTTAATAAAGTTCCAGTTAAGATATTATCTATACCTATGAAAAAGTCAGGGAGGACTCATAAATTACAGTAAATGCCCAGCTCTGATAGAAAGCTGGTGCTGAGGTTTTACAATGGACCAAACATCCAGGAAAGATGAGAAGATTGCATTGAACCTCGTGGGCCTCATTCTTGAAAGCATTGCTTCATCTGAAACTGCATAAACACTCTCTTCAGGCGTTTTTCTGTAAGAGCAGAGGAACATGCCCTGGTGTTCACTGATATGATTTGCAGCATAATCAGGCATTGGAGGATTATATGAAAGGGCTTTATATAAAGAATTTATGAATCTGAACATGAGCCTCACCTATTTTAAGGGACAGTGTGATGAAGGCTACGAGTGGCAGAAAAAATGGAGCCTGTGTCAGTAATCATTGGAGAATACAAGGTCAGCAACAAAGTTCAAAGGTCAGGCAAAACTAGTACAGATCCCATATTGTGTAAACTCAGTTTTCCTAATTATTGAAGGAAACAGGCTGGAAGCTGTTCTCTGAATAAGGCTGAGAGAACTCATAATCACTAATTCTTCTCACCACTAATTCCTGCGGACTTTTAGGCACCCTGATACCTCTTAGAAAAGGGGGAAAGAGATTTCCAAGTTTCCAAACCTTCCAAGTAAGGATATAAGACACATTAAAGTACAAAATGTGAATTACATGCAGTGTAATAAAATTCTAGCCACATTAAGAACCCAAAATGGAGAAATAATGAAGGAATGGATAATAATTTGTATTAAATCTAGAAAGGAAAGTAGAAGTCTGCTCCAAGGCACCATGTTTGGCACCACCCCTTTGTTAGTGTCAGTAAGGCTTTAGCTGCCATGGGAACATAACCCACTGCAGAAGGTGGGAGGGAGCGGGAAGGGGAAAGGAAGAAGCATTTATAGTGTTTTGTATAATTAAAGATCACAGGTTAGAAGACACAGAATTTATAGCTTCTCTCACATCAATCAGCTACACTGGGAACTAGTCACTTTCTTCACCTTTACACAATTTTGCAAATAAATTCAGTAGCCATGACATTGTGACAGAAAAAACACAGGGTGAGAATTAAGTTTGCAAAATTTTCCTTTCACTGAGGCAAAAAACTTGACTGACTCCCCCATGCAGTTCTGTCCTCTCTCTCCTTTAATGGGTCTTTTCATTATGGTTTTACACCATGTTGAAGGTGACTGTGCCCTGAGGCTTTTGGGGGGCAGGGCATACCAGAAAGGACCAGTGTCTGGATGGGAAAGTTCTGTGAGTCACCTGTTCATCCTATATCCTGCTGTCACCTCCCATGCACACACACACCCTTTTTTTTTTTTTTCCTGGTCCATTCCCCCTCGAAGTCTTTCATTTCCTGGGAATGAGTAATTAAGAAGATCAGGATTTATTTTTTTTCCCTTCTCCACAAAGCTTTGTCACGTGTCCCATTGAGCTTACATCAAGATACAAAGAATAATACCCCAGGGAGGGTTTAAACACTTTTCAGGATTTCCAGTTAGGGCACCTGGCATCTTTGCTTTGCCTCTGTGCCCGGTGTCCTGGAGTTGATAGGAGGGGAGAAAGGAAGAAAAAAGCAAGGAGGTGGGGTGGAGGATGGCGGGGGGAGAAGAATACCAAGTGCTCAGGCAAAACAAGAGACAAAACAAGGTCCTCCACCCCTATGCTTTCTCTTTTCTCTACCTCTAGTATAAGATGTACCAACCCTAGGCAGGGTAATTTCTATACGGCAGTTTTCCTTTCCAATTTTTCCCACTTCTAAGCTGGGGCCTGTGTGTGTATACATGTACAGGTATGCATAGGCAATAGAGGGAGCTTACCTATGAACACTGGTAGGCACCATCTCTGGGGATTTCTGCTGCCAGGTAAGATTTGACTTTTCTTCTTCTCTTTGTTGAGTCACCTTTTAGAGGAGATATTCTTTAGCTGGGTTCTGTGGTAAACAGTCTCTGTACTGGTCTCTTGTGTCCACCTATTTTAGCAAGTGCAGCTCCTATGCCTGCAGGCTGACACAAAATAAAGGCATGTCTAAGAAGGCTTACTGCAAAGTGGAGGAGTTTCCAGAGGGGGGGAAGGACTCTTTTTCATTGCTAGAGTTTGAATGAGTAGAGGGAAGCTTCAGGAACTGCCTCCTGGCAGTGTCTCAGCTCACTGCGTGGATGCTCAGGAACAGGATCATCCTTGGACCTGACACAGCCCCACATGCCAGTCCTTGGGAGGGCAAGTGCCACTTCCACCCAAGCTGTGTCACAGGTGAGCTATCAGATGTGCTTTGGGTGGGACAGAAAGCAGAACTGCCAGAGATGGCTCCCACACCCTGGGCAGCTGGGGGCAGTTACATGAGAGGGGGTCAACACCCCAGATGTGAGCCTGGGTGACAGGCAGGGAGTAAGTGTGTAAGTGTGTCCAGTAGCCATCCTTTGGACAGAGTGTCACCTGCCTAAACTTATTTAGTTGTCATAAGTGTGATGAAGTTTGTAAGGAACCCTTCAGTCCCCGGTACCTACTTCAGTGTCTTTCCTTCCTGTTAGAATGACTGGTGATCAGATTCTTCCCCCTAATTATTTCAGTATTCCCACAGAAGGCAATTTTATGGTGGAACTGCCTTGGTTTGATTTTATCCTTCAAAAGTGGGGGGGGGTAGAACAGCATGTTCTTCCCTCCTTTAGCTTTTCAGAGGCTAAAATGTCTTGGCTTTTGATGGCTCTTGATTTAGTCCTGTCTGAAAGAAACCCTACATCTGTTTTGGGGATGATGGTGCAGAATACATTAACAGAATTAGACTCTGCTTTCACTTATGTACCTGCCCTTCTTGATTATCATACAATAGAGAGGCTTTTTTAGGAGAGAAAAACAGCCTTGTACAGTACTTTCTTCAGTGGCTTGCTTTCTTAGTCTCTGGTAAAAGTTACAAAAGGGATTTAGAAGAATGATTTAGAATCTTTACTGCTAGAAAACTCGAGTTTTGGAAGACTCGTGTGCAGATTTAAAAAAATGAGTGATAAAACCAGTGAATATACTTTTATCATTGTAAGTACTATGTGGTAAAGATGCATACTTAAAGCAACCATAAATCTAAATCTTCCACCAAGGTTAATTGTTGCCTAGGTCTTATTTTTAAAGTATTAGTGAGTGGATGGAATACACTTTCCCCCTATAATAATATATTTTCATTAGGAGTTTGTCTTCCAATGGATCTAGATTTAAGACATGTGTGTGTGTGTGTATGTGTGTGTGTGTCCATATGCATCCAAGCACAGACACTCTGCAGTCATACATGTGCTAGATCACAGAAAGAATGCATCATTAGATGCATCTAAACTGTGTGCACACACACACACACTTATATGGGGAGACCTTTTTAAGCCTCTGTTAAGAGTTTTATTGTGGCGGTTTTTTAAGTAAAAATAAACTTTTAACATTACATTAACTTACATTGAGCCTGCTGGATATAGAAGGCTTGAATTTAGCACTGTAACCATGAAAGGGTTGAATTTGGCCCAGAGTGTTTCAGTGGTGATGAGGTGACTGCATTTATCCTGTCTTTTTAAAACACAAGATATGAAATAGAGAACAAAGCCTTAAGACCGTTCTTAAAGAAGCAGTGTGCCAAAGACTGAACTCTGGCTCTTCATTGTCATCAGCCAAATGAGTCCAGTAACCTGACTTCATGTGCCACTACACAGGATTTTGTTTTCTGGCATTCCTGCCACATCTGTGAAGGAAGATCTGACATGGAATATCTGTCCTCATGTTTCATGGCAGTGGAGAAAGATAGTATCAAAGATACTGCAAAAACCTAAGGCTGTCACTGTACCCAAGTCAGTAAGACACCACCCTTACCAGCTCTGCTTCGATAAAATCAGAGCTCTCTCTGACCTCCCACTTCAGTTGGCAGCATATCACAAATACTCCCAGCACAATACTAATGGCACCAAAAAAGTATCTGAGTGGCAGAAGGCAAGACTGTGGTTAGAGTGAAATTCTTGTATTCATGCTGATTGCACAAAAGAGGAAAGATAAAATCTAATGTTGCAGTGGGCTGCAATGCCACCGGGCACACTGCTCTGCTCTCCGTCTTTTGTTAACAGTTTCCCTCAGAGGCATTGTCAGGGCCGCAGAACTGATGCTCTGAGATATATGGTTGCAGGTTTCTATAGGCCAGAAAACTACCAGCCTCCTTAAAGCCATGCCTTAGGAACGGGGAAACTCAGAATACATTAAAACTCATAAAACCTGTATGGCTCTCAGTCTTACCCAGCATGCCTCCATTTGCTATACAGAGTTTGGTAAGAAATGGTGATCGTTTTTATACTGCAATAATTGTTTTATACTGACAAGTATAACTTGTTTAAGTACCACTCTCCATTTGTGAAATATCAACCAGCTCAGTGTATCATGAACTTGTACACTGCTACCAAGCATCCGGGTGTCATACTCTGCCCTTTTTTTTTTTTAATCAACCCTTCAGTGGTGCAGTGGAGGAAACTGAGAAGGCCCCTGGCTCCTCTGCTGGACCTTCTCAAGTTGGATGTTAGTTTGCTCAGAAATAAGGACAATTTCCTTAGCTGTGTAGCTGTGCTTCAGACATTTTTCAGATGTTTTCCTTTTTCTTTTTCTTCTTTTCTTTTTTTCTTTTTTAATCCCTAGAGTGCTGTAGTAATAACATGCAGAGCATTTCAAGCCTTAAGCAAAAGGCTATTTCGTGTGCTTACAGGGCAGCGTACCTTAGGTGAGTATCATGCCCATGCTCACAAGTCTGAATGAATTTATCCTCACATGAGAGCTATGAAGTACACATTTGTCATTCCCCACTGCCCAAGCTGAGCAGTGGAGCATAGAGATGATGTGACTTTTCCCAGGATCCCGAGAAAGGCGGCAACAGACCAGGAATAGGTTATAAGTTTTCTGCAGAAAGCACAAGCCATTCTTCTCTTATTGTTGTTTTTAAAAAAGCCTGTTGACTTATTAGTGCTGATAAGGAAATGCATTACAGTCCCTGTCAGGGCAGCGTCAAATGCAAATATTTCTCTTACGTGTAGTCGGGAACTCTTATTTCATCTGATGGGATGAAGAGAGCTCAGGGAAAATGTTGGTGTCACAGCCACAGTCTTTTTGCCTGGTGTGTACATGAACAGAACCTCAGCAATATTTGCATGAGCGAATCTTACCATCTAAATATAGTTTTGTTATTTGTCACACTTCTAGAAGCACAAGTGAGTAGTGCACATGGCTTACATGTGTATATACATATATATATGTATATATATACACGTGTATATATATCAAGCCATATATTTTTCTTTTTATTTATGTAAGAAAGATCATTGCCTTTCAACAAATATAAAAGAATAGGAACTTCTATTTGTATTTTCAGTCAGTAGTTCTATAAAACATAGTGCTGCTTAAAAGTGAACACAGAAGCTGATTTCATAAATATTTTCAGATCTGATTTAGAGATTGTAATTAGGAACAAAGTACTGCAGTATGTAAGTAGAGATTTAAGAATTACTCATATCTTTTGTTCTCAAACTGCGGTATTTAAGTTTTCTTTACTTCTTTGTATTTACCTGCAAAGAAGCAAATTCACATTTCTCCTGTAACAAATGGCCACTGAGCCCTAAGGCCCCATCTAAAATGGTAAAGGGAACTAAACCTCTTTATTCTTGTGTAACTCATTAGCTAACATCAGACGATTAGAGCTAATGTTTCAATCTAAAACAATTCAAGTTCCTCATTAACAGGGCTAGATTTGCTTTGATCTAATTACTTAATGTCCCAGATATATGGGAAATTCAGAGATCAGCTCTGAGAAATCTCTGCAGACATGGTCACATCTAGAAACGTGAACTTACATATAAGCTCCAGAAATGTTGTTTGAAATGTTGTTTAAAATTTTAACAAGCCTCATTTAGTCTGATGGTAATGCTTGGTCAAATGTTCAGTGAAATCACATTGATGATAGCTGGAGAATGAAGATGAAGACTGTTTGCTGAGTATGATTTAATCTTCATTATAATAGGCAAGTGGATTGCAAATAATTAATTAAACATTAAACACCCAGTGCACTGGTCAGATTCTGTTGTAAAGTTTGATAATTGCTGTTGTAGGGAAAACAGTACAGCAGGGTGTTTCTGTCACATGATGAGCTTTTGAAGCTGAGCTAATAGGATGCCCTTTTAAAATGTTCTCCATGTTTTCTGGTTTAGAGGCAGGGATATCATCATGGAGATTTCATCAAAAGAAAATACTCATTTTTTCTCAAACAACACAATCCTGCCTATGGACCGATCTTCATTCAAATCTGAATCTTCTGCATCCAAGGAAAAGCAGTCGTGTTGTGGAGGTATAAAGGTAGAGTAAGAGTTTTTGAATATTCCAGCAGGGACTTTGAACTTTTTTTTTTGGGGGGGGGGGGGAACTAACCCTTTTTTGGTTCTGATTATGTCCTGATGAGTCAGTATGAAATTATTAAAGATATTTCTAAGTTACAAAAAAGTCTGCTTCAAGTCTGTGTTTGCCTGGTGTTTGGCAATGTACAAACACACCATATTGGTTGACGCCTGTGTGTTACGAGATCTTCAAGGGTCAACCTGAAAGGTCACCATATCCTTCTTATTGCATCACGCCTGAAATTAAGAGCAGAGTATCAGCAGACAAGTACTGAAGGCAGCTGCAGTACAAATTGCAGTAAGGCAGTAAGCAAAAAGGCAGAAGCAGTACAAATTGCTTTTTTAAGATTGTAGCCATGGTAGTCTGAGCTCCATAAAATAATAGCTGTGTTGTGGTCCACCTGTTTTGAGTGTTATACAATTTAAATATTCTTGTAATATTCCTGTTCTAAGACAAGTCTGCATGAGGTGACTTACAAAACTGCAGAAGTCTCACCTCTGTATCTGCATTTCTCTCTCCCACGAGAAGCACCTGCTCGAGGCAATGGAAGCTCCTTGCTTTAGACCTCCCTGAATGTGTTTAAGAGTCATTTTGATGTGGTGTTGTAGGATATGGTGTAGGGGAGAACTTTGTAGAGTAGGGCTGATGGTTGGACTCAATGATCCCAAGGGTCTTTTCCAACCTGAATGATTCTACGATTCTACGATTCTATACCTGCTTTCCAAAGCCAGCTTGGAAAATGCTGGCACTCTCTTGGGTGAGGTCTCAATAAATCAGCACACGATGGTGAGAAGAGATGATTTGACTTATATGAAAAATGAGTCCTTGGCCTTGCCCAGTTCTTTTCATCTTGAACAGTCTTTATTTCTGTAGTCTGTTTTTTTTTTCTCTCTCTCTCACACTCACACATATATCTATTTTCAGGTACTAATCCAATGTAGTCAATGACTGTCCATCAATTATGCAAAGCGGTTAAGATATTGGGGGATTAATTGAGTCTGATGACTGCTATAAATCAATATTTTGATTCTTGAATATTCCTCTTGATTTTTTCTGATCCTGTAAAGGCCCAAAAATGGACTCTTGTTTTGAATAGATGATGAGGTGTATTAATTAAATGTGCAGCATAATAGTAATTCTGTCATTGTTCCTCCATTTGCTGCAACAATAATCTGATTCCCTCATTGAATAAACCTTCAGTCACAGATTAGCCAGTCAGGAATCAGCTTATTATTGCCAAAAATAGAAAAGCAATAATATTTCAGCTCAGTTTCTTTCTGTTAAAAAAATTTTGGGCTTCTGGGAACCCAAAATTATATAATTAACCTATTCTAGCTGGGACTTAGAATACCCTTATTTTGGTGAACTTTTTTCAATTCTGATTATGTCTTGATGAGTAGTATGATAATTATTAAAGATATTTCTAAGTCACAAAAAGTCTGCTTCAGCTCTGTATTTGCCTAATGTTACCAAAACAATATGCAGATTCAACATGATGTTTTTACTAGTTGTCAGCCTTCCCATATGTCAAAATTGTCTTTATTAACCAGAAAGATGTGGTGATATATTTACTTACAATCACTAACAAGCCACAGGAGAATGTGAAATCATGTGCACTTTTCTGTCCAAGCTCTAAATTGGGAAATTTTTCCACCACTGCATGTGGTTTCCGTCTCCTTCCTGGGACAGCTGCAAACCCAGTAGAAAAACTTGTAGCAAAGAAAGAAATAGATGTGTGGATTTCTAGTTTGACCTATATGATTTTCCTGTGAAAAAACATATATTTGCCTTCACATCACTACTTAAAAACCAAGGGTATAAACACACAGAAAATGTACAATATTATGGCAATCTTTCAATAGAGAGCTTTTTGAAAGCCCTTGTGGGAAATAACAACCAGTTGCTGTTTATTTACCCACAAGTGCCTCTGAAGAAGGAATAACCAGCAGTGGATAAAACTCAGTGTGTTGAATGTGACACAGAGATATATTTGAACCTTAACGCAAGAATTTGCATTCAGCAGTGATGCAAGTTGTTATTACCAATGTGCCTTGTCAAATGAGATCTTATTGTAAGGAGTGTTGCACTGGAGGTGAGTACATTGCTTCAGAGTACCTGCTTACTGGAAGCATGATTGCTCAGAGAGCAGGTCTAAAGAGCACGACAAGGGTCTAGGCCTTTATACAAAACCTTGATATGAAACCTTTTAATTTCTGGTTTAGGTGGGGTTTTTTAACACCATTTAGAAAGAGCATCCCTATATATTCAGTCAACACAACCTGTATCTGAAGGCAGCAAACAATGTTGTGGTTCCCATGACCAACTGTACAGTGTGTGAGCATTCCTGGAGCTTGTAAACTTAGTAAGTCTGCATTTATTGAAGTCAAATTTAGGGCATAGGTCTGCAAGATTGAAACAGTTGGTGTGAAGGACCCCGCGCTCCCAACTCTATGCATTTCAGGGCGGTCAGGTTTGTCCCAGAGACTGAAGAGCCATCAGCTGTTGAATCATAGAATGGTTAGAGATGGAAAGGACCTTAAAGATCATCGAGTTCCAACCCCCCCCACCATGGGCAGGGACACCCCCCACTAGAGCAGGTCACTCAAAGCCCCACGCAACCTGGCCTTAAACACTTCCAGGGATGGAGTATCCACAACTTCCCTGGGCAATCTTTTCCAGTGTCGCACCACCCTCACAGTGATGAGTATCTAATCTAAATCTCCCCTCTTCCAATTTAAAGGTGTTACCCCTTGTCCTGTCACTACACTTCCTGACAAAAAGTCCCTCTCCAGCTCTCTTGTAGGCTCACTTCAGATACCAGAAGGCTGCTATAAGGTCTCCCTGGAGGCTTCTCTTCTACAGGCTGAACAAGCTCAGCTCCCTCAGCTGGTTTTCATAGGAAAGGTGCTCCAACCTCTCTGTGGCTCCAACCTCCAATCATCTTTGTGGCCCTCCACTGGACCTGTTCCAACAGGTCCATGTCCTTTTTGTGTTGAGGACTCCAGAGCTGGACACAGTGCTCCAGGTGGGGTGTCAAAAGTGCAGAGTAGAGGGGCAGAATCACTTCCTGCAACCTGGTGGCAACGCTTCTTTTGATGCAGCCTGGGATACAGTTGGCTTTTTGGGCTGCCAGTGTACACTGCAGGCTCATGTTGAGCTTCTCATCCAATATCACTCCCAAGTACTTCTGTTTGGAGAAATGTAATGACCTGATGGAGCATATCTTCCAGATTAATTTTGTGTAAAAGGGATTCGGTCTTCACGTTTGCAATATGTATCAAAGTGCAGTGAAGGGGGTGTGAGTTTAATTTCCAAAGCCCACTCCTGATACAGACTACCACACTAAAACATATATAGACCTAACTAAGAGAAAGTAACTGCTTCTTCAAATTAGAAGAATTTCCCAGCAAAATGCAATGTGCACTTAAAAGCAAATTTAGAGCTGACAAGGAAACTGGTGGGGAAAATGCAAGCCTAGAAGAGAATCACCTGGCAGGTCACTGGTCGAATCATGGAGCCATGTCCCTGGTGGACAAGGTTACCCACGGCTTTGGTGGGAACAGTTTAGCAGAACAGAGTTCTAAAATCCAGCTGATTGCAAAAGCCTATGTTAAAAAGCACCCAAACAACAACTCACCTCCCCACCAAGCCACACAGGATTTTCCCTTATTGCTATTCTGTAAGACACTCCCTTCTAAGAGAAATCAAGAAGGCGATTTATGTCTCCATCTTTCAAAGCACAAGTAGTCTTTGGCATCTTTTAGGACAAAGGGTAATGGCTTCAAACTAGAAAAGGGTATATTTAGATTAGGTCTCAAGAAAGAAATTTTCACTCTGAGGGTGATGAGACACTTGACCATGTTGCTCAGAGAAGTTGTGGATGCCCCATCCCCATAAGTGCTTAAGACCATGCTGGATGAGGCTTTGAGCAACCTGTTCTTGTGGGATGTGTCCCTACCAATGGCAGGGACATTGGAACTAGATGATCTTTAAAGTCCCTTCCAACCTGAACCATGCCATGGTTTCATGATTCCATGATCTACCTGGAATTAGTAGTGGTTAATAGGAAGTTCAGTTTATATCATCATTGCTCTTAAGAAATAGACAAATCGGTAATCCAGCATTTCATAAAGAGTAGAAGATATATTGATGTGGTTATCTGGGAAAAGAAAAGGTGGAAATGTGAGAATTGCTTAAAAAGAATTCATAAATTAAAGCCTTCTGTACTGCCTGATTTTAATCACTGTCAATTTCTTTCACAGATATTTCTCGGTGCATTGTCTTTTGTATATTTTGCTAAAGCACTGTCAGGAAGTTATCTAAAAAGTACTATCACACAAATAGAAAGAAGATTTGATATCCCTTCCTCTTTGGTTGGCGTTATTGATGGCAGTTTTGAAATTGGTATGTGTTGTAGAAACCCATTTTTGTTTTCAGAAAAAAAAACACTGACACAATTTGTTGTGAAAAATGATCGTGTGAATCCCTTGAACTATTAAAACTGAGCAAGATTTATCTAATAATAATCAGCATGACTGTCAGTATGATTATGTTGCATAGGATAGGGTTGCTAACAAAAGCAATTCAACATTCCCCTAAACATTTTGTAATTTGATAAGATTAGTGCCTGACTAACTAATGCCAATAGAAATTTCGACTGTTGAATGAAAATTTACCTGCATAGATTTCTACTTTCTCTCTTTTTTTTGTCAGCAACCCACCCTCCAGACAAGTCTTTCCCCTTTGTGATTTATTAAGCAGCAAGGGTACAAACATCTATCTGTATTCTGTGTTTATTATCCAGTCCATCCCCTTCCCTCTTGCACTAAGGTTTTCAGCATGACATTGCCGCCAGCTATTTCAGATTACTGAATTTATCTCATGGGAGTTCAGTGGACTCTGGTATTCATGGGAATGAAATCTTAGCCCAAGTATGTAAAGTTCTTTTGGATTCCTTCTTTTTCTGCTTTTTTGGATATTATTGTCTTCAGCTGGCACAGTCCTCCACTTTTCCAACTGCTTATCTAAAAGCATTGGGCTCCTGTAAGAATGCCTGGAAAGAGGAATAAACACCAGCCCAAGGCAGTCAGCCCTCTCCCTGAAATTGCTGCATATATCACACATTAGGCTTCATTATTTTAGGGGATCTCTTATTGACAAGATGTAAAACTGAGTTTTCCTTTTGCACTTTCAAAGGGAACCTCCTAATCATAATTCTTGTAAGCTACTTTGGAGCGAAGCTTCACAGGCCAAGAATAATTGGAGCAGGCTGCTTAATTATGTCAGCTGGAACGTTCCTAATTGCAATGCCCCAATTCTTCATGGGACGGTAAGTGCAAAGTGATTGGTATTTTCCAGCTGGGCTATGCACATTGAACATTAGCTCACTGAAATATTTCTGTATTGATTGTGAAGATGCCTGTAGAAATAGGTATATGTGGATGTGGTTACTCAATTTAATATTTGTTATGAAATATTTGTTATGAAAGTTACTCAGAGCAAATAATTTAACATATATGTTATTCTCAGTTGTAATCAACTTAATTGTTGTATCTGTGATCTTAATTAGCCACACTTTGACACAGTTTCAGAATTGTTGAATCTTCTGTGAAAAAGAGATGACTAAACTCAGGAAGGCAATCTGGGTATCAAACACAAGCCAGAGGTTACAGCCACTGCCTGATAATCTCTTAGCAGAGATTTGTGTGTTGTAGCAGAGGAAAGTGCCTACTAAACTGAAATGCATCACTGTGACACAGACAGAGACATACAGGGACAATTTTCACATAGCAGTTCCATTTATCCCCTGTAAACCATCATTGGCAATACCAGATGCCAATGAAAACTGCATTTTAGTGCTATGGATTTAACTTCCATGATAGTAACAACTTTTTCTTACAAGTTGGGACAGTAAAAAACAACTTTGGTTTATAAACAGATATCGTTATGAAAAATTCCCTTCCACCATCAATTCGACTGTTAGCATCTCTCCATGTCTGCAGGATAAAAACCAAACTCCCCTCTCTGCCTTGGAAAAATCTCACACAAAAATAAATGCAGGTAAGCATAATCTCTTTTCAATATTGTGATAAACACTCTAAAATACATCAAAAGGCTCCCAGAGTCTCATGCATGTTCTTCTCCCTGCCCACTGATCTCCATTTTTCACACCATGAATGTGTGTCCTCTCTGGGTGAGTTGAACTTCTTGTGGGCAGGGAGCCTTCCTCCTCAATGCCTGGCCATGAGTAAGCTTTGGATGAATGTGTGCTTGCATCCTCATACCTGTGGATTACATGTAGCTGTGCTCACTATCAACAATGATACACAGATTTTTCCATTAGGAGATCTCAGTTTTGGTTAGAAGGAAATGAAAAATGTTTGTAAAAAAGGATGTGGCGCCAAATTTATAAAACTGACCAACTTCTAATGTCTTTGCCTGAAACAGTTCACATTAAACATGATTGTCTTAAGCTAATTGGGTTAAAATTACCATCCCCACCTCCACCCCAAAACATTTTTCACAATTTTCACACTAATTTTCCAACATTTTAAGTTGGATTTTTTTTAGAACTCCTGTGCATTTAGTGTCAAAATGTTATGAAAAACACATCATTGTTGTTTCTCTTGTGATGTACCCAGGATGTGAAAAAGAAGCAGGCTCTTCCATGTGGATATATGTTTTGCTGGGAAATCTTTTGCGTGGAATAGGTGAAACTCCCATCCAGCCTCTAGGAATTACATACATTGATGATTATGCCATTGAAGACAATGCTGCATTATACATTGGTAAAATAAAGAATTAATTTATTTGTCCTAATGGATTTTAGCCCAGAGGAAACCGAATCATTCTGAATAATGGAAGGGGTGTTATTGAATTAAGTTGTCTTGATTGTTTTGTTTGCTTGATTTCCAATATTAAAGTTTATTTAACAGTCATGTACACTCAAGGGACCAAGATCCCTTTTAATTACACCAGCACAGTTCCATTATCTTAATTTGAGGAAAGAATTTGACCTTAGGTTCCTGCTGTTACCCTAATCTTCCTAATTCTTCTGGATGTGGACTGCTGAGCCTCTGTGCACATTCAGTTCCCTGGAAAGTGATAAAAAAAAATGAACTCTTTTAAGCACTTAAAATAGAATTTCAGCAGGCACTCAAAACATTCCCACCAGATTCAGGTATAATTATAAACATTGATACTGAGCCTCTGGAACGTTGGTATCACTGGTTTCTTGTTGTGATCAATGTCTGAAGACCTCTGTGCATTCACCGGAGATACTCTCAAAAAATCCTTCCCCACCAGCATCCTGCCTTGAAAAATTTCTATCCCAGCAAAAGGCAAAAACTCAGGTTCTTTCTATAAAAGATTCAGTCTGATGAAATAAATAGACAATACCTCTGGTGTGTGTGTATTTGCATCTGCATACCAGATAAAAACCCCACTTTGGGAAAAGTCTTTCCAGATCAATTTTGAAAATTCAAAACATGTAGAAATTTTGGCTGGGGATGTATTGAAACATGTTAGTATTGGGTACCAAACCAAAGTGACTTTTCAGCCTATTTGGGGCCCACCACAACCTAAAGTGATCAGTTAAATAATTGTCATTTGCCAGAAACTCACAGCTAAAGAGTTTCTAGCAATCATATGTTAGTGCTATTATTGAGTTTAGGCCATTAAGTTCCCTGAGTTTTTTTCCTTTGGGTTGAATTTCATTCTTTAATAAACGATAACAAAAAAAAGTCAAAGTGTCAGTTTAGTGGGGGAAATTTTATTGTTGGATTTTTTCTTCTTGAAAATGTTCTAACTTGTGTAATTAATGCGTGAGAGAGCAAAGGTTGTCTCAGTACTTTAAGACTGTATCGCTTGTTGCCCACTACATGTCATACTTTGTTGTTAGGTGCAGCAAGAACCAGTGCTCTTTCTAACTCAGAAGAGTAACAGTCCCCTGTTTTCTATTGCAGGCTGCATACAGACAGTTGCAATTATAGGGCCAATATTTGGCTTTCTTCTAGGATCCCTGTGTGCCAAACTTTATGTTGACATTGGCTTTGTAGATCTGGGTAAGTCAGAAAGCTCAGGTTTTAAAAAAAAATCAGTCAGTCTCCAATATGCCTATTTTAGGCCAAGAAATAGTTATCTTCTAGGCATAAGGGGATTTCAGGGTAAAGTGGGTGCTTTATGAAATAAAAAAGGTTTACAGCAATGCAGTGCCCCGTGCAGAAAAGCCTAGCCAGAAGGATGGGTATGGGGGAAGTAGGAGCCCTGACTCTTGCTCATCCCCAGCAAATCTGCATCTGGTGCCTCCTGGGATGATGATCTGGTGAGGAGTCTCTGGGAGGACAACAAGCACCATGAGAAGGTAGGACTGAGGCTCAGGATCCTGCGAAGGGCTGTGTGTACACACTTTGAAGTACACTGTCACTGCCTGGAAAAGAGAGGGCAACAGGGCTCGTGAGTCCCTTCCTCTCAAGAAAACACCTTCCACCCCATTTTTCCTGACACTTTTCTGCAGAACAGCACAGCTAAGAGCAGGAGCCTGGCCACCTGGACTACCTCAAGTCCTGGGGACATGCAAGTGGCATGGTTGGGGACCCCATGGTGTGAGGGGAAATCTCTTGCTGTGTCACAGGAATCAGGGAGTCCTTACTACTGCCCCACAATTGCTCCTCTAACACTGATAGACACATAAGGCACAGCTAAACTGGCTAGGCGTAGGCGGTGGACTCCTCCAGAGGAAAGTCCCTGCAAAATCAGCTTCTGTGTTTTCTGCAAACTTTCCCAAAAATCATTTATTTGTTTCTCCTTTTTTTGACTTTCTCCAGACAGTATAACAATAACTCACAAGGATGCGCAGTGGGTGGGAGCCTGGTGGCTGGGTTACTTAATTGCAGGTGCAATTAGCATTCTGGCTGGCATCCCTTTCTGGTTCCTGCCAAAGCACCTCCCAAAACCAGAGAGCAGAAAGGACTCCAGTACCTCTTCTGAGCAGTCAAAGTTCATCACTGAAGATAACAAGGAGCAACACAAATCTTACCAACAAGTGAAGATTGCTGAGATGGCAAAAGGCAAGTCCTTCAGGTCACTAGAGTTTCTTTCCTCACCGTTGAGTCACTCTCTCTCTCACTAGGTTTTTTACTTGTGTGTTTTCTGCACCCATTTTTTTTAGTGGCCTGAAAATTACTTTTTTCCCTCAGGTGTCACCACTCTCCACCTAACCAGTATGCATAACAAGGGTCTTGTCATTGTTCCCTCTTGTATGTAGAATTTCTTAAAACTGAGATTTGTAAAATTGCGCTACTGACCCAGAAAAAAATCATGAAACTGTGCAAAAAATTTCCATTGCCAGATCTTTTGCAGAAGTGTGGGGGATCAAAAATATTAAAATCTCAGTTTATGCAAACCTTTTTCTTTAAGGTCACTCATTAGGAAAACACATGCAATATCTGATCAGATGGGCAGAGGCCACAGTACTTTAGGGGCTATCTGGATTTGGAAATGAGCTGGTTTGCACAATTACGTTTCCTTGGCTCTACTTTTCCCAAAGCATTTTCCCTCAGTACTTGAATCCCAGCTCAACATATCTGTGCTTACTGTCAGCTGTGCTGAGCTCCCTCTGCCCCCAGATTCTGCTAAAAGATGCTGTGGTTGTTGAGGACACATAGAAACCAGATCAGTCCTGTTTTATGACTGCAAGAAGATATCTGAAATTATATATCTCTTCTGGAATATTGATGCTTACTGTTATGCTCCACCATTCCCCTATTCAGAAAAGGGTGAGCTTTTAAAGCCATCATGGGACTTCCTGGATTCTTTCTGAAATGTCTTGCAGTCCTTCTTTGGCAGCTGCAAACATGTTGCAAAGAATTGTTCACAGCAGTTCTTCTCTCTCTAGCCTGGATGATATTTCTTCTGTTTTGTCTTGCAGACTTCTTGCCATCCCTGAAGAACCTCTTTGGGAATCCTGTTTACATTCTGTATTTGTGTGCAAGTATCATTCAGTTCAATTCCTTAATTGGCATGGTTACATATAAGCCAAAGTATATTGAACAACAGTATGGGCAATCATCTTCAAAAAGTAATTTTGTTATAGGTAATGCTATATCTGTTTCTTGATGCCTTAAAAATTGGCAGTTCAGGAATGATGTATATATACACCTAAGGAATATTGGAATTTTGTTAGGATATGTCTATTTCTTCTCCTTCCTTGTCTGATTTTAAGTAGTAGCTCATAAAAGGTAAGTTATTTCATTTCTACTTTAGCACAAATTGACTCTAAATTTATCTGCAAAAGATTTCATGATTTGATACTTCATTTCCCATTTTACTGGAAATTTGAAAAAGAATGTATGATATCAGAAGAGAATAATTTTCAAATATTTTACATACATTTTTAATCAGGCAGATCTGTCCCCTTGGTGGCTTCCCATGTATTTCAATGAATTAGTGCTATGGGACTGACCATACCATAGCTATGATATTGCCAGTGATTTCATACTTTCTGAAGAGGCTGGTGTTAAATAAAAGGAAGTCAAAGTCATATCAGTGATCACATTAGAAACTTAACATTATCCCAGTGCAATCCTGGTGAAGGAAAAGTGGGTATTTCTGCCCTAATTTTACCTAAGAGCACTTCTCTGTTGTGACGTTGGTCTGCCAAGCCCTCCTGTAAACTACAGGAGGGGGAGATGCAGCTTCTGCCTTTTGGTGTCAAGGTGGCCATTTTTGGAGATGCCTACAGGATGCTGGACTTCAATGCCAGGCTGCTGAACCTGCAGGCTTGGGTTCAGTTCCTGAGGTCCAGGCATTCAATAGCAATAGACAGCAAAAGAGGTTTACATTCATCCAATACAGAGGGAACTGCCTTGTTTCAGAGCAGCATTAGTTGCACAGCAACGGAGGTATATACATGCAGAAAAGCTGTATTGATCCATTGTGCTATGTTAATTCCTTGAAGATAGAGGCTGGAATTTCCTGGCACAAAACTCCTGAAAGCAAGTAGAAATCTTCAAGCATAGTCAATGGCCAGAGAAAGTCTAGAAAACAATCCCCACATTCAGTACAGTACTTTTCATTGTATTTAAAGATTTTCTGGAGCTAAGCTTTTGGGCATGTGCAAACTGAGTGAGGATTAAGAGCCATCTGATTTGACAAAGCATAGGGACTATACCCAGCAGAGAATGTGCGATGGTTTGGGTAGGGAAGGATACTGCCTGAGTGGCCATCCCTGCAATAAGGCGTTTCGCCTTCCTCCTTTACCACTCTCTCCTAATCTACCCTTGCTAAGAAACTAACAGTGGTCATTTCTCTTTCCCTACTCTTGTCCAACTTCTTCTTAAAAAAAGAAAAAAAGAAATTAAAACCAATTTCTAGCACAACTTCTCTGATAGATATCAGAATTGCAAGAGCAACTTGGAGCACTATAACAACAACAACAAAAAAATCAGCTAGACATCATAAGAGGGAATTTCTCAGTAGTCATAACCCAAGGAATGTTCAAGAAGGCAAAATGCTTCCTGCTGCGTTTGTTTCATTTTCCTTAAATATATACGCTTTGCTCCCCCTCCCACCATGCTAGTGTCAGGCAATGGAATTGCCTGTGAGTCGATGAGACAAAGGCAGGAGCAAAAGGGGTACACAGGAATGGGCAGGTAGAGCAAAGGTGCTGTGGTGCATCACACAGGTTCCAGTTCCAATCCCAGTCCCCTCTTACAAGCCAAAGAGAACAGGAAAACCTGTTATATAGTGACTCTTAATTTACATATGCTACATCTTGGATGCTGTTTCTAAATGCCCTGAAAGAAAATTTTCATGTATGTGCAGAGTGAAAAGTACTACCCCAGTAAAACTTCCAGAACTTCATCAGTACTTGAGCCTGACTCATATACTCAGCCAAGATCCTGACTCCTGGGTTTGCTAGATCGAATATGGCTTTTTCTAACATCAAACTAGCATCTCTTCTAATAACTGATTTTTTTCCATGTGTAAAGGTGGATCAAACAGTAACTCAAGCTAGAAACTTAAGGGATGCCAGTGCACTTCCTAGCATCAGATTCAACTCTGATGTCATAAACTGGCGTTTTATACCAAGTCATTTCAAATCGCAACTCCAACCCCCTTAAACTTCTGAAACTTTATCTGCTGTATGAATCCACGTGTGTTTTTGCCCTTACATATGTTTTGTCCACATGCTTGGCTAAGCACCGCTAGGTGTCAGCGTGAATGAAATGCTGCAAACCGCTACACGACCCTGTGCAAGGGGGGAATTTAATGTGCTGGAACTGCCTGGTAAAGCTGGAAAAATAATTTTCAGCTACAAAGAAATCCAGAAAAAGGCACCTCGCTTCACTGTGCAGTATCATTTACAGTGGTATCTTTTCATGCTGGATAGGATTATTTTTTTTTGTCTTGTTGTCTGTCTACGAATATGGACACTGCTTTGAGCGAAGCTGTCCAGGTAAGGATTAATGGTCGCTCAATTTTACATGTTTCCTTCAACGGTCTTCCACTTGATTGCTCAAAGCCGGATACAAGAGGGGCCATGGGAGCACTATAACAACAACAACTTTCAACATTCAACTATGGGAACATTTCAGTAACTAAAGCCAAAGAAATCCCCAGGGGCAATGACATCTCCATCTCGGAGACTTCTTTAGGAGATTATCAGTCTCATGGCGGAATCAAAACAGAAAAAGATATCTTGCACAATGTTGTAAAACTGAATTTACCCTCTAGGAATGAGCAGTTCAGGTCCCTGATGTCAGGCGGAAAGGTCCTTCCGTTTCCCCCTGACAGAGGAGCTGCCCTGAAAAAGTGGAATAGGGCAGCCCCAGATATTGACCCTTTTTGTTCCTACTGTTGCTGTATGGGTGAAGGACAAAGGAATGTCTATAACAAAGTCCCAAACTGTGCAGTGGCACTGTGGTTGTCTTGGCTGCCCTAAGCAGCATGACACCATAGATAACTTATCTGTGCCCAGAACAGCCCGTATGAGAAATAGCACTAAAAGTATTTGAATAAACACTACAATGATCCCTTCACTGACACACTAACAGTGGAGTAAACAACGTAGCTTAAAAAATTGGAAGATCATGGTCTAAACCTTATACATAATCTCTCAGTCAAAGAACAAGCAAAGAAACACTTCCCTGGGAGTATGTTTTTAAAAGCAATCCTGGAACCGTTGTAGGAACAATCCAAGTCTGGACAAATAAAATGGCCTGACTGAAGATATATTTCATCTTATCGCTGCTACTGTTTTTGTGGCTGAGAAGGATAGTCCATTGAGATGGGGTTTTCATTAATACACATGTTTCTGTTTGATTTTAGGTCTGATCAACATTCCTGCGGTGGCCTTTGGCATATTCTCAGGGGGACTGATCATGAAAAAATTCAGAATCAATGTTTTAGGGGCTGCAAAACTCTCTCTGGGATCATCTTTCTTTGGTTACCTTTTGCTCCTCTCATTATTTGCAATGGGCTGCAAGAACTCAGAAGTGGCTGGACTGACTGTGTCATACCACGGGTATGCTGGGAAGGGCACGTTTCAGCATAAAGAGCTCCTGCAAACTGAACTCCTTCCTCATTTTATTTCACAAAGTATATATTGTTGAAAAGAGAATGACTGACCTAAATACGCTTCCCAGAAATTTGATTCAAAGCAGTGGAAACCGCTGTATCTGTTCCAGTGGGCATTGTGTCTGAACATTTTCAAGATTGCTGCCTTCAGCCCAGAGGGGTTTATGCCACAAGTGCAGATTATTTTTCTGATTACTTTTTGATTATGATTGCCATGGGACCCATCCTTTGAGCCCAGGGATTTCTGGAAATGTGAGGAGCTCAGTAGGGGGAGTGTGAGATTCTATTAATTGTTCCTTGCCTCTATGTGCTGCTGAACAACCCATGTCATTTAATAGCCTGTGAATCCAAAACTTAAGGATTCATGAAGTAACCATGAGTAAGCCATGATGTTAACCATGAGGCTAGTACTCTTTGTTTACTTTCGCTCTGGTATTATTCTGTAAAGCTCACTTTTGGGGAGGAGTTGCCAGCACCAACTCCACGGCAGCCTCAGGAGCTGCTCTGTCAGTGACTTCAGCAGCAGCTGCCTGAAGATGGCAGGTGGCTGTTGTGCAAGGTATCAGGCTCTCAGTTTGGACAAATCTCATTCTGACAAATTCCTCAGTAAGTTCTACAGAGGCCATTTCCTGTGGGGAATTCATCCCTTTTTTGCCACTGGAGTAATCAAATTTTTCTGTCCAGTTTGTTAAAACTGCATCAAACCTCAGATAGCTAAAATCTTGGAAAATCTGAGAAATGCATGAGGAGAAATTGTTAGCTGTCCCCCTTAATAAAGTAGCTACTATCTCACAGCAGGTGGTGTGATTTGGTGATAATTGTTTGATAGCAGAGAAATAAGAATTTACACTGCTGCATAGATGTGAAGAGACAGCACCTTAATGGAGTACAAGAGAAGGTCTGGCCGGATGTGCCAGGCAGAGAGTATAACCTGTGATTTGGTAATGATTTCTTTCACATTTGCTAGAAGATATCGTTGCAATTTCTCTTTTTTCCCCAGAACTAAACAGACAACTGATTACGAGCAAGCCCTGTTTTCGGAGTGTAACTCGGGCTGCCTGTGTTCCAAGAACGACTGGGACCCCATCTGCGGGGAAAATGGAGTTACTTACATTTCTGCTTGTCTTGCAGGCTGCCAAGCATCCAATGGCAGTGGGAAAAACACTGTAAGACAATCTTTCATTTCCATATCTGATGTGGTACCTTTCCTAATACAACCACTTCTGTCAGAGTACATGGATTAAAATTGAGTAAGGCATGTTCTCTCTGGCCCTAAATGCTTCATGGGTTTTTTTAGCAACATGCCACTCACATTTGAACCTTTCTCCTTTGCTATTTCCAGCAGAATTTTAAAGCAGAGAATGTAGGAGGTTTTTTTTTTAGCTGTTGGCTACTAAAACTGTTTAAAAACCCCAATAAAAACATTCATCAACTCTAGATACTTTCCTTATAAATTTATCCTTTGATGAAAAAGCCTTCCATTTGAAAAACACTTTCCATCTTGGGTTTAAACTTTTGGTTACCCAGAAAAGCATGATATGCAATTTCTGAATATCCACTTCTCCACTGTTTAGGTTATCATATACTTTTTCCTGCTGTATTCCAGGTTTTTTTTAACTGCAGCTGTGTGGGAACGGTGGAATCTCCTTCACGAAGTTCCTCAGCTGTGGTGGGACCGTGTCAGAAAGGAAATGAGTGCCCAAAAATGTTTCTGTATTTTCTAGTAGTATCGGTTATCACTTCATATACTTTGTCAGTAGGTGGCACACCTGGATATATCCTGCTCCTGAGGTAAGAAATGTCTGTGAGCATTGCCAAGTGCTTTGACACGTACAACTGGGTCTCCCTCCCCAGCTAGTATTGTGAAATGGTTTTCAGCAATGCAAGGTGGCCTTTAAAATATATATTTTTTAACTATTGAAAGGCATCCTCATAATTTGAGAATAAATTTTCTCCCACCGAAGCAGCAAGGTGCGCATGATTATCTCTACCAGCAATACCTTTCTGGTTTTAAACATGATGTAGGAGGCCTGGTTTCATTTATACCATGTTCCACTTCTCTTAAAGCCCTTTTACATTAGCAGAATGGTGTTAAATGACCTCCATGCAAATGGAACTTAGCTCTGCAAGTGCCAGTGTGTGAGCATGTATTCTTAGTGGTAGCCAGTTTTCTCCACTTGCTTTGGAAACCTGTGCACAGCTACACAGAGGTGATCTAATCCAAACCTTCTATATACACTCAGCACCTCTCCTCTAGTCAATTTTTTTACTCCATATAATTGTTCGGTCCCAGATTGCTCTCTTCAAAACAAAGATAGATTTAGCATGATTTTTTTTTTTCTGTCGTAATAACCATGGGTTTATTAAACACTTGTCCCAGGAGATTGTTCCAATACATACTTAACTGCTGGAACTATTAGTCCATCACTGAGTGTAAGCTTTTAAGCTAATTTTAGAAAGTGCAAAAGGACTATAACACTTCCAGTGATTAATCTGGATTTTTGTCAGCTTCTTGCAGTTTTTGGATTCTAAGCGCTGTTCTTCTCTGTTTTGGAAAGCCTTCTTTCTCAGTTCCTCTTTCCAAATTATTTCCAGATGGGTACATTTTACTTCTCAAACAAAACAGTAAATACAGTTTAACTAATCTTTATTATTGTTGTGTTTTCTTACCCACAAATTCTCTCTGGTTTTGAAAGAAATTTTCTGGAACAGGCCCAGTCTTATTGCCAGTATCATTATATCACATGGAAAAAAACAGTGCTAGAACTAGCTGAGTATAGGCTATATGGAAAAACTTAAATAATGTAACTTCAGTTATGGTTCCAGCACAGTCCTTGAACCAGAAGTAATATTCACGTGGAGGCTTTCAGCGATGGTTGAGGTGAGGATCCTTTTCCACTGTCCTCCCCAAACACTGCCAGAGTGGTATATGCCTTAAACCATATAGGATGCACAGCTTTTTCCACCCACCTTGTTGGGTTACCACTTAATACTGCAAAAACACATGGCGTTTCTTGCTCTCTCTTCAAGGAGTCACTCCAAGAAGAACTTGTAGTGACAAAATACTATGATGCATTTTAGACAGTTTTTACTGAAATTTACGCACCACTGAAACTGTCTGTGCATCAAGAAGAGGATGAATAAGGAGTTGAAAGCTTGTGGCAAAGCCTTTGGGGTTTCCATCAGATTGCCCTCTGTGGGTCCTTCTGACACATTGGGATCTTTTGTTGTGAAAATACATGCATAGGGCTATGCAGTTTCCTTCTGCTTCCTCTCCACGTGATGTCCCCTTTCTAACCATAAAACATATGATAAAAAATGTACTGCTGTGGTACCCCACAGAGCCTCAACACCCTTGTTGCCATACTCAACCTCCTGCTTTCCATCTTATCTCTACTGCAGAAGTGTCCGGGAGGAGTTTTTCGTAGTTGAACACCTACCAGTTTAAATCACACAGAGTTGCCTGAACTTCTCAATCCTTAGAACATCCTCTCAGAGGATTTAGTCCTTAATGGGTTTATTTAGAAAAGCTTAGAGAGTTTTTCAATAACAGTACTAAAACATTTTGCTATATGAAATCAGCAGAACAACTTTATTGGTTCTGCTCCAGAGCTTCTATTTCTGTTGAAAATCATTTTACTTTGAGGGCCATTTAATTGAATCTGAGAAGTCATATGTTTTTCTGCTGAATTGAAGGCACCCGAATCTGATGTGCAGCTAAATAAATCATGTTCCAGTAAATTCAATCCATTTTTTTTTCCTTTTTTTTTTTTTCTTCTCTTGGCACAATTCCACTTTAAGCTCACACTTGCTTTTCTGAAATCCATCACCGACTGGCTTTGCCAGAAAATCTCTCTGAACTGAAAGTATGCTTCTGTTTCCAGAAAGAAAAAAAACCTGTTCTTTGAAAACAAATAGTCCCAAGGTCAAGTTGTAGACTTCATTAGGTATTTTTTCCAGTTATCTCTTTTTAAAAATATTCAGTATTCAGTCAGTTCTGATAAGATTCCAACAGTTAAGCAAGTTGATGTTTTCACATGAGCAGATGTTGTTGCACCTGCCACGGAGCACAAATACAGCTAAATTCCTAAAAGCCTATAAGATTTAGTGACATTTACTTCAAGGGTTTACACGTCTGAAATCATTGAAGTATGCTTACAGCTAGTGAATGAGTCATTTGCTGATATGTCTTTTTAGTGGCATTAGACTAATTACAAGAAACTTGGGAAAGCCCTGAAGTTTTGGAGAAAAAAACCCACAGTTCAGATAGCTGTTGTTCAAGCACAAGCTATTAATAGCAGGTGATTAAGCAGTGAAAAGGAAGGCTCAGATCTCCCTGAGAGGTTTGGCTCTCAGGATCTCAAAGAACTCCTGTTTCCGTGCAAAGACAATACAAATGTTCAAACATATATTTTTTTTCCATCTGAAAGATAAGATGATTTCTTTTTTGCAGGATGCAAAACCTATGGAACACGTAGACGTTATTATGTACAGTTATTTGTTATATTTTCCACTTTTTGATTTCTATGCTCTTGCATTTGGATAAAAGGACTTCTAGGCTGAGGCTTGCTTGTGTAGCATGTATCTGATAAGAGGGCAAAATGGAGTTCTTCATGCTCAAAATCACATTACATTAATGCCTACATAAATTGCAGTGCCTGTATAAGACATAATATAACAAACCACATGGTGATAATCCATGATAAGTGCATTAGAGAATAAAGCACTCAGATTACAAAATGGGATGCACCCAACAGTTTTTCGAATATGGTACTTTGGTGTTGCTTTCCATATATATCCTCTGTGTCCTTTTCCCATTTCACTAAGTTAAGGGAAGATGACCTGAATATAATTTACAATATGGATTCTTAATGCTGTTCTGGCAGCTACATTGGGAAATAATAGAACATCACTGATGGGGGAACAAAAGAGCTAGTTCTGCAATATCTTTATTATTACTGAAAGGTATTCCTGATTACATGAATTTCTGCAGAAGCTGAGTCCATCCTAGTTCAGAGCACATAGACTAGGCCTCAAAAGTGCTAGGTTTATCTATAGTGACAATTGAAATTCAGCCCATTTTTTTCTTTTTATATTGAATAAAATGACTGTGGCAACAGGGTGTTTAATCAATTACTACAATGATACGTGTGTTACTCACCCCACTTATCAAGCATGTAACAGTTTAATCATGTGACTGAGACTATTCACATGCTTAAAGTAAAGCATGTACTCAGGTTCTTGCTGGATTAGGTAATAGGCAGTCTGATACATCCTGGGTGAAACATCACACTTGAGCAGCTGGTGAGGTTAGTGGCAGTTGAGCCCCACTAATTTGAGCATCTCCATACACACACTGCTGCTAGCATCGATGTGAAAGGTAGTTGTTTGCCTGCCTACCACTGCCACCCCCCTAGAAAAGCCAGGACAATGACCCAAGGCTGGAGAAGGGCTGATCTGGAGCCAGAAGGACTGATGTCTGTGCTGGGCCCATACTGCAAGCTCAGAAAAGTCCAAATGGAAATGGTCTGTCCTGTCAGACAACGGCTTGGAGGATTTACCTTTACAGGAAGTGTGATCCTGATCCTAGATACAGTGCAATGAAAACAGAGTGCCAAAATACCTTATACTAGCCTGGGTCACAATCCACATTTTCAGAGAGTATTCAAGTGAATAAGACCATGCGATGATTCATGATTTCACAACCAATTTTCTTGTCCTGTATTAGTAACTCCTAAATTCTGGTATTATCTGAAAATACACTGACTTCTAAAAATGTCATATTTAATACAGATGTTTAGAATTCCTAGATACTGTTATGATTTTATCACATTATATTCCTATTTCTGTAATTTTGTTAAAGTCAGTGTCAGTAAGTAGGAAAAAGTCACACGTCTTTCTTTCCTCTTGCTCTCTATTTGTGTTCAAATTATCCACACTCAATTCTTTGTTTCTATTTAACACTTTTTAAAATATATTTTTGTTCTAGATGCATTAAACCACACTTGAAATCATTTGCACTTGGTATCTATACCCTGGCAATAAGAGTACTTGGTAAGTCCAGTTGTTACTCTTGGGTCTATTTTACTATACTTCTTACTGATTGCTTGTCCTAGAATTAAACTTTGTGGGAAAGAACAATGTCTAAATTACAAGTTAATATTATATGATTTAAAAAAAAAACAAGCAACCAACCAAACAAACAAAAAACCCAACCACAAACAAAGGAGGAAAAGAGTAGGAAAGGAAACAGCTTTGTATTCAGAAATTGTCTAAGGTATAATAAAAATAAGCACTGCTAATGTCCACAGAGGTAGCAAATGATTCTTCAGTCTATGAAGCTAATATCAAAATTACTTCTTGTCTCTCCTTATACAACAATAAGCATAATAGAACAGCTATAGATCAGAATTTGTAATAATTTTTCAGGCACTTTTTCATTAGTTTCTAAGGGAATTCATCTAAGTACAGGTGTGCCTGAGGACAGGGTTCACTGCAGCCACCCATAAATTTTCTCTAAATCCAAGGGTACCATGAGATGGCAATGAACTGGAAACTCTAGAATCCTCTGGGTCTTCATAGAAAAGATAATAATTAGCAAGAAGCAAGTCACTTGTTTAAATAAAACATCTCAATAAGCTGGATGAGGCAGATGAAATGACATCAAAACAAGCTTCTGGCTGCTTTCTTACACCTTTTCAGTCCAGAATTTACCTTTTGGGCTTACTTTCTTCTCCAGCAACCATTGGTGGCTCACCAGGTTGCACTGAGTCCACAATGTCCCCATTAGCACCTGGAGAAGGGATTTCCCTTTCCATCACCCACAAGCACTGAAGTAGGTTTGCTGCTGCCACAGCAGGATCTCAGGGTACTTGTAGCCCCATTGCAGGCTCCCAGCCCTGCCATCTCTTTCCCTTCTCACCCCCACAACCAACGCACAGGAAACCCCCTATCCCAAGATCCTTTGCTCTCAAGAAAGGAGAAGTATCTCCTTGTTTTTTTCCTGGAGGGGTCGTGCAGGGTGAGGAGAGCAAGCCATGGCCAGCACTCCTTCCGCTGACTTCCAGAGTGCTTTTTGATGTTCAGCGGTGTTTCCTCCCCACCCCGATTCCCCACGGGCAGGAAAGAGCAGTGTGTGCCCGGGCAACACAAGACACAACTTTTCAAGCTAGCAAACACTGTGGAAGTGTCATTGCTGCTCAGATGTGCTATTTAATATTTTACATGAACAGGTCTCTAGATCAGAACTGATCACCCTGGAAAATAACCTTCTTGCTTCTATCTGTTTGTTAAATACACCCAGCGGGAATTCCAGCCCCAGTGTACTTTGGAGTGGCTATAGATACCACTTGCCTGAAATGGGGAAGCAAAAGATGTGGGGGAAGAGGAGCATGCAGACTCTACGACTCCAGTGCACTGAGGTAACAGCTCTTCTCTATTCATTCTTTAACTTCTGTTCTTTAAGTATATCTACACCTGGCACTGTTAGAAGAGTATCTGTCAGAAAATTTGAGTGAAAGTTTTGATTCCGAATGAAAGAGTCTGACTAGCAATATTAACAATAATGCTCAGGTTTTGGCATTCTCTTTTGGTGCAGCCTCTGGTTTTTTTGTTTGTTTGTTTTGTTTTGTTTTTGGAAGGGGGGTCATCTTATTTCAATATCAGCTGGAAATATTTGGCACTTGATTTTTTGCCCCAAAAATATTTGAGTTAAAACTTCAATTTTATGCTAAAGCTTTCCTCATTTCTTAACAACTCTCCTGTGAGAGTGTGTATGTGTAAGTAAATAAATAAGTAAAAGTGTTGTTAAACCTCATCACTGCTCCATGTTGGAGCTGGACCACAAAAAAGAAGGAAAGGGTGCCACAAAGCATGCTTGGCTTATCTAGGGGTTTAAGCACAGCGTTGTCTTTATTGCTAGAGGAAAATAATTATCTGAGCTGCATTCAAGAAAGACATTCCCAGAAATGGAGAATGGTATAATAATGGTAAAAGGAAAAGGAGAGAAAACAAGTTGCACTCCCCTCCCCCACCTGCAGGAAAAAACTTGAGGGGGGGCTACATATTGTTTTGAAAATTTGAAGAAAAGAACAAAAGCTCATTTGGGACTCATTACTAATAAAGCATGATGTCATTGTTGTGGCTGTTGTTATTACTGTCATTATGCCTGTAAAGCAAAAATACCATCAAACAGACTTGGCATCACTCGTACTGCTTATGAGGCAACCAAAAATAAGGTAATTGCCCTAAAAATATTAGTGTTATTCTCACTGGAGCACATTTCGGTGGAGGAGGTCAGTCACTGACCGACACACTTTCTGGGCCACAAACCACACGACACCTGACCTGGTGGGCTGGTAAAATTTCATCTCCAGGGTCATCGTCTTGCTTCAAGATTTTTCTTAATCAGTCTTACTACGTGAAAATATGAATGTGTCCTTGACTCCTAGTTGTAGCCTTTAAAATAGGTTCTGATCAATCATTTCTCCCTCAGGTATGTGTACCTGGGGCTGACTTTGGTGTTGGGCACGGTGTCCGTTTTCTTCAGTGTTGCTGTCCTTTGGGTTCTCCGGAAAAGGTCTTCTCCACAAGAAGAGACACTCTCAGCCAACGGGGAGAGAGGCACCTGTGGGACAAAGAGCAGAAAAGATAATTTTGTCAATAGTGACCATTTAATTCAAACAACTTACTGGCCAGAAAAGGAAACTAGACTTTAGGAAGACTGAGATCTCCACTGTGACTCTACCCAGTGAGTGGTGTTCCAGGCAAAAATTCATCATCAGTGAAGCGGTATCTTAGTATCCACCCTGAAAATATTCACCATTGTGTAATTTTCACTGTAAACACCAAAAGCAAAGGCAGCCATTTTAGCACATGTACAGCTCTGAAAACACTGCTTACCATTTGTCCTGAGGAGTCAGTGCCACTCAAGTGAGGGGATTTGTTATGGCTGGGAAGGTGCAGTTTGCTCCCTCTCCGAGAAGCCTGTTTTTTGGCTGCCCCTCAGCTCCACCTCTCCTTGTCAAGCTGCAACAGCCACTGCTGCCCTTCAGCTTCCTCCTGTGTGTGTGAAGGGTAGAGGGGAGGTTGCAATGCAGCTCACTCTGCCACACTACCAGCCTGAAAGGATCTGGTGCACAAAACCCATCTTGGCAACCTGGAAGGTGTGGGGATATTCTGTACATAGCTTGCCCTTGCAAGGAGTGCAGCATGGGACAGGAAGAAGGTGATTTGTTAGAAGGACAAATCAACTACAGGCTCTGGGCGTCTTTTTTTTTTCTCAAGTAGCTCCATTATAGCACAACAATAACAGCAATAAAGGTTGTTATTGCAGTCAGAGACAACAAAAGTATCATCCAAAGGAAACTGAAATAAAAATAGAGTTTTTTTAGGTTTCCCGCAGTTTTTTTGTTACTTGCTAGTATGCAGTGTACTGAATAATTCCATGCATTTTACGGAATGTAATAACACCAAGATACAAGATACATATGATTTAAAAAAAAATATGACAAGACAGCTTGGGAATAATAAAATATGTTCAAAGACCAGGTCATTTGAGGCTTTTCCATTTAATTTATTGTATTCACTAGCTGAAACTTAGACATGTCTCGTAGTCTCCCTTTATGTATCATTTTTGCAGCTCAACAATATTTGGTATTAAATAAATTTGGGGTGGGTAGTAAAATGTAGAGCTGTTTAACATGGAACACAATCTCAAGAATACTTGTGCTGAAAAAGATGGTCAGAAAATCACTACAATGTCCTTTAAAGCAACTAGAATTTTAGAGCACATGATGAAAGGTAGGCTTCACCGTTCATGATAATATTGGAAAACCAATCTCACATCACATCACTTCCCTCTCAGCAGTGACTGTAGGTATCCTAGCTGAGCTTGCAGGTCAGAGGTAGATGTGGAGCCACTCCTGTGGCATGCGTGAGGGGGGGCAGATGCATAAGAATGAGATTTACTAGGCTTTATCAGTGATAAATGTTTACAGTGTGCCATTAGGGAATGACCTATTCCATTCAATAGGAATCCCAGGAGGAAAGATGTTGCTTAAACATCAAACATTTGCAGAAGGTAAGGATTTAAAACCATCTCTTGAGAAAATGCAGCTGTCATAGGAAGGACCAATGCCACCCACCATTTACTACGTGAGTGGTGTTTAGACCTGGGATATGGGAGACCCAGTCCCCTGTGCTAGCTCTTTGACCTTCCAGGTGAGTGTCGAAGACTACAGGCATGGGGTACTGAGAAGTTGTGGCTGTTCACTTTGCCTTCTATAACTGAATACTAAACTAACCAAACAAAATTGAAATCGTTAGAAGGTTTGTGAATATGGGACTAACTGTAGCATTATGGCTAGAGTAAATCATAAAGATTCAGGCTTCATTCATACTACATCATCATAAAAACAACAAAAAAATGCCACACCACATCAGCATCCAGGCCCAAGAAAGAGGTTTGGAGCCTTCCCTAGCCTTCTTGGGAGGTCACTTTTCATAGCAATGAGCTGTCAGATCCAGGGAGAGAAAGGTACAACCCAACTTAAGTACACACTGGAATAAAAAAGGAGGAATATCTGCATTACACTCAATGCTTCTTGTTGTATGTCACATAAATGAGGATGATTCCTAATTTGCGAATCAGTCCTGGCAGGGTTTGTGGCAGGGACACTGCTGCTCAGCAATAATGAAGCTGCCATGGACACAATTCTCCATGTGCCTGGCAGCAAGGTGGACAGGAAAATTCACTGGCTTACAGGACAAAGAAATTAAGAGAAACAAGGATAACCTACTCTAATTCAGAAACAGGGAAAAAATCAACTTCTTGGGTTATCACCCGAGTATATGTCTGTAAACCTGTACTTAGTGAAAAATTCTTCTAAAGTATGGGCTTTCCTTCCATGCCTCATTTTCTTTAAACGTGAAAGGAAGAGGACTGCCACAAACATTTTTTTTTCAATAAATTTTATTTTCATTATGGTTTAAAAATGAACACTCTTTTCCTCTCACACTTCAGCAATAATAATACTGTAAGTTACCAAACAGATATACTCCATTCCCACTTTGAAATATTTTCATATGCTACTTTAATTTACTACTTAAAGTAGTAACATGGATGCATGGATGAGTGTCTGACTAGAGATACATATTCTGGATCTGTTATAATAAATGAACAAATGGTTTCAGCAGTAAGGGATTTGGACCTGTCAGGTTCTTGCTACCAGAATTCTTCATTGGTAGATGAGAAGCTCAATATGAGTCAGTAGTGCATGCCTGCAGCCCAGAAAACTAACTACATCCTGAGCTGCATCAAAAGAAGCGTGGCCAGCAGGTCAACAGAGGTGATTCTTCCCCTCTGCTCTGGTGAGACCCCACCTGGAGTACTGTGTCCCCCTCTTGAGTCCTCAACACAGGAAGGACAGGACCTGTTGGAATGAGTCCAGAGGAGGGCCACAAAATTGATCAGAGGAATGTAGCACCTGTGCTATGAGGATAGGCTGAAAGAGTTGGGGTTATTCAGCCTGCAGAGGAGAAGGCTCCAGGGAGACCTTATAGCAGCCTTCTGGTAACTGAAGGGAACCTACAAGAGAGCTGGAGAGGGACTTTTTGTCAGGAAGTATAGTGACAGGACAAGGGGTGACAGCTTTCTCTCATGGCTGTTGAGGAAGGTGTCTTTGAAAGGCTGGTGTATGTGGTGGCAACCATAACCCTCTCCTTGAACCCATGGTATTGTCACTTCCAAAAGAAGATGCTGAGAAACGGTGACTGGTTTAGAAAAACTGTGAAAGCGTTATACAGTCAGCAAAAATCTGTTCTATCAGTAGAACAGTAGAAGAACTATCTTTGGCATATTAACGATTTTTCTAACATATAGTCTTTAAATTGAGACTGGACAACTCTTGCAAAGGATCTGCTCTAGTGTAACAAGACAGATGAACAGCTTAGTAAAGTTGTATGCAATGCCAGGTACTCAATTAATTGAACCATTTTTAAATTTTTTTTTTTTCAGTCTTTGTATCTCAGGTAATATCCCAGACCATGCAAAGATGGTGGGGATTTTGCCCTGGGGATTTCACCTGAAGTATGCATGTCTTTCATTGCTGTTATGCGATGATGCATCACACATTTGGAGTAGCTCCTTCAAAGGTCTACATACTCTCACCTGCCAACGACTTGCACACCTTCCATTCTGCATCTATAATAACAACTCCAAACCGAGCTGCTGATTAAGTCTGAATACAAAAAGAATCTATACAGTCAGCATTAAAGAATTTCCTTTGTATTTTAAATACAAAAATATCCAGGTCTACTTTTCCTCAGATAGATACATGACACACATCAATAAAATTATCAATGCATTCTCATGAAAGACAGAAGCTCTACTGAGCAGTGGGAGGAACAAGCCCAAACACAAGCTAAGATAGTGACACCAAATCAGTTTGCCAGTCGTTCTTCTTACCTCTACAGCAATAAGGTAAAGCTAGATGCACTGAAAAGAAGCACTAAGAACCTTTTTCCATTATTGTAGCTTTTTCACATTCTCAGGATTCCTGTAGTAGCTTAGCATTTGCTTAACTGTACATCAGCCCTTTTACTTATTTTGTTAATTAAGAGTTAAATTTTAAAACACATTGATTTTCTTTTAGGGATTAGTGTCCCCAGAATAAAAAGGGCTCTAGTGAAAGCTGCCTACGGCAGTTGGCCTCTGCCTGACCGACTGCTCTGTACTACTGCTGGCTCGCTCCTCACAAACTGGTGCCTTGGCAGCCACTTCTTCTGGTGGGAGTCTGCTGCCACCCTCTGCCTGGAGGAGTCTGCAACCAGCTCCTGCAGTAAAGGTGATTATCTTAGTGTGGATTTTGTAAGGGTTGTTTTTGTTCTTGGGAGTAATCAGCAACTAGTGATACCTCAGTGTTCTTATTAAGGGTCTTTTTACTACCATAATCCAATATTTTTCCCATGAGTGTAAGCTGCAGTCATATGTGAGGGCCTGGATTAAAAAAAAAAAAAAGAAAGGATTAGATATGTCTTTTTTCAGGTATGAGACTGTAATCTTTGATTTGACTGCAGTAGTTTCCTATTTCCTATTCTCGTACTTTTGGTCAACAGTTCTTGGTCCAAGAAGTCAACTTTAAATTTGAATGTTTCCACAGATAGCTTGGACAACAGCATTCTGAATATAGAATGATTCTTCTCAGCCATACAGGAAGCAAAGCAAAAGATATTTTAATTCCAGAAGAATATAAATTAATGTTATATACAGGACTAGAAAACAAATGAAGAGAAGTTGCTGTGTTGGAATGAGAAAACCAAAGGAAAGCTGTTTCCCTTTTTACTATATGAGAAAGAAAGTGGCACTTTTTCTACAAGTTCTACTATTTCCAAATTTCAGGCTATGTTTAGCTCCATGCCTTTTCACGTTTTTAGAATCAAAAGGCAAAAAAAACTCTTGGGTAAGTCTACTAATACATCTGAAGACAACCTGAAAATGAAACTTTCAGGAACGCAAAACTCCATTGAAAAACATTGTAAAATAAAAGGAAATGCTTATCTTCACATAGTCACAGCATAGTAGTAGAGCTTGTGACACACCTTGGGAGAAGGATGAGGATACAGGTGTTTGTGTGTATATGTCTGTGGTGGAACATCAGTAACAACAGATTAGCAGAAGTATGGTATCCCAGCCAGTCTGTAATAAAGAGCAATAAACAGGGGCCAGGATGCCTATCTCGTGACTAGGAAATGTCAATCATGGTATAAGGAAACTTCTGGAAGTGGATGGTTGATGCTTTATGCCACAACAGAACAAGAAAAAGTCCCAACTTTAAGAAGAAGGGGAATCCATCTGTTACAGGACCATGAATTTCAACCTCTTGCACATAGTTAATCTAAGTACATGATCATCTAACTGTAAGGATATGTTTGACTCCTATAGAGAAATTGCGGGGGAGCACAGTGTTGGATTGGTTTTTTTAAATTTAGATGTAAATCTGATCTATGTAACAACATGGACTTTCTCTGCAACAATGAATGATAACATCCTTGACCATGTTGCTGATCACCTAGTAATGAAAAACTAAAAATAACTCTACACAAATGTTGCCAACAAAAGGCATCAATAAAATACCAAGGGAGGTTTATGTAAGATAATAGAACGAGTTTTCCTTGAAGCCATTTTTAGGCACACAGTGGATGGATGATTGGGAATAGCCACCATGGATTTATCAAGGGCAAAGCAAAGCTTAACCAAGCTGGTTGCCTTCTATGATGGCATGACTGGTCTGGTGGACAAGGGCAGAGCAGTACATCTTGTTTACTGAGACTTCAGCAAGACATACTGGCACAGTCTCTCTTGTTATCCCAGGAGCCAAGCAGGTGAGAAAAAGTCTACCCACTACAGGGTAGGTAGAAAACTAGATTTGAAATGGTGATCAGCAGTTCGAAGCCCAACAGCTGGTGGCCAGTTGCTAGTGATATTCCCCAGATGGGACTGACATTGGTTAGCAAATTCATTAATGGTTTGGAGAACGGGGCTGGAAATGGTTTTAGCAAGTTCATGTGTGGCACCCAACTGAGGAAAGGAGCGGTTAATGTGCTGGAGGGCAGAATAGCAGAGGAGGTTGGATGAGGATGGAGAAATGGACTGATAGGAACTCGTAAAGTTCAGCAAAGGGAAATGCAAAGCTCTGCACCTGGGATAGAATTAATCTATCCACAGAATATGTCAAGAACTTCAACTAGTAAGAAAACAGCTTTGCACAAAAGGCCCATTCGGTCCTGATGGTTGGTGAGTAAAACACAGCACAGAGTCCTGGATTCAGCTGGGATAGAGGGGTTTTTTGTAGCTGCTGTGTTTTAGATTTAGTATGAGCATAATCTTGATAACACATATTGGTGTAGGTGTTGTTAAGTAATGCTTATGTTAAATAAAGGACTTTTCCAGATTCCCATAGAAGCTGAGAGGGAACAAAGATAGGACAAGCTGGCTAAAGGAGTATTCTGTACCACAGACATCATGCTACGTATATAAATAGGGGTTGGCTGGGGGACAGGAATCCATGGTCACTGCTTGGTATGAGCTGGGCAATCAATCAATGGGTAGTGAACAATTGTATTGCATCATTCATTATTTACATTCTTTTGTTGTTATTGTTATTATTATCTTATTTTCTCTTCCATTACTGTTCTACTAAACTGTCTTTATCACCCACAACACCTCTTTTTTTCTGATTCTCCTCTCCTATTACACTGGGGGGGGGTGGGCAGGGAGTGAGCAAGCAGCTGCATGGCGCTTGGGTGCTGGCTGGGGTTAAACCACAGCAGTCCTTTTTGGCACCAAAGACAGAGCACAATGGGTTGAGATAATGACAAATCTAATCAGAACACATTAGAAAAAAAAAATTGGTTTAGGCAATAGTTGAGATTACTGTCTTAAAGGGGGTATTGACAAGGAAATTGGAAGAAGGGCACAAGCCCTCAGCTGCTGGAGGAAACTTCTAATGGCTATGAAGGAAAGGAATCCGTTCAAGGAAGATATTACATGTCACCCAGGCAAGTGGATCAGCATGGAGGGAGGTATCCAACACCTGAGGGAGTTAGCTATGCAGGAGCCAATTTATTGTGCCCTGCACAGCCCACAGTTGCCCATAGATGCATGTGAAGTTCAGTGTACCCAACTCATGAGGCAGAAGTTTTTACAAAGTGCATCATCATTGTGTGCCAACTCATTGGCAACTCTGAGCTAAAATGAAGAGGCATCAGTGGTGGGTGTAGTCGCTGACCAATTCCAGCAGTATGAAGGAAATAGTTCCTTAGATGCTTACCTGTACACCTGTGTCTCAGCCATGGAAAGACTTTTATCAATATTGTTAATATTGTCTTTTCTTCTATCAGTGTTCCATTAAACTGCCTTTATTTCAATCCATGAGGTGTGTGGAGGGGTTCCAGTTCTTGTCACCCGACCCACTGGGCGGCAGGGTGTGAGTGAGCAAGCAGCTGGGGTTAAACCATGACAGATGAACCAGATAAGCTCTAGAGTGTCCTTCCAGTCTGAATTATGCTGTGATTCTAAAACTTGCTCTAAGCTTTTCTCTAAGATTATTTTCTTTTGGAAGGCATCCCAAACTTTAATGAAGCCAACATCTATTTTAGGTTTCTCAGCTCTAGGGACCAGTTTGTCTCTTTAGCTTTCATTACTGATACTAGATATCTAAATACATTATTTGTGACATGCCAGCTTCACTTTTTGAAATAACAGTTAAGGCCCAAAGTTGGATGGGATGGTTAAGCAGAGAAGATTCTGAATATCATAGTGGGGGAAAAAGAAGAATGAATCCTAGATGGCAAAATACAAATGGAATACAATGGTTGATGGTTACGGTCACATGGTTGATGGCCAATAGCAGTAATTTCTGCTCCAGAGTAGGAGCTTCTTAGCTGGAATTTTTTTGAGAAGACCTTGCGTGTACCTGTTAATTGTAGATAGCTAGGAACCACCCTTAAAAAGATGCCTTTCTGGTAATGCTATATGGAATCTTAGAACATACCAGACAAGGCTAGAGATAAGGAATAGTTAATATTTCAAGATGTGGCACTGGTGAGATAACACCTGGAATATATATACATTTTTAGTCATGCACAGTGATGAAATATGGATCAGATAGAAAACATTGTAGCTACAGGTTTCAAAGATGTGCTGCAGAATCCAGAGAACCTATTTTTCAAGAAAATATTAAGCATGATTACCTTGTTTACCTAGTAAAACAGATTGAAAAACTATGCTTGCTTCTTTATGATTAAGGTTGATTCCTAAGTATCAGATTGAGAGGAAGAGCTTTTAAGGTTAAATGATCCTGTCAGTTCAAAACTGGAAAAAATGGAATCTAATTTGGTCATGACTGGAAGTGGACGGAGTGGGAAGGAATGCAATACCTATTGTTCTTAAAGCAGAGCTTTTCACAAAAGATGCTTTAGAGTTTGCAGACTAGATTTATGATCTAAAAAAATCCTCCTGCATTCTGATATTATAATTTTACTAATACTTGCAGTTGAACTGCCCTGACATAGCTTTGGAGTGACTAGCATTTTCTTGATGATGATTCATTTTGTTCTAGGTAAGATAAAGGGAACTGTCTGATTGAGAGCCAGAAAAGTTACGAGCAGTGCAAGGTGTTGCTGATAACAGTATAGAAAGTAAAATTTAATTAAGATTATCTGAAGACCAGCATTATTAAGTAGGTTGTAATTGTTCATAGCAAGTAAAAGAATGGGTGTGGTGACAATGGTGCCAGGGAAGGGCACACAAACTACAAGGAATGGCATGTTTTGATGTACCATCCAAGCAGACAGTAGTCATAGTTCCCATGCTTTAAGGATAACTCCTCTTTTAACTACAGTCACTCTCAGGAATCAGGCATAATGCACAACAAGGGCACAATCAAATAAAATACTTCTCAGGAAACCAGTTCAGTTTTCTTTGAACTAGAGCTGCAAGTAGGTAAAGGGCGGCTCCAAAGTGCACACAGCCCAAATACACTTTCACACTGAGTTTGCCTGTGCTGTTAATAGCACTGAACTATAAATCTGAACAGTTTTCTAAGCATAGGTTTCTTGTGAACACCTAATCTGTTCAACACACCCAAGGCATTACATATTCTCTTCCTGCTAGTCCTTGGCTGGTTCTAGCAGGTCTTAGCTGAATGGATTTCAGCCATAGAGTATGAAAATAAATCTTTATACCAAAATATGCTTTAGCTATAGGTAACCAGGAACACTTCTAAAATTGGAACACCACAATTTTAAATGCTGGGAAGGTATGAACTATGATAATATTGACAAGCTCAGGAAAAATAGGTGTTTCACAAGAGTGTACAAAAAGAATATATGTGCACATCTTCTACCTAATTAATTTTTGACCACTGTGGATAAACATGAATTTTGGGAACTTTAACAGAGGGCAGAACTGGGAGGAGACAAGATTAAAACTGCCTAAACCATAGTTTGTGTTAGAAGTTAATGATTCTTCTACCAAGTGCCATCACAGCTTTGCTTAAGGAGAGAATACTCTGACTTTTGAGCACTTGTGTGGTAGTATAACTGCTGCAGTTGTGGATACAGAACCTAGGTAGGAACCTCTTTAATATTCTTTTTGCTTTTCTTAACCTTAAAATGTTGTTATTTAGTGTCTGGGGCTAATGAATATTACCTGTGCAGCGATAGTTACATTTCCTATGACTGGTAATACCAGTAACATTCCTGTTGTAAATATCAATGCTTTAATGATGGCATCATACATTTGTATCTGTGTCTCTGAACAGTGAGCATCATATGTCTTGAACAATGCAAGCAACACTGAGGTCTGCACAGCACTGTCATATTCATTTTTCATATTAGGTTATAAAAGGTCTTATTCTGATTTATTAATGTATTTAAAAAACAGTAAGACAATCAGATTAGCACTGCAGTTAGTGTAAATCCTAAACAACTAGATGAAACATTGCACAATTTGTGATTGCTTTTTAGCCTACTGGATACTGGTATAGCACCTGAGAGTGCAACTGTAGCGAGAAACAGTCCAAGGATTTGCAGTGTCTGCTGGATTCTGAAAATTCCTCAAACATTGTTGTATCTTTCTTTCATAAGAATCTACACAACTTGTATAAAACTGTCATCTCAACCTTTGTAAACTAATTACCTGTCATTCATGCTAAGGTGTTTAAATTGGTGCTCTTATTATATTTTGCATATAATTAGGGGGTAGAAAACCAAGCTTGATTATTATATTTTTTTAATGTTCACAAAGGGATAGGTCTACCTAACAGACATACATCTACAAAGTCATGTAGCCTGAAGCACTGAAGAAGCCTGCAGTTGTCCTTTGAAAGCCTAACTGCTGTACTCTGGAGCAATCTTGTAAGGTGCTGCATGCTTCCCATGACATTGTGAGAGCTCTCACCTCCCACCAACACAAATGATGCACACTGATTATTACTTAAGACCCTTGATCTTTGTCCCTGAAAAGTGTTTCTCAGAAGAGACTGTACTGAGTACAACACTAAAAGAGTTTGTCAAATGTTCCTTGGGTCTGATGAAAAAGCGATGAAAAGCGTTAACTTTCATTCTCATGGGAGGTTTTGGTGGGTTTTCTTCCTTATGTGTGCTTTCTGGGAGAGGATTGCTTTCTTCCCTTGAAAAGGAAGTTAGGGTGATTTTTGTTTACGTTGTCTGACTACTTAATACCAATGTTATTTGACTGATCTCATATTTTTGCAAATGCAACCACTTCAGGCTATAGTTACAGCAGAATGGCTTGTGCTGGCAAATCGTAATAGTTTTAGAGAAGTCATATTAGCAAAAGGAAACATTTGGTGCAGAAAGCTTCATACTTTTCTTTTGCTTTTAACCAGATCCTTGGTTTATTAAACATGGAAAAAAACACTGGTGAAATAAATCCAAATCCAAAATAGCAACTTTATCAATATTTTACCTAACAGGCTCAGCAGCTAATGTATGTTGACATTAATTGTGAATTGACCTTTTATCTTTTTTCTAATCTTCTGGCATTTCCCCAGCCTTGATCTTTTCTATCTCCAACAGATTTCCATGTACAGCAGGGTCAACTGAGGGTAGGAAGAGATGTTGCCAGCAGCTCCAACAACAGTTCCTTGCACATAGTGCATGCTAACATTTCTCCATCATGGTTGCATCAGTTTTTTGCTTCCTTCCCCTTGTCCTAGCCTTCCCCAGCAAAATAACACCATGTCCAGTAGCATCTTTGCAAAGCAATTATAAGACATGGGTCATTCACCACTGATAGGAACTGATTACCCTTGTTCTTGCCTAGAAGTCCTTCCCCTGGATCACTGGAGGAGCTGAATGCTGACAGTTCTGAGCCAATTAACTTCCATCTTCTAGCTGGCTTCACACTTTTCTGCATGTACCAAGCCTCTTTAGCCCCACAAAGATGTATTTTACTTTATTTTTCCAAAACTTTTTTTTTTTTTTAGCCTTTATCTTGCCTGGTATCCTAACCTCTGCCTCTGGATGCCTTTTTCACTATTTGCTTCTAACTGCTTAACCCGCTCTTATTATTTACTGCTCGCACTTTCAGTCTTGCTGTCCTCCCTTCTTGTGCTTTCACAGTCTTTCTCTGGAACGTTTACTGTGACAGGCTGCTAAGATCTAAAGTTCTTCTGCTGTGTGTATGGATACCTGACAGGATTTCTTTTTTATCTACTTTGCCTCTATTTCTATCTTCAAGTTTCTCCACTTTCACTCCTTCTCGCCTTATATTGAGATTCAAAGTCATGTTGTACCTTCAGACTCTCAAAAAGGTCATTTTAACCCTGTGATCTGCAATGACATACTACCTAAGTATTTTAGTGTAGTCCTTAATGTATTACATTAACAGGAGAAGCTAGTATCTTCAGATTACACAAGGACAGATAAATTTCAGAGGACCAGATGCTCAAAAGCATTTATGTGATGACTTTTCAGGAACACTAAGAATCCCAGTTCACCAGCACTTCTGTTGGTACTTACACAGACTTGAGGAAATCCTTTCCTCTATTTGTTGTTTCTTTCTGTCCAAGGGCCCAAGTGGAAGAAAAAAAGTATTTATTTTGTCCAGATATGTGTTCTGACCCAGACTTACAGCAACAGAAGCAGTGGTGCTCACAAGAGTGTGGGAAGTAGATATGAGCAGTGGGAAAGGAAAGTTGTTGTTCATGCCAGTGCTAGTACCCAAGAGCATGCTCAAGAACTTAATCTCAAGAAACACCTACACTCTTCAAATCCCTGGTTCTTTATTCAGATGAAACATCCTTGGGTATTAATGCTCGTCCACCTGAATGAAGAAAAATGTTCTTCACCATCATTTATTAGAGCAATGTCTACCCTTTAAATGCTATGAAAAACATTACTCTGCCATGTGGTCTGTACCAGAGTAATTTGCAATTGCAGATCGACTTTTTCCAGCATCGGAAAATCCAACTTTTATTAGCTCCATTCAAGTGTGTTAAACCTCTCTGTGTGAGTCCCCCTTCACCCTTTTCTCAAATGAGGATGCTACTGTGAAAGGCGAAAGAAATCAGTTCCTGTGAGCTGTGTTTTTAAGTTCTAGCCTGGTGTCACTAGTTTCAATATTCCTGTCTGCTTTGTGTATAAAGATCTGCATATCAAAGATATGCAGTGACAAGTGGTGTCCCTCAAGGGTCCCTGCTGGGACCAGTACTGTTTAACATTTTTATCAATGATACAGGGGGACTGAGTCCACCATCAGCAAGTTTGCAGATGACACCAAACGGTATGTTGTTGTCAATACACCAGAGGGATGGGATGCCATCCAGAGAAACCTGAGCAGGCTGGAGAGGTGGGCACAGGTGAATCTTATGAGGTTCTACAAGAGCAAGTGCAGGGTTCTGCACCTGGGCTGGAACAATCCTCACTCAATACAGATTAGGGGATGAGGTATTAGAAGCAGCCCTGAGGAAAGGGAGTTGGGGATGCTGATGGATGAGAAGCTGGACATGAGCAGGCAGTGTGCACTTGCAGCCCAGAAGGCCAATCCCATCCTGGGCTGCATCAAAAGATGCATTGCCAGCAGATCCAGAGAGGTGATTCTGCCACTTTGTTCTGTTGAGTACGCACCAGAGTACTGTAATCACCTGGAGTACTGTGTACAGGTATGGAGGCCTCAATATGGAAGGACATGGACCTGATGGAGTGGTCCAGAGGAGGGCCACAAAAATGATCAGGAGGTCGGAGCACCGTTGCTATGAGGGCAGGCTGAGGAAGCTGGGGTTGGTCAGCCTGGACAAGAGGAGGCTCCGGGGAAACCTAAGAGCAGCCTTCCAGAACCTGAAAGGGGCCTACAGGAAAGCTGGGAAGGGTCTATTTACAAAGACCAGCAGTGACAGGACGATGGCTTCAAGCTGGAGAAGAGCAGATTTATATCAGATATTAGGAATAGGTTCTTTACCCTGAGGATGGTGGACCACTGGAACAGGTTGCCCAGGGAGGTAGTTGAGGCCCCTTCCCTGGAGATATTCAAGGCATGACCTTTGGAGGTACCTTCTGGCCTGGACCATTCTATGATTCTATGATTTTAACTGAAGTAGATGTGTTTCAAGGGACTCAATTTTTCCAAGGGGTTCTGCAGTGGCACCTAGATCATACTTCAGAAATCTGTTCTGTTTGTAGTTGGAATTGCACAAATGGGCAAGTGTTTTCCTCCTTTAAAAAAACTTTGCAAATGTTACATAAACTTCCCTTGCAGCTTTTCACTATAGTATTCTTTTTAATTCCTTACCCATCTCTCAGCTACAGAATTTTTAAAAACTGGGAAAAGAAAAAGTTGAAGTATTGTACTATTCTTTGCAATAAAACCAAATTCAAGTTAATAATGAAACAAGGCTTTCCACAATAAAAAAGTATCTTATATCCAAGGAAGTGAAAGATTTGTCATCTATGGCTACAGGGTGTGCTCTTCCCAGGGGAACTGGAGCAGTTCTGATGAACTGCTGAGTTGCAGATGATTTCATGCATCAGGGGATATAGACAACACTCTGCAAAAAAAAGTGGGTTAGGGATACCCTGTATGCTATCACATGAAGAAAAACCATAAAATCTCTTTATAGGAGGTTAAGTAGCTAAAATAATAATTTTTTTTGTCATTAAGAATTGTTTCCAACAGGCCAGTAAGAAGGAATAAGTCAGGTGGCGTGGTGCTAGTACAGAGACCTTACCAAAACACTGACTTAGTCCTAAGCCACATGGTCAGCAAATTCAGAGCCTCACTAGGACTCCCTGTGCTTCAGCACTAATATTTTGTTGTCCCTTTTGGTTTATTTTTGGGAAGAACTTTGTCCCTTACTCTTTTGTGGGAATTGTCTTTTTAGTGTTAAAAGTCATTCTAGATCAAAAAAATGAGGGGGTAGTGGGAGACTAAAGCCTGGTTCATTTGAAAAGGAAGATGTCAAAACAAGATATTTCAGAATTTAAACAAATATACACATTGAAACACCCAAGTCATTGAACCAAATCCTTTCCAAGGAACATCTCCGCATTTTCCTGTAACTACTGTTTAATCAGAAAGGTTCTTAAGCAACTCTGTTATCCTGTATGTACTTTTGTGATTATTGTTATTTTTCTTCTGCATTCAGACCACTAAGTAAAGAAATTGACCATGACGATGGAAAACAAATCCAGTAACGCTGATGACTCAAATCAGGAAGCAGATCCTGCCCAGCTTTTGGATGATGAAGCAAACAAAAATCTACCAGTCAAAAAGCAGACTTCCTGTTGCAATGGCTTGAAGGTTTGGTGCCTTATCAATGTCACTGCAAATTGCTATTGTCAAACATTAAGAAATTCTGTTCAATATATGATGTGACACATTATCATTCCTACTTCCCCTTTTTTCCCCATTCCTACTTTTCCCATCTTTTCTTGAACTGAATACACACTGGAGGTACAGGGAAGGGTTGAATCTTGATTTGCCCCGAAGAAAATAAAAATTCCTGATTTAATGTATTTATTCTAAAGTCACTTGCAGGTAGATCCCTTTTTTGTCATTGGAGAAAGGTAGTAACCTCCAGTGGAAGACTCGAAGGAGCCAAAAATAGGTGATGATACCCTGTTTTCTGGAGGTTGCTATCACTGCCTATCCTTGTAGGCCCAAAATAAGGTGATATAAGCTGTATTCCAGGACTTTAATCTAATTTGGGGTGCTATGTCAAGCAGTTCACTGATTCCCACAAGCATCCATGCTTTCAGGAGAACACAAGAATTGACTGAACAATGCAAGTAAACATTTGATGAGAATTTTGCTTTCATGTAATGCCTTAGTATTTATTGCTTCTGGCTGAGCTGCAAGTATTACAAGCGCAAGATTTCTTTTGACAGTGATGTGTTCGGATTTATATTTTGACTGCTTCTTCAGCCAGCTGCATCTTAAGTTAAATTCCATGGATTCAGTGGGGTTGCTATCAGAGACACATTTCTCTCTCTAGAAAAGTCTGTAAAATGGAAGATTAATGCAAAATAATAGGTAATTGCAAGCTTCCCAAACATCAAAAATAGCTTGGCTCAAGTAACAGACAAAGGTTGTTATGTTTTTTATTTTATCTGGCTAACATTTGCCACTCATATAGACCTACAAGAATAGAATCTGATCTCTCTGAGAGACTCACAGGAGTAACTTTGCCATCATATATGCAGGCAACGCTGTGCAGCTGTGGATGTATATCTAACTTTATGGCAATTAGTTAACAGACAAAATACCTTGGAGATAATAAAAGACAAACTGCTATTGATCTTCACCTTCCCATCAAGTATTTCGTGGTTTACCCAGGGATTGCATTTTCAAACCCCAAATACCCAAGTAATTTTTGTTTGTGTTTTCATGCTTATCAGCAGTTTGTGCCTTCAGCCATAGCCCATTAAAGCATTGCTGGCATAAGGCAAGGAAGGTGGTTCTCGCAGACCTTTTGCCAGTCCAGCTCAGGAAAAATCAAATATGTTAGGACAAAGCCTGCACTTGTGTGATTTTTCTCTTCTTTCTTGACAAAAGGAGGGTAAATATACCTGTTTCCAAGCTTTTACTTCCAGGATTGGCTTAATTTCTTAAAGTAGACAGTATTGGAAAGTCTAAATCTATATTTGCTTTTGTTTACTTACCCAATGTTGTGTTGTATTGTAACTTTTACCCAGTGAGCAATAAGTCTATTTGTTTTTTAGACTATGTTGAAATAGTTGGATAATATTTAAACAAACTTGGCTTAACTTTTTATCAAATACATCTTTATTTGCAAAAGCCACAATGTGTGTTGGTGGGAGCAACTATAAAATTACAAAGAATATCAAGCTTTCCTTTATGAGCTGTATGGTACACCTAAGCATATGTTATGTATAAATGTCACAAGTGTGACAGAGCCATAATCCACACATTTATAAATATATCATTTGAGACAGAGATTATCTCAATCAGTCTTTACTACCTTCCACATGCTTGATTATCATGAAAATTTGCATAAGGCCTTTACTTTGATGCCATGGCTATCTATACATTTGGGTTAGAAAGAGTTGTAAACTGGCCTAAAATAGGTGACATGTGGCTCAAGCAGAAGATAATTGGGGCTAAGATTAACTTTAGGTTGGATTAGTGTCAGTAAATTTATCTTGATTGTTTTATCTCTGGTAAGTTTTACATTTCTGCAACACCTAGAAATTTAGAAATCCCACCATTTTGGCTGCCTAATATGGGGCCTCAGGTTTTGACAAATTTAGCCTCAGGATGCCGTGAGGTAAGCAGTCCCCAGTGAATTGTTTGTCATATTTAAGTTTCAGTGTCCATAGGATGCCTACTTTAGAAAACCTCTGGCCAGCAGTGCTTTTTGGTAATTAAGATGTCCATTACAAACTTGAGCCCTAAAGCAAGCAGCTGCTCTCAGTGCAGCACCAAGCACCAGTCCTCTCCAGCAGGGAAAAACAGAGTAGGAGCAAACATTGCTGAGGGAATACCCCGGTGCTCCGTAGCATTAGGATACATGAAAATTCACACACTATGTTTCACTGCAATGCGTGTAACAGATGTATATGATGATCACTACTGCTCTACACAGTTTTAAATTCTTTAAATCCCTCTGTGACCAGTTTTCCTGCTTCTACCTCTAATTTGCTGTCTCAATCTTTCCTCAGGCATTTCTCATCGCTTTATCATTCAGCTACTTGAGTAAAACTTTGTCTGGTACGATTATGAAAAGTTCCATCACTCAGATTGAGCGAAGGTTTGACCTGACGTCCTCTACTGTTGGGTTCATCGATGGGAGCTTTGAGATGGGTAATTGATATTCCCTAACATGCAGAAAACCATTCAGAGAAATAAGAGGCACAGCATCTGGTATTAATTTTGGTTCATTACCTTCCAGGTAACTTGCTAGTGATTGCATTTGTAAGCTACTTTGGAGCTAAGCTTCATAGGCCCAAAGTAATCGCTGCTGGATGTGTTACTATGGCTTTGGGAAGTCTTTTAACAGCAATGCCCCATTTCTTCATGGGATAGTAAGTACCAGTCAAGATCAATTTGAGTAATCTAACATTGGAATTGGATGCTGCTGTCTGGTTTTTGAATGAAACTTGGTGTATATTAAGTCCTAGATTTCGAAAGGCCTATAGAACCTCACCTTGATATGCAATGAACCATGTTTGACATACACTCATCACTGTTCATTTTATGTGGTTGGAAAAGCATGGTTCTTTTTAAGTAAGAGTTCAACTTCCCAAAAAAAACCTCGGAAAAAGAAAATGCTTTAGATTTCAGTCAGAGCTGTTCCAAAAAGAGGCAGAGAAGGAAATGATTTTATGAAATCATTAATTATTTTTTTTCAGGAGGAAACATGTATGAAAATCTTACACAAATTCAAGGTTCAAATAGAATATTTTGTACTTTGAAATTCTCCAGTCATGCTACTATGCTGGTACTATTGTTTTCATGAATTATATACACTTCTTGAATGGCTAACTATAAGAACAGCTTACTGGGAATATCGGTGTCAACCTAAGAACATAGCATCATTGGCTACTAATAGAGATGCTAGGATCATGTAGGCAGGGAATTCAAACCATTATGAACCACGGTAAAATGGAAGGAATGTAGAATCCACCTATATGATTTTAGTAAGAAGTTTGTGCTGCTTTGAACAGGACCTCAAAGCTCTGAGCAGGTAACTTCATATTTGGTGACATTTCTACCCGAAATAAGACGCTAGAATAACATGTAACATCAGGGATTCAGACTTCACTCGTTGAAAAACACAAGCTACAAAGGTGCTTTTTAGAAGAAATCCTGCTCCTTGAAAGAGGAAACCATAGTCATCTTGTGTAAGACTGTGTGTTTTGCTCTCAAGTGCCAAATAACTGCTCCTAACACAAAGCAGCCTCTCAGCTTCATGCACAGCCTGCAAATGGAACAGTGCTGGTAGAACTGGTACAAAGGGGTTTCCTGTTCCAAATGCACAGGGTTAAGTTAATTTTTATTCATCTTCTCCAGGCTCAGAGGTTTACTGTGTGTTGCTTGTAAGTGCTAATTTTTCTAGCCATACTTTTGATACAGTGACAGCATATACTAAGTCATATTTCATAGAATCATAGAATGGTCCAGGCCAGAAGGGACCTCCGAAGGTCATCTAGTCTGACCTCCCCACACTCAGCAGGGACACCCCTAATTAGACCATGTTGCCCAGGACCTGGTTGGGCCTCACCTTTGAATATCTCCAGGGAAGGGGCCTCAACCACCTTCTGGGGCAACCTGTTCCAGTGGCCCACCACCCTCAGAGTAAAGAACTTATTCCTAACATCTGATCTAAATCTGCTCTTCTCCAGCTTGAAGCCATTGCCCCTCATCCTGTCACTGCTGGCCTTTGTAAACAGACCCTCCCCAGCTTTCCTGTTGGCCCCCTTCAAGTTCTGGAAGGCTACTGTTAGGTCTCCCCAGAGCCTCCTCTAGTCCAGGCTGAACAACCCCAGCTTCCTCAGCCTGACCTCATAGTAAAGGGGATCCAACCCCCTGATCATTTTTGTGGCCCATTTTGTGGCCTGATCAACTTCTGTTGCTCTCTTAAAAGTATTAGCATAATTTACATAATTTACTACCATAAAAAGAAAACTAAGGAATGCTTTTTTTTATCATGACAGTGGATCTTACACTAGCATCAGACTTGTATTTTCCACTGTGTAAGCCAAACTATGCATCTTGCTCAATTCCACCAGGAAACTCACCCAGTTTCTCATGTATCCATGCCTGAATTTTTATGAGGAAATTGTTCTGCACCGTCTCTCCCAATGAATGCTCTGTGTTTCAAAACATTGAAAAATAAGCCTGACCAATCTAACAGAGCCAGCCCTGTTCCTAGAAGCAGAATGTGTGCTTTACCATGTTGTTCTCCTTAAGCTAATTGTACTTTGCACCTCAGCAGGTCTCATATCTGGGAAAAGGATCACGCTAAAGTAGCCAATCAGTTCCAACACCTAAACTGTTCCACCGCTGCCCCATAGCATTGCTCTGTTCCCTGTATATACAACTAAAGGGGGTCTTTTAGCCACTAATCTTATTCACCTGCTGCTATACAACAGCTCTTTCTAAGGCGAATGTCAATTATCAGGCAAACCTCCAGAGGATGACTTCTCCCTCAATCCCAAAAATATTTATCTACAATGAAAAGCAGGGTTCACACACAAGACATTCTTCTTTAGCTCCTTGACTGTGGGGTGGGCATAGGGAGCTCACTTGGTCCTGAACCTAAATTTCAATAGTAGTTCAGTTCTACTTGTATTACTTTCAAAAGTCCTCTTGAATTTTACAGCTTAAAATGTTATGTCTTCTAGACACGTGTTTCTAACTTTCGTTTGGCCTTCATTTTAGTGTTCTGGTTTTCCAAAATGGGCTTAAACAATGTTAGTTTTTGCTCCTTTATAGTTCCTTGGATTGATATTTAAACAAAGATACCTCTCTCTTTAAGGAGACAGCAGTCAAGTGATTCCTGTCCTACCACGTGAGTATTTCCCTCATGAACACTGCTTCTAAACTTATTATTGTGTGTTTTCAGTTACAAGTATGAGACAGCATCACATACATCTTCTTCAGCCAACTTAACTTCAAGCATAAATGCCTGTTCCCAACATCAAGTTGGGAACAAAACCTTGTTGGAAGTTTCCCAATCAGGTAAGGACCTGTAAGTGTAAGTACAAACAGAAGAGCTAGTTTTATCCTTGGTTGCAAGTGGAGTAAATCACTGCTCCATGCAGGATTCTCAGTTAGATTTCCAACTTCAGTCTCCATCTGTCTGGGAAAATTACCAACACTCAAATGCACTTTGTACATTTCATTTAGAGAAGAAACACACAGAAAACACAAATTACTAACACCCAGATCCCCGGTTCCCTATGTTTACACTTCCAAATTACAATAAAATCACCCACTACTGGAGGAGAAGCTGAGACTGTCCGCAAAGACAACTCTGAAGGGACTCAATTACCCAGGACCTGGAGCTGAGGCAGTAAAATAGCATGCAAGGACATGAAACTTCACAGGGTTAACTGGAAATAAATGGAGGTTTTTATGATTTTCCCTACTATATGGAATACAGCCGCTTTACTTGTTGCTTTGTGTGACAGGTAGAGAAAGAGCCAAACTGTGCCCGAGGAACACTCTCAAACTTCTAAAGTTAAAGATACATCTTATATGTCAGAATATATATGTAGTACTATATCAAATCTGCCATATATATATTTTTACATGGGCATTTTTTCTTAAGGGTGATACTTATCTGTATTTCTGGAAACCAAATGCAGTGGAGGTGGAGGAAAGTATAAATATAAAATAAAAGATTATTAAAAGGTAAAATGAGGTTGATGGCCTTTATTTTATCTTTATTTTATCTTCCCTGAGTATAATGCTGTTAATACCGTAAATTCTAAACTATAATCATTTAATGTGCTGAATTTTCTGTGATTTGTCACTATTTCCCATTCAACTATTCTGTTACAAAGATGTGAACTCCTTATCTGCAGGCTGTGAGAAGGAACCGTCATCATATATGTGGATATATATCTTATTGGGAAACATGTTACGTGGAATTGGTGAAACACCAATAACACCATTGGGCATCTCTTATCTTGATGATTATGCTAAAGAAGAGGATGTTCCTGTGTATGTAGGTAATCTCAACATGAAATAATCTGAGAGATTCATAGTGTAAGAGGTGAATCATCTGCAGAAGAAAACATTCAGCCATTAAAATGTACTAGCATCTCCTTCATTGTATTTTCAGCATGTTTGCACACAATAGCCATGTTCGGCCCAATGTTTGGTTTCCTGTTGGGATCTTTATGTGCAAAACTGTATGTGGATATTGGATTTGTGGATTTAGGTAAGCAAAATGGAGGTAAAGTGAAGGTAAACTAATACTTGTTGCTAGCAGGTTCCTCTACACATTTGCATGCATTTTTATTATATTAATTACCTTAATTTAATCTAGTCTTAATTTATATTGAGTTCATTATTTTATTATATAATTTATTCAAATTTTATGAAATTACTGGAAGCCTTTAGGGTAAAGGCAGCATTAGACAGGGATCATATTTTAGAAACGTATTTTAGGATTAAGGATTGAAATACCTGTTTAAAAATTAGCGCCAAGAACTCTCACAGACCAAGAGGCTTTTCTAAACTGGTATCTTAATCAAATGATTCTGATAAAACAGCAGTTTTACAGTTCTGGTGGATTAACCACCCTTTCAACTGAACACTTTATGTTATTTACAATTTATGTAGTGTTTGCAATACACTATACACATTTTGCAAGCCCTTTCTTATTCAGATGAAAAGAAAACACACATATGTAATCACATCTTCAAAATGCCAGAGGGAGATGTGCCATTGGCCTGCATCCTGTTCCCTTTCAGTGGAAGAGAAAGCAGGGTCACCTCTGAGGTGGTGTTTCCTGGCCAGCCCAGCTCCCCACCCACTGGACCAGCCAGATGGGAATTCAGACAATGTGGACTGATGGCAGCTTTTTCAGGAAAAGGCCCAGTATAGCATCAGCAGTGGGTGATCCTGTTTTACTAGAAGGAGAGAGAAGTTTTCAGATCTTCAGGATCCTGTAGTTAGACAGATGAACTGTTCTGTCTTTTGTTAAGCCAATGCTTGATTTTGCTTAAGAGGCTAAAGGACAGCGAGCGAATTCCAGTCATGCAGTGAAAAGTCTTTTAGTGCAGTGCACCACCAAACCTGCCAGTTCGTAACAATCATAAAAACACAACCAACTGCTCTTGTCTTCGTAGCAGTACAAAATTGAAAGTTATGGCTAATCTCGCCAATACCACAGAGAATGCCCATATGCTTAATAGTAACCGACACAATTCAGTTTAGCAGAGGATGGTCTTAGTGAAACTATCTACCCTAAAAGGACACCATGCTTGAGGCCTGTCTGCCCCCTGTTTTGGTTTCCTATATGTTGAGTAAGGACCTCTGTGTTGCCATGATGCCACAAAATGGCAGTCAGCATGTCATGTAGAAAGGCAGATGAAGCATAACACCATAGAGGCTATGACTCCTCATGCCTTCACTGTGTGAATGGTCTCTCATTAGATGATTATTGTTACCATTGAAAGCCAGGCACTGTAAAATGTAGCTATTCTAGCAGATAAAGTGTGAGAATCTTCAATTTCTTCATTGAGGTAACTTGTACCTGTTTCCCTCAATTCTAGGAAGCATCACTATCACCCCGCAGGATTCCCGCTGGGTGGGTGCATGGTGGCTTGGTTTTTTAATAGCAGGAATAACCAGTTTCCTAGCTGCTATTCCATTTTTTTTCCTGCCGAAGAGTCTGAAAAAGCCAGAGGAAGTCAATAATGGAAAAGCTTCATTTGCTCTCTTGGAAAACAAGGGCACCACGAGGAAGATGCTTCCTCCTGCAAAACCTAAGCAGAGGAAGTGTTCAGTAATATTGAAAGGCAAGTATTTTGCATTTGATGTAAATTTGAAAAAAATAAATAGGCACAATGTGCACTGAGAATGTAGTGGTTCTGCAGAATATTTTGGTTTTCCTGCACTTCAGTCTAAACCAGCTAGCTATCTCGAGGAAAAAAGGGGTTCACTGAAGATTATTAGCAGTCAAAGATCTTCAAGCCTGTGAGGTTCTGTATGCACCACACACAATGCATCATCACCTAATGGCACCTACCTTTAAAATTTTGTGCTAGAAGATATGTGAACAGTCGAAAAAATGTTTCTATATCAGGATCTAAAGGGAATACTAGAAAGTTCCTTTCTCTATATACAAAGTCAAATTATTTATCTGATGATCACAGAGCTCATGGAGCCACTGAAGCTCATTGGTATCTGAGATGAATACAGCAGGATTGAATATCAGCCCTGATTGGCCAATTGTTAGGCTAAAAAAAGGGTAGAATGGTGTGGGAAAGAGATGGTTTTACATCAGTAATCAAATTTGCCTGTCTTTGTTCAGATCTGTGGAAGACACTGGGCATCTCCACAAAGGCACCTCTCACTTAGCCTTGAACCTGTGAAGATACTCCTCTCAGCTGAAAGTCTTTGTAGTGTGCAGATTTTCAGGCTTTGTGTGCAGATCTCGCTAGAGCACCCAAGCTTGAACCCATACTTCTGTCTTCTTTAGGATTCTCTTCCTGTATCTCAAGCTCTGACGTTTTTCAAGAACCTGATTTTGCTTTCAGATACGGGCTTGTAAATGAAGATCTGCATTTGGACAAATTTCATAGATTTCTCAAATGTAGTTATGCCATGCATCTTTCAAAGCCAACTCATATATCCCTTTCTTTCAGATTTCTATACCTCCCTGAAAAAAGTATTGAGTAATCGAATGTACTTTACATTTTTATGTTGCTCACTGTTGCAGTTCAGTAGCTTTATTGGTTTCTTGACTTACAAACCAAAGTACATGGAACAGCAGTATGGACAATCTACATCTAAATCTAACTTTCTCATAGGTGAGTTACACTGTGCACTGTGCATGGGGAGAAATTCTCGCGTGCTTTTTCTGGGACAAAATTCCTTGCAGAGCAGGCTGACAAATGGCAGTCTCTCCTGAACCTGAATTGTATAAAGGCAGAATACAAACTACGGTTTTGTTGCCTATAGAACTAGGCTAGATATGCTATATGATATGATATGATATGATATGATATGATATGATATGATATGATATGATATGATATCTATAGAACTAGACTATCCATTATATTCTGTTCTATTCTATTCTATGCTATGCTAGTTTATGCTATTCTATTCATTTTTATTACATTATAGCAAGGACACAACAAATATGTAATGAATGTGGTGTGGGAGTTTCAGTGTTATCCAACAAGTGCCTTGCAATGAAAGTAGGCTTTGAAGGTTAGGTACTTCAAAGATAGCATACACAGCCCAGGGGTTAGGCTGAGCACAAAGCCACCTGAAGTCATTGTAATAGAAAATAGAGCTGCCAAGGATACCAAGCTGAGGACAGAATTTGGCTCTTAAACCCATGAGGACAGAGATTGGTTTATAAACCCAGTGTGAGTGTTTCGACGTTCACCTTTTATTATCTCTTTCAGGGTTGACATCCTTACCTCCTGTAAGTATTGGGATTTTCCTAGGAGGGCTCATAATGAAGAAGTACAAATTGAACATCATTGGAGCAACCAAGTTTGCATTTACCATGTCATTTCTGGCCTATGTCATTGCTCTCTTGCACTTTTTTGTTGGCTGTGAGAACCATGTGGTAGCAGGAATGACAGTGTCTTATGAAGGGTGAGTATAAAATAAAGAAGAGTATGTTTTTCTCCATGGCATCGATAGTTCAAAAAATGTACCATGGCACCAAGGCTAAAAGAGGATCATGCTTTTGCAATGCTTAAGAGAAAATTAACACTATCACGTGTCATCATTCTGATAGTTTGGTTGATCAGCACAGTCTCAGCCTGCCAAAGAAGAACACTGGTTAAAGATTAATTAAAAATACACTTGCAAAATTGCATCATCACCAATGTAGTTTATTTGGCTGTATGTACGATGGTATTGCTGTTTCACATAGTCTCTACACCAGAAGCAATATCAACATTATACCAAAGTGTATTCAGACTCAGTAAAAGGATGAAGTATATGTAACAAAGATCATCGGTAATGTATCTTGAACAGAAACAGAAAGATTGCAATATGTTAGTCTCTCAGTCTGCTGTAAACCAAAATGAAGCTTTTATGCCTACTGACAATGTTCTCTCCTCTTGAGAGAGAAACAGGGTTTAAAAGTTACAGGCCGTTATTTTTTTCTTACAGTAAGTAAAGATACCAGTACAGGAGATGAGTGCTAGGGCCTGGCTGTTCAAAGGGCTCAGGGACACACTAGTGTATGGGTTGTCACTGCTTCATGTCCAGGAGTACCTCCTGCCTAGTGTGAAGCTATCTGCATCTCCCTGAAGACGTAGTTCAATAATTTGTCATTGTGGTCATTTATCATGCCTGGTTCACAGCTGAAAATGTGGAAATGGGCAGGCAGGATGCCAAGAATGTTTATATTTATTAGAACCAGAGGACTAGTTGTTGCTTGTCCTTTATCCTGCAACTTTTTCACTAAGAATGCAAATGGTGGACTAGGGAACAGACTAAGTAAGCATTGAGATGAGAGAGATGGCTAGCACATAACTTTAATTAACCCAGGAAGAATAAGATGAGGGAAGATATCCGTCTTTGTGTCAGATCTCAATACCCAAAGGATGTCTGAAAGTAAAAGGGAATGCTGCATATTCTCCATATTGTCTAGGAAGAGTTAGGCTAAGCTTTTAAAAAAGGGCATTTTCAATTATGGAGACCAGGAAATCTATTTTCTACAAATGGGTGCATTTTTACCAACAGCTAAATATGTACTTGACAAGGCTGTGTTAACTGTTGCTAGTACTCCATATAATTAGAGGATGGCCAAGCTCACCTCTCAAAGCCTTTCAGCTATTCCTTTTACTTTTCTGTCTACATCTCCCACCCAAAACCAGTAGCAGCATTTTTATTTGTTTTAAATTCTTTATAACCTAGTAATCACTTTAATATCAGTGCAAGTAGGCTGGAATCTTGACCAAAGAGATACTGTAGAGACTCAACTAGAAAAATGTATGTTCTTGGTGGATGAGGTAGGTTTCAGAACAGCAAGAGTGTCCCACAGAAGGGACTACACTGAACTCAACACTGAATTAAAAGTTCTTATGCTCTTACACCTGTCTGAACTTAACTTTCAAGCAAACCCATTCCGTACCATGAAAATGCCATATTTTCTGAATGCAACTCTGACTGTAAATGTGCCTCCAACGCATGGGATCCTGTGTGTGGAGACAACGGGCTCACATACGTTTCAGCATGCCTGGCTGGATGCACGGCTTCAGTAGGACACGGAAAGAACATGGTAAGACCCTGATTCAGTTTCTAGGGGTTTTTACTGGCTTATTTTCCATGTAACATTTGCAATTTAGTAGTATAATGCATTTAAGGGAAGCCAAAGTCTGGGCACCAATCAGTAAAGATTTCTAGCTACAAACAGCCGAGAAGACACAGGGATTTCTCTGAGTTACTGCACATTAAGCTAAAAGCCATAGGTCCTTGTTGTAGATCATAGCTTTCATCTTTTGTAAATCAAACAAGAGGGGGAAACGAACAATTCAAAGTGGTTAGATGTTGTCTGAAGTTTGTCCATGGCCTGCCTTTTGTAAACCTCATTCTGGCTGCCTTGAGGTTTTTAGCCAAGTTGAAGTACACTAACATCATGTACTATCTTCCCAGATACTCATCATTAATGCATAAGCATGAAGAGTGATTTGTGGGGAGGCAGCTTGTTTCCTCCTTGTGAGACTCTGGAACAGCAGGATACTGCTTCCTTTTCTGGCTGAGTTTTGCTCGGCACACAGTGCTGGGATTAATGAGCAGAGTCCCAGAGGGGTAGCTCCAGTCCATGAATTATAAGCCTTCATTGGACTGTGTCATTCCCATGTTTTGTGATGCCAGATCTGCTCCAGTAGATACATGGTCTAGAGCTATCTCCTGCAATCAACCAGAATTTTTTATCCAGCAGACCTTTTCTTTGTGGCTCATTTCTCTCTGATGTCTATGGTCATCTTCTCAAAAAGACATTCTTTGCTTAAAATCTTAAGGTGGGAGGCAGAGGAGAAGGGCTCAACAGCTCCTGTAACAGTAGAATTACTGCCTCCCACACAAGTCTCTGTAGAGGTTAAGGTTTGTGGCTCACAGTTCCCCCTACCTCAGCGCATCCTCAAGCTCCTCAGGCCTGGTTAAAGGCTATTGCCTAAAATATCAGCTCCTCCTGCTGATCTCAGGGCTCTGCATGAGCTGTATCTTGGAAGGACAGCCATGAAGTACCTCTGGTGGATCAGCATTAGCAGAGAGGGACCTGTGATCCAGATGCTTTTCACAGAGACAAGTCAGCTACTGATGGTGTCACTTAGCAGCAAAACGCTCAGCTCCCTGAGCTGTGCGGTTCCCCTTCAGCTGCCCTCTGGGGATACAAAGGCTGATGCCAGCCTCAGAGGTCCTGCAGGTACTTCAAACATCTTCCAAAAAGTGTTGCTGTGTTGACTGGCAAAAACTTGCTGGCAGAGAACATCCCTTCTAACTCTGAGCACTCTTTGTAGGAAAGAAAAGAAGCTACTGGCCATTGCAAATAAGATAGGAACAAAGTGTTTAGGAAGGCTTGAGGTGCTGCCTGTGTCTGAAGGCAGGATTCTCCATTGCATAAACAGTGGCCTACCAGGTCCATTTTGTGTCTTCCAGGTCTTCCATAACTGCAGTTGTCTTGCAGCCAGCAGTTCATGGACAGGAAATAACTCTGCCATCTTGGGGCAATGTCCAAAAAGTGAAGATTGCTCAAGGAAGTTTATTTATTATACAGTAATACAGGTCATAAGTGGCTTTTGTTACGCATTGGGAGGTACCCCAGCCTACATGATTATGTTTAGGTAAGTAAAAGAGTGTGCCAAATGTTGAGGCTTTCCAATGAGGGAATCAAAATTATTTTAGATCTGTCTCATTTCCTTAGCAAAAGTGACTCTTTTGCAGTATAACATGTTTTATTTAATGAGTTCTGTCACGTCCCATTTGTTTGTAGCTGTTAGCATCAAACCTTTGCTGCTGTCTATAAGTTGGTTCTAGTAGGCTGCTTCCAGCTACTGCAGAATGGTTTCTCTTATGCCTGTCACACACCCAGATTTTCCAGAACACATTCGCCTTTTCTCCTTGGATATTATGGATATATATGACTTTGAAAATGCTATGCTTTTCTCATAATTTCTGGATGTGGAGTTGCCTCAACAGGCTGTGCTTATGAGACATCTGGAAATTCAGGACCTCTGAGGGCTCAGTCTGAGACTCCTATGCTCGTGTCTGTTGAGGTACACAAGCACAGACATACCAGAATGTGATTTGGAACCACACATACAAATTAGCACATACTTTTCATTAACCTGAAGAGAAAGCTCACCCAGTACAAAAATACATTAGTGGCAAATGTAGTGGTAGTCCTAAGGCCATTCATTATGGCATCCTCAATGAGCATGGAAAACAGAATGCAAGCTGTCCTGCCTTACTCATCTCTGTGAGACATCTTTCTGAGTGTTGACCACATTAATATTTATGAGGCGATGGCAGAGGCTGGATATGTAATGGATTCAAGATCAGTGCCCGTTTCTGATGCTGGGAATGTGGTTCTCCAGGAAACAGATGGGCATATTCCCAACTGGCTTTGTGTAGCTCAAGATGTGGCATTGCACAGAGAAATCTCATTCAAGAATAGAAAGATGCTGCACTCATGCAGCTACTTGCAATATTTTTGTTTTAGGGCAATATGAAATTTCCTATCAAGTAAGTAAGATATATCCCATCAAGTGAGGAAATGCATACCAGGGATTTAAGGCAGTTGGAGAGCCCATTTCAATAAAACTAGGATAGACTGTGACTATGACTTTAAAATTTCCTTTCTTTAGTTATACTTAGTGAATGGACTTCCCAGGAGCTATGTGATGGAAAATAATAGATTAATTCACCTTTTTCATATCACTTAATGTGTTTTCAGCAGATGTAGGAAGCACTTTCCTTCCAAAGCCTGGCTTTCTATCCTTAAGAGTATGAAATTCAGAGTAATTAGTGACAGTTTAATAGTCATATTGAAGCACTAGATAGGAAAAATAGCTCATACTTATCCCTCTTTCTTTCAGATGTGTTCAGCCAGAACTGAAATCTCTTGCAGTTGGTCTATACACACTTATTATGAGAGTGCTAGGTAAGACAAATCCTTCTAACTGAGATGCTTGCTCATGTGATTTAAAAGACAGCAATGCAACCACCATTTGTAAACCAGATGTATCCTGGAAACAGCTGTTAGGTCTTTGCCTATTCCTGAAGATTCTGTTTGGTTTTTTTTCCTGAAGCCAGCACTCTCCTTCCATTGCAAAAAGGAGTAGAGCCACTGTCGCTGATTCGAAAAAGCTGGCATTTCTCCTCAGTGACTCAGAGATCAAATGCGATGTGTTCCCATTTACCTTCTCTAAGGAAGCTCTAGAATGAGCAATTGCCCCATCATAACCTGAGTACTCCAAATGCACCACCAGCCCAGCTGTCCCTCTGCAGGAGCTTAGCATGCACTGGAAGCCAGGGGTGACACTCAGAGCCATGCTTGAGGAACTGATGTGCATGACTGCAAGCCTGGCCAAACCCAGCAGATCACATTTGCTGGGGCTGATGATTCCCACCAGGACAGAGAGGGTATCTCAGCTTACTCTGATCAAGGAAAGGAAGAAGTCCCCACAGCCCAATCCACCTATTGCCACTATTGCAGCATGTAACTTGCCAGTCAGAAAATATAAAGCCGATTGCTAAAAAGATGCCTTTTCCTGTGATAACTTGTGACATTTTTGCTTGTTTCTATGCAGCTGGGATTCCAGCTCCAGTTTATTTCGGTGCACTGATTGATAAGACATGCTTGAAATGGGGGAGCACAAGCTGTGGGCAGCGAGGGGCTTGCAGGTTATATGACTCTGATGCATACAGGTAAGGCAAAAAAGGGTACAACAAGCCTCATGTATTTCCTCTTTACAGATAGATATGCTTTTTTCTGTTATACTGTAGTGTGTGAGGCCACCGACCAAAAATTATGGTCAGATACTGACTCTGGGCTCAGATTTAGGTCACTCCAATTTCAATTCCTGAAATTGAGAAAGATTAAGAACACGTCTTAAGCTCCTAGTTTTTCAGTCAGTTTTTATGTTGGACAAAAATCCTTTATTATCAATGAGAGAATTTCTGGAACTAAATATATATTTTTAATATCTTTTGGGTAAATTTAAAACACTGAGGATGATTTGCCATCAATAGGAAAGGTACTAAAATTTACTTTATTTGCAGGTAGTTTGTTAACTTTGCGCATTGGCCACATTTGAGAGAAAAATAAATGAAAGAAAATCATACTGAGCAGCTGAAGATATTGGTTAAACAAACATCAGTCTCTAGGGGGAATATTCCTGATATTTTCCTGTTTCACCCAAACTTTGGGCACTTCTGATGTTGTATTAATTTTCACATAAAATAGCCCACTCTGGCAATCTCTATTTACATCTAGGCCAAAAAAGTCTAAGGCCTTGAAGTGATCTGAAATCTTTAGAATCTAAAGGAAGTTGATGGAAGTTTTACTTTGCAACTATCTTCAAAAGCATACGTATTTTATCAATTCTTTAACAGAGTTTTTTGCAAGCAAAAATGTACAGTTTGTGGTACCATTCACAAAGAATAAATTTTAATGTTTTCCCCTAAGGTACTATGTAGTTTTGGTTAAGAATATGTGATCTTTAAAAGCCGTTACAGTGATTTCCTTCAGTATATTTTCTAATGTTAATGCCTTGCACTATCTTCTATGCTCCATCCCACAGGTATGTCTTCCTTGGTTTAGCAGCAGTGTTAAGAGGTCCTTCCTACTTGATTTCAATTGTTTTTTATATACTGATAAAGAAACACTTTCAAAATAAGAACTCCACGCCTATAGAGAATGGAGGAAGAGAAGATGCTCCTATAAATAAAGAAGAGAATTGCAAGACCAAAGAACATTTGCCAGGTTATTCTGATGCAGAGAATGAATCATGTATTTAGGAAGCCATTTAGACCACTGTCACATGAGTCAGGACAGTTTCTTTTAGAACTAACTTTCACAATGTTATGAATAACTAAATAATAACACTGTTCAGAAAGTAAAGCTAATAGCAAACCTGTGATCAACAACAAGAAAAGCTAACCTACAAGTATGAGAGTGTCTTAACCTGGTTACCAATAACAAGCAGAGCATCTCACATGGACTGAACCAAATTCTCAACAGGTAAAGGAAAACCTCCCTTGGCATTTCTGATAGAGCCAGTCTGCACTTTTTAAAGGGACCAAAGATAACTACTGGTAGAACAGCCACATGCCAAAGGCTCACAAACTGTGATGCTGATCCCGTACACAGGTCCATTCAGTAGACTGCCACAGGAATGTCAGGCTCAAGGCTAACAGTACTGCTCTGATTTCATCAAACACGGTCAGAATTTGCAATAAGCCAAAAGCCTTAAAGCAGAAGTTTCCTCATTATCTAAACTAGTAATTGCAACAACTTTTCACTGCAAAATTGACAGAAGCAGTATTTTTCCAAGAATCCTTTCATTTTAGATCAGCTGAAAATTTTATGCCTACTTAAACTACAAATAGGTTGTCATAAAGGAAATACTTGTTTTTGAAAATCTCCGTGTTGTAGCCTTTATTAAAAACTAATTTTAAAGTTAAGTGACTATGAAACATAAGAAATAATCTGAATTTTTTGGCAGTGTTGTTTTCTAAGCAAAATCTAGCCAGCATTTGCTGGCGACTTTATTGTTATGCCCTGTGCTGTCCAGCAGAGGACACTCAGACGACAACTTTACTTCTATGACTACTGCAGATGCTCTGTATAAATTTGTCATGCTGTCTCTATTGTTCTGGGAGAAGTTCAGGATCAGGCAGGCAAAACACTCACCTGGGTTTTCATGCACCTTAAAACTTTCTCAGCTCAAGCCTATAGCTCATGTATTCGAAGTTGCTTTTGTGTTCTTGTTGGTTTGTGTTCATCATATTTGCGTCATACGGAGCTTGGCAACTGTTGTTACCCTAAATAAAAAGATGTGTACGCACGTACCATTTCACAATAGTGACTGAATTCTCCAGCTGACACTTAAAAGCAGATGCTCAAGGCTCAGTGGGATGTGCTTAATCAACATGCTAGATAAAAAAGTACATTGAGCCCCAATCCTGTGTTGTTCTTAAAGTAAGAGTTGTCCGTCGTGACAGTCACTTAGGAGTGATTGCAGCAGCTGAAGGAAAAGAATGGGGCTTTTTTTTTTTTTTCTAATGAAGGGATATTTACTGGAGACAGAGATTTTCCCCTT